>CM031628.1:44218289-44285731 GCA_018398815.1 Conus ventricosus | reverse complement strand
CTGCTCTCCGAACCACATAATGTCAGTGAGAAATGACCACCTGTGAATGGATGCAGCGACCATTTTCCAGTTTGCATTACATGGAAAAGAAATGGAATCAAATTCCTAAAACCGGCCACAAACATATCACTTATAGATTTTTTGGACAATTCCACAAATATACCTTTCTTACTGATCTCAGGAACTCACCCCTTAGGCTAGAAGCTGAAATCAGGAAAGGCCAGCATACTAAACCTTTCGGATTACAAGCATCCATCCAGTCTAGATGTAAAGTGCAAAGTATCAACACAAAGTAATGTAACCCTGGTGGATGGACATTCTGATATTGCTTTGTTTGGCCGCTATGACAGTTTTCAAAATAGCCGTCAAAATATCACTAGGTTGTTATATCTCCCGTTGTTTTTTTTTTTTTTTTTTTTTTTTTTTCATAAACTGGCAATGTAAATGGCTATCTATGTGCATTTTGGCTTGCAAAATTCAAATATGCATGCAGGAATGTGATTAGAAGATTGTAAATGTGTGTTTTCTTACCTACACCAGCAATTCATATGGTTTCAGTTCAAGGCATCGGTAAAATATTCTTCAACAGCTGTTCTTAGTCTGTTTCCGGGAATGAACCATGAAAGCAGCAACTAAGATATCATCATTGGGCACCAGATGCCGACAGGCTTGAGCTGACATCAACAGGGAACAGTTTTTTTTTTGTCAGGTTCCTACACGCACCGGTAAAATGAACCTATTACGGGACGCATCAATTCCTGGTTTTAAAACTGTAACAGAAGCTGTGAAAGAACGAGAGAGGGTTAATGATGACACCTACATAGAGGCTCTTGAAAGGTTCAGAATCACTGATTATATCAAGCCATGTCCCTGAAATGCATTGGCATAAATCGTGATACTGTGACTTCACCCACAAAAAGACTATACAAAGCTCAAAGGCACGTGTCATGCCGCATGTTACAGCTCAAGAAGAGACTGGCACATCCTCTGCACCTAGCACATCCTCTGCACCTCAAAATGAGCAGAAAACACTCATATCCACACAAAAGGCAGTTGACAGGTGTACGTGTATTTTCTGCCAAACTCATGCAAAAAAAGATAAAGGAACGTGGATTCGAGCACACTCCAATTAAGATGCTGACGCTGGACCAGTTTGACCCTGTCAAGCGATGTCGCCTTGCTGGAATTTAAGAGTTGATGGCAGCTGAGGGAAAATATCACCTGAATTATTATGCTCTTTTCTGAAAAAAAAAGAGAGAGAGAAAGACTGATGATAGTGAACCCTAAAGTCTTTAAGATATCTGTTTTGAAAATGTTGCGGTAGAGCTTCAAAAAGAACTTGAGAAAGGGCACGTATTCACACTGAAAAGTGTTTGGGATCACTACATGATTTCTGTCTTGAAGGTGGTACCTACTGGAGCAATAGGTTCAAGGAGAAGGTTGGTAAATTCCTTGACAGTGAAACAGAGGCATTTGTAGTGCCTCTCAGAAGCCATTTGTGATTGTGCCTTCAGTGTACAGTGACTATGCAATGAAAACCATTTTGAAAGACATGTCAAAAGATGGAAGTTGTGAAGAGAATGATTTTGTTGCGAAGAACACGGTCACGTTCACCGTGAAGAAGATATATATATTATATTATATATATATATATATTATATATTATAATATATATATATATATTATATAATATTATATTATAAAATAAAGCTGGATGCACAGAGCTGCTCTCAAATTCACAGTGATGTAAAGCACTACCCAGGACATAGTATTGTTAGTGGACTTACACAAGAGCAAGCTGAAAAGGTAGTACCAGAGAGCTTGTGCAAATTTATATCAATTTTCTTTGTGCAGCAGACATATCTGAAAAGCAGATGACAATGAACATGAAGAAGGAATGGAAAACAAAAACAGGGTCCTCAGCATTTGTCAAGACATTGTTTTCGCAGTATCCAAAGGAAGAAAAATGACCCCCAAGGCACCTTGGTCTTGGCCTCAACGTGAATGCGTGAAGTCACCATAAAAAACTCAACTTTGTGAAAAAGAAATGTTCCTAAGAAGACGTCGTTCCACCGTGACCAACTTGAAAACACGGAATGACAAAAGACCCACCCTTTCTAAAGATTTTAAAAAAGGTGTGAACTAGTAAACATAACACGGATCTCAAAAAATCACATATAAAAACCAACAAGAACCCAAAAACACACCTTTTTAGTACCATCAAAATAAACCACCCACCATCGTATTAAAGACCATCCCCCGGCAAAAACAAGAATACAAATCTTCATGCAGTGAAATGTTCAACAATGCAGCAGTAAATACCGGGAGGCACACAAAGAAGGGGATACAATTTACAACTACAAAAAACCCAGAAAAACAAAAATAAAAGCAAGAAAAATAGAAAAAAAAAAAAATCATAGGGTAAAACCCCCCCTTTCCCGACGGAAACTCAAAACAAACTAGGAAAAAAATTTCTTCAAAACCTAACAACTTCTTTTCCAAAAAGAACACAAACGCCAAAAATATTTAACAAAAACACTGTCAAAACTACGTACCATGTATGCCAAACCCAAAAACCTGATTGACGCATCCAACAAAATGAAAATCAACACACAAAAAAAGGGGTAAAAAGGAAAATTTGCTTTGCACCAAAAAGCAGTGTCCACTAACATAAATTCCTTTACAACAACATTGTATACCAGGCACCGTGACATCAGAAAATAAAAAAAAACAAATAGGATCACTGAAAACCATTTCAAAACCAATATAAAAACCAAAAACAGTCTTTTAAAAACAAAGAAGAAAAAAAAAAAACCAAACTAAATTTTGAGCAAATCTTTGGGAAATTAAAGACGCAAAAATATACTTAAAAATACCCTGGAAAATCATAAAAAGAGCATCACATACAGCAATGTTTTTAAAAAGAGCAACCTATGCCTAACTAAAAAAGCTAAACTAAAATTAAACCCCCCTTTCAAACCCCAAAAATAAAAAAAAAATGGGAAAAAACTGCAGCCCAAAAGGGAAAACGTTTTTATGAACACACCCCGTACAACAACCTGGGACGCAAAAACAGCTGCAACCGGCCCCACATCTATATAAAACCGGGGGGCAACCCAAACTCCACCTGACGATAGCCAACGCTAGAAACAATTTGTAGATAATTTTTTAAAATTTCCCTTTTACACTTGCTTTGCTAATGTTGCCCCCAAGGGGTTTTAGCACTTGTAAAATTATTTCTAGCTTTTTAATCATACTGATCTCTCTCTCTCTCTCTCTCCCTCTCCTCTCCCCCTTCTCTCTCCCCTCTCTCTCCTCTTTTTTCTCTTCTCTCTTTTTTTTTATTAATAATAAAATATATTTAAATAAAAAATTTTTATATATATATATATATATATATTTTAAATATATAATATATTATTACCCATCGTCAACACAGGGAGGCCTCCAAGGTGGTACAGGACTGCTCTAAAGGGAGGTGAAGACGGTCTTCTCTGGGCCTCCCCAGCACCTTTGGCGTTTCTTTTTTTTATATATATTATATATATTTATATATATATATAATATATAATATATATAATAAATAAATATTAATTTTAATTTAAAACAAGTTAAAAAAAATCTTAAAAAATATCTACAAATTTGTTTCGAGCGTGTTGCGCTGTCATCAGGGTTTTTTTGGTTTGCCCACCGCCGATGTTATATAGCGTGTGGGCTCCCGTTTGCGGTTGTTTGCACGTGCGGGTTGGCTGCACGTGTTTTTTTGGGGGCTTTCAGGTTTTTTGGTTTGGGTGTGTTCACTAACAACGATTTCCATTTATGCCTGCAGTTGTTACTATTTCTGTTTTGGTGTTTTAAAGTTGCTAAGTGTGGTTTGCATAGTATTAACCATTTTTCAGTTAAACATAGGTTGCACTTGTTGAAACATTGCTGTATAGTGATGCTCTTTTTATGATTTTCCAGGATATATTGTAGCTTGTTTTTGCGTCTTTAAGTTTCCAGATATATTTGCTCAGTTCTGTTTGGTTTTTTATATTTTTCTTTATAAATGACTGTTTGTGGTTTGCATATCTGGTTTTGAAGTGGTTTTCAGTGATCCCTATGTATGTTTCTTTTTCATTTCTGATGCTACAGTAGCCTGGTAACAAATGTATACAGCTGACGCTGGACCAGTTTGACCCTGTCAAGCGATGTCGCCTTGCTGGAATTTAAGAGTTGATGGCAGCTGAGGGAAAATATCACCTGAATTATTATGCTCTTTTCTGAAAAAAAAAAGAGAGAGAAAAAGACTGATGATAGTGAACCCTAAAGTCTTTAAGATATCTGTTTTGAAAATGTTGCGGTAGAGCTTCAAAAAGAACTTGAGAAAGGGCACGTATTCACACTGAAAAGTGTTTGGGATCACTACATGATTTCTGTCTTGAAGGTGGTACCTACTGGAGCAATAGGTTCAAGGAGAAGGTTGGTAAATTCCTTGACAGTGAAACAGAGGCATTTGTAGTGCCTCTCCAGAAGCCATTTGTGATGTGCCTTCAGTGTACGTGACTATGCAATGAAAACCATTTTGAAAGACATGTCAAAGATGGAAGTTGTGAAGAGAATGATTTTGTTGGCGAAGAACACGGTCACGTTCACCGTGAAGAAGATAATATATATAATATATATATATAATATATTATATATATATAATATAATATATATATTATATATATATATATATATATATATATATATAATATATATATATATAGCTGGATGCACAGAGCTGCTCTCAAATTCACAGTGATGTAAAGCACTACCAGGACATAGTATTGTTAGTGGACTTACACAAGAGCAAGCTGAAAAGGTAGTACCAGAGAGCTTGTGCAAATTTATATCAATTTTCTTTGTGCAGCAGACATATCTGAAAAGCAGGATGACAATGAACATGAAGAGGAATGGAAAACAAAAACAGGGTCCTCAGCATTTGTCAAGACATTGTTTTCCGCAGTATCCAAAGGAAGAAAAATGACCCCCAAGGCACCTTGGTCTTGGCCTCAACGTGAATGCGTGAAGTCACCATAAAAAAAACTCAACTTTGCTGAAAAAAGAAATGTTCCTAAGAATGACGTCGTTCCACATCGTGACGCAACTTTGAAAACACGGAATGACAAGAAGACCCAGCCTTCTAAAGATCTCAAAAAGGTAGTGAACTACGTAGACATAACACTGGATCTCAATAATCACATATATAAACCATACAAGAAACCCAACAACACACCTCTTATGTACACATCAAAAGTAACCACCCACCATCTGTATTAAAGACCATGCCCCACGGCATAAACAAGAGACTATCAAATCTGTCATGCAGTGAGAAAGTGTTCAACAATGCAGCAGTAGAATACCAGAGGCACTACAAAGAAGTGGATACAATTACAAACTACAATACAACCAGCTAACAACACAAATAAAAGCAAGAAAAATAGAAAACGAAAAATCATATGGTACAACCCCCCATACGACGGGAAACTCAAAACAAACATAGGGAAAGAATTCTTCAAAATCCTAACAACTTCATTTCCAAAAGAACACAAACTGTCCAAAATATTTAACAAAAACACTGTCAAACTATCGTACTCATGTATGCCCAACCTCAAAAACCTGATTGACGCATCCAACAAAATGAAAATCAACACAGCAAAGAAGGGTGAAGAAAGGAAATCTTGCAATTGCACCAAAAAGAGCAGTGTCCACTAAGCAATAAATGCCTTTACAACAACATTGTATACCAGGCTACCGTGACATCAGAAAATGAAAAAAAACATACATAGGGATCACTGAAAACCACTTCAAAACCAGATATGCAAACCACAAACAGTCATTCAACAAAGAAGAAAACAAAAACCAAACTGAATTGAGCAAATACATTTGGAAACTTAAAGACGCAAAAATATACTATAACATATCCTGGAAAATCATAAAAAGAGCATCACCATACAGCAATGTTTCAAAAAGATGCAACCTATGCCTAACTGAAAAATGGCTAATACTATGTAAACCCCACTTAGCAACCCTTAACAATAAAACAGAAATGGTAAATAACTGCAGCCACAAATGGAAATCGTTGTTAGTGAACACACCCCGTACAACAACCTGGCACGCAAAAACAGCTGCAACCAGGCCCCACATGCTATATAACACCGGCGGTGGGCAACCCAAACTCCATCCTGACGATAGCCAAGCGCTAGAAACATATTTGTAGATAATTTTAATATTCCTCTTTTACACTTGCTTTTGCTAATGTTGCTCCCCAAGGGGTTGAGCACTTGTAAAATTATTCTAGGCTTTTTAATCATACTGACTCTCTCTCTCTCTCTCTCTCTCTCTCTCTCTCTCTCTCTCTCTCTCTCTCTCTCTCTCTCTCATCTATCTATCTATCTATTATATATATTATATATATATATATATATATATATATATATATATATATATATATATATATGTACCCATCGTCAACACAACGCAGGCCTCCAAGGGTGGTACAGGACTGCTCTAAGGGCAGGTGAAGACGGTGCTTCTCTGGGTCCTCCCCAGCACCTTCGGCTGTTTCTTTTTCTTAATATATATATATATATATATATATATATATATATAATATATATATATATATATATATATATATATATATATATATTAGTTAAAACAAGTTAAAAGAGGAATCTTAAAACTATCTACAAATTTGTTTCGAGCGTGTTGCGCTGTCATCAGGATGTTTTTGGATTGCCCACCGCCGATGTTATATAGCGTGTGGGCTCCCGTTTGCGGTTGTTTGCACGTGCGGTTGGCTGCACGTGTTTTTTGGGGGCTTTCAGGTTTTTGTTTTGGGTGTGTTCACTAACAACGATTTCCATTTATGCCTGCAGTTGTTTACTATTTCTGTTTTGGTGTTTAAAGTTGCTAAGTGTGGTTTGCATAGTATTAACCATTTTTCAGTTAAACATAGGTTGCACCTTGTTGAAACATTGCTGTATAGTGATGCTCTTTTTATGATTTTCCAGGATATATTGTAGCTTGTTTTTGCGTCTTTAAGTTTCCAGATATATTTGCTCAGTTCTGTTTGGTTTTTAATTTTTTCTTTATTAAATGACTGTTTGTGGTTTGCATATCTGGTTTTGAAGTGGTTTTCAGTGATCCCTATGTATGTTTCTTTTTCATTTTCTGATGCTACAGTAGCCTGGTATACAATGTTGTTGTGAAGACATTCATTGTTTAGTGGGCACTGCTCCTTTCTGGTGCAATTGCAAGATTTCCTTTTTTCACCCTTCTTTGCTGTATTGATTTTCATTTTGTTGGATGCGTCAATTAGGTTTTTGAGGTTGGGCATACATGAATACGATAGTTTGACAGTGTTTTTGTTAAATAATATGGCCAGTTTGTGTTCTTTTGGAAATGAAGTTGTTAGAATTTTGAAGAATTCTTTCCCTATGTTTGTTTTGAGCTTCCCGTCGTATGGGGGGTTGTACCATATGATTTTTCTTTTCCCATTTTTCTTGCTTTTATTTGTGTTGTTGTCCGGGTTGTATTGTAATTTGTAATTGTATCCACTTGTTTGTAGTGCCTCCTGGTATTCCACTGCTGCATTGTTGAACACTCTCTCATTGCATGACAGGTTTGATAGTCTCTTGTTTATGCCATGGGGTATGGTCTTTAATACAGATGGTGGGTGGTTACTTTGGTGTGTACATAAAGAGGTGTATCGTTGGGTTTCTTGTATGGTTTATATAATTTTTTTTATATGATTGTTGAGATCCAGTGTTATGTCTACGTAGTTCACTACCTTTTTGTTTGCTTCAATGGTAATCTTTAAGTTGTGGTTTTGGAAGATATTGCATAGTTCTTTCTTCTTGTTTTCGATGGTTCTTGGATTGTTGGTTAGTGCAGCAAGGCCATCGTCTCTGTATAGTCCGACTTGTTTTCCGAGTTTTTTCTTGATGTTGGACAGCATGAATAGTCCGACCAGTTCACATGTTTCTGCACCATCATATATCCCATAAATTGCAATGCTAAGAATATTCGATCAGTTCCACCAGTTCCATCCATGACAGTTAATGGATGTTTACCCAGCTTTATATCATTGAAAGCAAACAAGAAGTCATGGACTTGACGGGATTGATGGAAAAATTTCTGAAACTATCAGCACTGGTTAAATGTAATACCCTTAACTACACTAACAATTTATGTATTGATAAATGTCTTCTCTGCTGAGTTCAGATTTGCAAAAATAACACCCATTTTCAAATCTGAAGACAATTCTGAGCGGTCGAACTACAGACCTAGATTCATTTCACCAGTTACATCCAAGCCCTTGGGAAACACACACACACACACACACACACACACAACACACACACACACACACACACACACACACACAACACACACACACCACACACACACAACACACACACAACAAATAAATATTTTTATGACCATACAATTTACTAAATAAAGATCAGTTGGGATTCAAGAAAAAATCATTCTTGTCACACTGCATTTAGAAGCCGAGTAGATCAATGGCTAACCAATTTAATGAAAACAAATATTGTGGCGAACTGCTTGCGGATTTTGCAAAGGCTTTTGATGATATTGACCACAAATTAGTATGCAGGAAGCTATTATCATATGGTTCAACAGGGAATACTCTTCAACTGACCGCATCATTCCTAGAAGACCGTCAACAGACTGTTTGTGTCAACAGCAACTCATCAGAAAAGTTACCTATCCGAAACGGCGTAATCCAGGGTTCTGTGTTTGGCCAGTTGCTTTTCTCAGTTTATGTAAATGATCTCCCCCCTAACATTGAGAATTCATATGAACTCATTTGTGATGATTACACTGTTCACACAAGCAAATCCAGCTTAGAAGCTGTTTTCATTTCAGTACAAAAAATGCTGACATCCTAAGTAATTGTTGCGATGTAAAAATCATATGTCACTGAATCCTACTAAAACAAAACTGATGCTGATAACAACAAGACAAAGAAGGCAACACATGACAGCACAGTCTTCATCTGTCTTTGTCAATAATTTAAGAAGTTGTATTGGTAGGCGGCAATCGTTTTAGGTGTACGTATTGATAGTAATCTTTTTTGGTCTTCTCACCTTCACAGTTTATGTAAATCAATATCAGTATCAAGACAAATGTATCAACTGTGCACGGTCAAGCATTTCTTCAAACCTTCACGGCAGATAATTGTTCCCACAACCCACAGAAAAAAGAAGAAAAGAAACACCCGAAGGTGCTGGGGAGGACCCAGAGAAGCACTGTCTTCACCTGCCCTTAGAGCGTCCTGTACCACCCCTGGAGGCCTGCGCTGTGTTGACGATGGGTACAGGCACGCGCAGGACACTCCATTAAGATATCAAGGGACATAACTGCTCCTGAACAGAGGTAAATTAGACTACAGGATGCAGCTCATAACAACCTCAAAGTAGCATCCCCCATGGGTGTTACCAGCCCATATTTCATGACTGCAGAGCCACCGGCGAAAAAACCACCCCCCAGCTGCCGAGCACACCCACAGACCCAACCACCCCTGCCCACGGACAGATGAAGACAGTGCCACTCCAGACACAGCCAAGCTTTCGCCATACGGTCTTATGTGCCCTCAAGAGAGAATCCAAAGTTGTAGTCTTTCCCACTGTCAACAGGACTTTCCCTGTGGTCAGTGGGTCTTTCCTCACCGCCACTGGACCTTTCTCCAGGGTCAGCCTAGTTAAGGCAAAGAGAAAAAGAAACACCCGAAGGTGCTGGGGAGGACCCAGAGAAGCACTGTCTTCACCTGCCCTTAGAGCAGTCCTGTACCACCCCTGGAGGCCTGCGATGTGTTGACGATGGGTACAGGCACGCGCAGGACACTCCATTAAGATATCAAGGGACATAACTGCTCCTGAACAGAGGTAAATTAGACTACAGGATGCAGCTCATAACAGCCTCAAAGTAGCATCCCCCATGGGTGTACCAGCCCATATTTCATGACTGCAGAGCCCACCGGCGAAAAACACCACCCTCCAGCTGCCGAGCACACCCCACAGACCCAACCACCCCTGCCCACGGACAGATGAAGACAGTGCCACTCCAGACACAGCCAAGCTTTCGCCATACGGTCTTATGTGCCCTCAAGAGAGAATCCAAAGTTGTAGTCTTTCCCACTGTCAACAGGACTTTTCCCCTGTGGTCAGTGGGTCTTTCCTCACCGCCACTGGACCTTTCTCAGGGTCAGCCTAGTTAAGGCAAAGAAGAAAAAGAAACACCGAAGGTGCTGGGGAGGACCCAGAGAAGCACTGACTTCACCTGCCCTTAGAGCAGTCCCTGTACCACCCCTGGAGGCCTGCGCTGTGTTGACGATGGGTACAGGCACGCGCAGGACACTCCATTAAGATATCAAGGGACATAACTGCTCCTGAACAGAGGTAAATTAGACTACAGGATGCAGCTCATAACAGCCTCAAAGTAGCATCCCCCATGGGTGTACCAGCCCATATTTCTTGACTGTTCCCACACCCACATATTCTCACTTCAATCAATTATTGTTCGACACCGTTTGACTCTCTTAGCGCTAGAACATGAAAATGAATATACAATATTGACATCTCTCTCTCTCTCTCTCTCTCTCTCTCTCTCTCTCTCTCTCTCAAGTTCTCCCATTAAGTCTGAGATTAGAATACAACAAAGCCAGAATCAGCCAGCCCCTGGGCTTTCGCCGCGCACCGCTTCGCCAAGGGCAGTCACCCATCAGTCTATGGCTCCGACCTGGTGGATTCGAAGTCGGAGGACGAGGGCCAGTCGCCCGGTTCTTATTCCTTCCGGGACTCTGTGGCCTTTCTGGCTTCCCTTGTCCCGGATGCGGTGTCGTCCTCTCGGGAGGTCAGGGCCCCCTGCCCTTCGCAGTGGAACTCGCCCTGGGGTCTCACCCACTTGCGGCTATGCCCTCGTCTCTTCTAAAGGAGTCGGTCATGGTAGCTGACTGCATGAGGAGGGCCCAAATAAAAGTCAGGGGCACGGAGGCACAGGACATCACGCCTGGCTCTGTCCTGATTTTCCTGGTGCACTGGCGTGCGGAAAATATCTCAAGCCAGAGAGGCTTCCATTTGCCAAGAAGGCCTTCTTGGTAAATGGTACTATCCCGGAAGCCACCTCCTCCCCTCTCCCAGGAGGACCTCCTCCTGATACAAGAGAGGTCTAAATCGCACGCTCGGCAGGTGGCCCTTTCAGAGCGCTGCCGTGCCGAATGGGAAGAGTCGGCTAGGAGGGGTTTGGAAGCCATCTCGGTCATGGATTCCTTCTTAGGGGGACTAGAGTCTGTCCTTAAGGATCCCGATTCGGAGTCCTTTGCCATCCACCAGTCCGCAGACCCATTGGCAGGGGTGGCCTGTATTCAGTCCATGGCTGAAGAGCTAAAATATTCGGCCGGGGACTTCACTAGGCTTCATCTAAACTCGGTTCTAGCGAGGAGAGATGCTGTCCTATTGGCATCTTCTGTGGCCCACTCGCCTCTGCCCGCTCCTCTCTCAGAGCCTTGCCGGTCAAGTCGGGTCTCTTTTTGGGAACCATGCGCAGGCGCCCATTTAGAGCCAGGCGGATATTAGGCGTGACCTCGCCTTTCACTCAGGCCCCCTCCCCCCCTCCCCCTCCCGCCCTGGTACAAAACGCAAGGCGCCAGCACCTTCTCCTCACTGGGTCCCTCTCAGCCCAAGGGACGAAGGTCATTTGGACCGGGAGGGGGGGGGGGGGGGGGGGTCCGAGGCAAGCAACCCAGCAGGGTCGGCCTCAGGCACGGCTGGCGGGTCCGAAGGCTCCCACGTCTCAGACGGCCCATCCCCAATGACTTACCCCCGACCTGGGTACTTCACCCCAGGGCGATCCTGTGGGCAGTCTGTCCAGGCACCTCAGTTCCAGGGTGCGGCTTTCCGCAAGCCCTTGGGCTCTGCGGGTGATCAGGTCGGGGTTTCGTCTTCCTTGGGGTGCAGTAAAGGCTCCGCTCACTCCCTTCCCTCCTCCTTTCGCTCCTCCTCGGGATCTAGCGGCCTCTCAGGCCTTAGACCAGGAGGTCCTTTCGCTATTACCCAAGGGAGCGCGTTCTCACTCCTGTCCCTGAGGGCGGAACAGCTTCTCCTTTGGCTTACTTGACTTAATCCTCTTCGCTCCATCGGGAGCATAGGGCCTTCACTGCAGATTTCCAGGTGTGCGGTCTTGGGCTGCCCGCTTTGCCTCACCCCAGGACAGCTTGATGGAACTCAGCTCGCTGTTCAGCATCCTACGCCAAGTTGTCACTGGGCGGCCTCGCTTTCTCTTTCCTTGCGGGTTCCAATCCAGTGCCTGCGTGCGATGTTGTCCGGGCCTCGGCGTAGGATGTGTCCGATCCACTTCCACTTTCGGATTCTGATGGTGTCTCCGATTGGTCTCTGCTCTGTCTGGCGCCATAGCTCCTCATTTGCAATTCTGTCAGGCCACCTGATGCGGAGGATCCGCCGCAGGCATGTGTTGATGAAGACCTGCAACTTGCGCTCCAGCCCTTTGGTGAGTCTCCAGGTCTCGAGCCATACAGCAGCACCGGTCTTACATTGGTGTTAAACAGTCTCAGTTTGGTGTGAAGACGGACGTTTGCGCTCCTCCAGATGGGCTTGAGGGTGGTGAAAGCAAATCTTGCCTTGGTTATTCTGGCCCTGATGTCATCATCAGTACCTCCTGTCTTGTTGACAATGCTTCCTAGGTAGGTAAATTTCTCAACATCTTCTATCTGTTTTTCCCCTAGGCGAATTGCTTCAGCCTGGCTTGTGTTGGCTATCATGGTCTTTGTCTTCTCCGCGTGATCTCCAGGCCAGTGTTATGGCTGTGCTGCGGAGGCTCTCGGTCTTCTTCTGCATGTGGTGGAGGGTGTGGGTCAGCAAGCTGATGTCGTCCGCGAAATCCAGGTCCTCAAGTTCTTGCATGAGTGTCCACTGGATCCCGCATGGTGGGTTCATCGCTGTCCTCATACCCAGTCGATCACAAGAGAGAAGATCAGCGGTGACAGCAAACATCCTGACGTACCCCGGTGTTCACTGTGAAGGGTTCCGACACACTCGTGTTGTGGATGACGTGACACGTTGTGTCCTTGTACAGGCTCTGTATGATTTTACCATCTTGAGTGGAATTCCATAGTGTCTCAGGATTTTCCATGTTACTTCTCTGTCCACTGTGTCGAATGCTTTTTTGAAATCGATAAAATTGATGTAGATTGTGACTGCCACTCAAGAGACTGCTCGATGATGATTCGGAGCGTGGCTATCTGGTCGACACATGATCTTCCTGCTCGAAATCCTGCTTGTTCGTCTCTCAGCTTTTCGTCTACAGCTGCCCGGATCCTCTCTAGGATGATTCTCGTGAAGATCTTACTAGGTAGTGACAGCAGCTGTATCCCTCTCCAGTTCTTACACTCGCTGAGATCTCCCTTCTTGGGTATCTTGATGATGTAGCCCTTTTTCCACTCTTTCGGCACTTCTTCCTTTTCCCAGGCCTCTTGAAATAAGTCCATCAGGATGTCTGCCGCGACCGTCGCTTCTGCCCTGAGCACTTCCGGTGTGATGTTGTCAGGTCCTGGGGCTTTCCTGTTTTTTGTCTTCCTGATTGCTTGAATGATTTCTTCTTTGCTGATCGGCCCTAGGTTCACATCCAGGTCTTCTCCTTCCTCGATGAGTGGTGGTGTCTTGACTGGCGTACCGCTGAGTAGCTCGCTAAAGTGTTCCCTCCATCTGTCCAGCTGCTCTGTTGGTTTGCTCAAGATGTTTCCATTCTTCCCTTTCACTGGTCGGTTTGTGTTGGTTTTCCTACCGCCCAGCTGCTTAGTGATGGTGTAGAGGGTCTCCTTTGGTGCGAGGCACAATCCATCCGGATCTCGGCCAAGCACGTTCCCGGGAAGATCAACATTCTCGAGGACTCCCTCTGCAGGTCGCACATGGTTCTTCCCTCGGAATGGACTCTCGTCCACTCAGTCCTGGAACCACTCTGGACTGTGTGGTTCAAACCACAGGTAGACCTGTTCGCCACCCGGTTCAACCACCGTCTCCAGCTGTATGTCTCTCCAGTTCCGGATCCGGCAGCGTGGGCTGTGGACTCCCTGTCCATCCCTTGGTCCGGACTGACGGGCTATGCCTTTCCCCCGTTCCCCATTCTGGAAAAGTTCTCCACAAAGCAAGGGAGGATGCAGCCACGCTGATTCTTGTGGCTCCCCGCGGCCGTCCCAAGCGTGGTTTCCAGAACTGTTACACCTGTCTCACGTGCCTCCGATACCGCTCGCCTTAAAAGAAAAGTCCCTGCTTCAGCCACGGTCAGGCATTCCACACGGTAATCCAGATGTGCTGCATCTTCACGCCTGGCTACTGTGCCAGACGTGCTGTATGCACAAGGCGCCTCCCCTGCGGTAATCGGCCTTGTGGAACACGCCCACAGGCCGGGCACCCAACGCGTCTACAGTGTCCACTGGAATGGCTGGCTCTCTTGGTGCTCCAACCATGCAGTGTCCCCCCATTCTCCCTCTCAATGTCAGTTGGCGAACTACCTAGCTTTTCTTTCATCTGAGAGAAAGCTTTCTGCCTCCTCTGTTAAGGTTCACAGGGCGGCCATTTGAACCCCTATCCGCCATTTAGGGGGTCCCTCCTTCGTGGACGACCCTCTTCTGCGGGATCTGGTCAGAGGAGCAGCCCTACAGGAGGCCCGATGCCTCCGCCGTACCCCGGCGTGGGATCTTTTCTTAGTCCTCTCCTCCCTCAGGCTCCCCCCTTACGAGCCCATCTGGAGTGTTATCTGAAGTTCCTTTCCTTCAAAACAGCCTTTCTCGTTTCCCTGGCCTCAGGGAGGCGCTGCAATGAAGCCCACGCCCTTAGTGGCCTGCCTGGGAACGTCGCCTCCAAACCGGATGGCTCGATGTCTCTTCGCCTCCTCCCTGAGTTTTTAGGGAAAAATCATTTGCTAGATTCTCCTTCCCCGACTATCTGCATTCTTCCTCTCACTTCTGTTCTCGCCCCGGACGTTGAGTTCCGCACTCTCTGTCCGGTGCGCGCTCTGCGGGAGTATAGGAAACATACGAAATCTTCTCGCTCCAAGCAGTGCCACCTGTTTCTCTCTTACAACGAAGGTTATAAGCAGCACATCAGACGCTCTTCAATCTCTCGATGGCTGAGAGAAGTCATTAAAGCTGCGTACGCGAGACCTGAAGGGAATTGGCTGTTTTCTCACCAAGGCCTCATGAGATTAGGGCATGGCCGTCTTCGCTGGCCGTAGCTCATAATGCCAGCATTCAGAGTGTGTTAGATGCCGCATATTGGCGTTCCCCTGGCACCTTCATCCAATTCAACCTGCGCGACGTTTCTCGTCTGCGCGATGATAGGTCTAGGGGCATCGCATCAGCTGTGGTGGCTCAACACCCCATCTCCGCCACACGCTCCGGCTCTTCTCGCTCCTCCAAACGGTGACCAGGTGAGTCCTCCTTCCAGGTAGTGCGACTCTGCACTAGTGAGCCACGGTATAGTATGTGTAATTAGAAGGAAATTGTCATTCTAAAATTACGTTTAATCTAACATACTTACCGTGGCTCACGCAGAGGCCCTCCCTACCTCCCCGCCTTCCTGGTTCCATCAGAAGTTCTCAGTCAGGGTTTATTATACCTCGAAAAGAGGATTGATCTGAGCATGCACAAGGCACGAGGCCCTTTCAGGGTTTTGCTGTCCGTACGGACTTTATTGTATACGAGGCAGGGGTAGCAAATTGCTGCCGCTTATTGCCAGATTCTCTCTCTCTCTCTCTCCTCTCTCTCTCTCTCTCTCTCTCTCTCTCTCTCTCTCTCTCTCTCCTCTCTCTCTCTCTCTCCTCTCTCTCTCTCTCTCTCCTCTCTCTCTTCCTCTCTCTCTCAAGAGTTAACTTCTCCCATGAAGTCTGAGATTAGAATACAACAAAGGGATCATAATGCACAAGACTGTGTCTGGGAAGGCACCCTCAACATTAGTTCACAGATTCCTCAAGGACTCTACCCAAACTTCATGTCCCCGTTTCTAGAATTGACTTATTCAAATCCAGTTCAACATATTCAGGTTCCTGTCAATGGAACTCGCTCCCTGAATCAACCAAACAACGCCAATGCAATGCATATCAACCTTCAAACACCATTACTTCAACCATCTTATGTGCCAGTACTTCCATGCTCCGCCATAAATCCACCACCAGCCAGCACCACCCTCTTTGCCTTATGTATGTACCTGACTATTTAGAAAGTGTTTAGAAAGAGTATGTCTTTTGTGAGTACGTGTGTTGTGTGTGTGTGTGTGTGTGTGTGTGTGTGTGTGTGTGTGTGTGTGTGTGTGTGTGTGTGTGTGTGTGTGTGTGTGTGTGTTCTGTTTCCTACTACCTCCTGCCCTCTTGTCATTCTATTGATATGCTTGTATTCTTATGTGACTCTCTCTCTCTCTCTCTCCTCTCTCTCTCTCTCTCTCTCTCTCTCTCTCTCTCTCTCTCTCTCTCTCTCTCTCTCTCACGGTTCTGCTGTAATGACTTGATTTATTATCTATATGACATCCCCTCCTAGATTTATTATCTATATGGCATCCTCTCCTACCCGTGGCGACTGGGCTATCATTATGCGTTTTCCCCCTCCATTTGTGCTTTCTTTTCTATCCCCCCCCCCCCCCCCCCCCCCCGTGCTTCAAAATCGTTGTCTTGTATCTCTTTTCAAAATCGTTGTCTTGTATCTCTTGGAATTTTTTTTATTGTCAGATTGTTCTAAACATGCTCTCTTATCGCACCCACTCTCGCCTCTTTCTCCCCCCACCCTCTCTTTTCTCTCTTCTCCTCTCTCTCTCTCTCTCTCTCTCTCCTCTCTCTCTCTCTCTCTCCTCTCTCTCTCTCTCTCCCTCCCTCCCTCCCTCTCTCTCTCTCTCTCTCAATCTCGATACATACTAGGAATGAATGTGTACTATTTGCTCACAGTAGAGGAAGAGGGAAATGTTATTGCTTTGTTACCCCCTCCCCCCTTGTCAAAAGACCTCTTTGGTAACGACAATAAAATATCAGTGTCAAACGTCTCTCTCTCTCTCTCTCTCCTCTCTCTCTCTCTCTCCTCTCTCTCTCTCTCTCTCTCTCTCTCTCTCCTCTCTCTCTCTCTCTCTCTCCACACACACACACACACACACACACACACACACACACACACACACACACACCACACACACACACACACACACCACACACACACATACATACACACACACTCTTCTCCTCTCTCTCTCTCTCTCTCTCTCTCTCTCTCTCTCTCTCTCTCTCTATGCAAATATGAATATTGGTAACTTTGACAGTTAAGATGACAAAACCTGAAGAAAGGGCCGTGATAACGAAGATAATTATAGGGAAATTTAAAATTGACCTAATGCCTTGGCTTATGGCTGTGTCAGGCCAACTGACATAGAGCTAGAACACCAAGGCTACATTAAAATGTTGTTATGCTCTGCATAGTTTTGCGGGATTGTTTTCAGTTGTGACACGTTCCTAGCATAACATTATCAGTCTCCAAAATCCCCTGAAGTCGGAGTGTGGCTGCCCACGTGGCGGGGTAATTAAAACGGTCACACACATAATGTTCTCATCCCCAGCTGGTGCATTTGTACCAGTGTTCAAGTGCTTCGGCTGTTCGGATGATCCCTGGAGTCTTTTAAGCTAGGGTATGACACAACAACAACAACAACAACAACAACAACAACAACAACAACAACAACAACAAAATTGACCTGCTTCAAGGGGGAACTACTGATCATAATCAGAAAAGTTCATGGAAACAGCAAGGTCCGATGGCATCATCGCTGACTTGTCAAAATGTAGATGATAGCGTGGTTAATGATAACATGGTTTATTATTATTATTATTATTATTATTATTATTATTATTATTATTATTATTATTATTATTATTATTATTATTATTATTATTTTATTGCAGAAACATTTAACTTGATTTTCTGTGCAGGTTTGTACCCAGCTAGTCAAATGGAATTCATTATTATTCCTTTGTTAATGAAAGGTAGTTTCCTTGTCTGACATAGCATTGCAAGTGAACTACCAAGCAGCATTAGAAAGAACAATAAATACTGGTCAAATATCTGAATTATTAGCTTTTATCAAGAAACACAGATGTCGATAGAAAACTGTCTGTTGCTCTTACATATAAAGCACGTTTAAAAAACAAACAAAAAAAAATTAGTTCATCATCATGCAAGCTCCTTTACTGAGTCTTATTGAGAAATGGTATAAATGATAAAGTTTATTGGTGTATTAACATCATGTATAATCAGTTTATGGAGAAAAAAAACTTCGATGAGGAAAATAATTCACTCACTGTATTACATGTACAGGTTTAGGTTGTGCGAAACAGGGAGATGTATGGAGTCCTCTCCTTCGTTTATCAGCGAACATACCCGAAATATAGTTCATAACGGTAACAAACTGCGAATTTTAATCCATATCTAATTTAATATCAGAAGCAAAAGCAATAGTCCTCTAAAGGGAAGAAAACAGTACACAAGATAAAAATTCAATTGTTCAAATTTTCGGCCACGTG
Source organism: Conus ventricosus (assembly GCA_018398815.1). NCBI lineage: Eukaryota > Metazoa > Mollusca > Gastropoda > Neogastropoda > Conidae > Conus > Conus ventricosus. The sequence goes on along the minus strand of CM031628.1, from coordinate 44,267,110 downwards.
GCCTTTTTCAAGAGAAAAAAACAAAAACAATACAACTACGTCATGTTCATCTTTGGCAACTGGACAGAGCAAAGAATTTACGTCATAAATATATTACACAAGTTCTGACATCATAATCTGTGATGTCATCAACAAGAAATAGGAAAAAAAACATCCTGAGGAACTATGTCACAAAGACACAATTACACGAGGGGAACTAATGAAATGTATCCCAATCTTGGCATTTTCCTGCTATCCAATTCCACTCAATAATGTAAGTTGTGTGTGTGTGTGTGTGTGCGTGCGTGCGTGCGTGCGTGCGTGCGTGCGTGCGTGCGTGCGTGCGTGCGTGCGTGCGCGCGCGCGCGTGTGTGTGTGTGTTGTTGTTATTTTGTTGTTGTTGTTGTTTAATTTTGTTTTACGTCTTTCCATTTTTTCGTGATATTAGACGAAAGAAGAAAAAAAAATTGGGGCCAGGAAAAAAGCTAAACACAACGATTCAAAAGAATTAACTTATCTACAGTTATAACACAAAAGCAGAAAATCCACGTAATCAAAGATTTAACAAAAAACAAAAGAAAACAAACAAACAAACAAACAAACAAAAGCAAAAACATACACACACACACCAAAAAACATATAACTCTTCTGTCTCGTCCCACCAATGACTGTTATCTATTATAAGTATTTGCCAATTGGACTTTAGCTAAGTGCAAAAAGAAAATATATGTTTCACTCGCTGACAGGAAAACATTTTGAATAGGCTGTACATATGTATTTGGAATGAATTTTTCATTAAGTTACACAAAAGAATGTGATCAACTGATATGCTATGACCACATGTACAATGTATATTTTTGAGATACTTTGTTTTAAAACAACCCAACTTTTATATACAGATCAGGGAACTTATCTGTCGTCTGCGATAAATGTCTTGATCTTACTTACTTAACTTGCGCGCGCGCGTGCTGTGTGTGTGTGTGTGTGTGTGTGTGTGTGTGTGTGTGTGTGTGTGTGTGTGTGTGTGTGTGTGTGTGTGTGTGTGTGTGTGTGTGTGTGTGTGTTTATACTGTAACCAATGTACTTCAAAACATAACTATACGCTCCATAAATCACAATGAAAATGAAACCATAAAATGATTTCAATATAGTCCTATCTATGAGTGTGCGTGGTATACCATAACTGTCATCTGAAAAAGATATAGTCCTCTCTATGAGTGTGCGTGGTTACCATACTGTCATCTGAAAAAGATATAGTCCTCTCTATGAGTGTGCGGGTATACCATAACTGTCATCTGAAAAAGATATAGTCCTATCAATGAGTGTGCGTGGTATACCATAACTGTCATCTGAAAAAGATATAGTCCTGTCTATGAGTGTGCGTGGTATACCATAACTGTCATCTGAAAAAGATATAGTCCTGTCTATGAGTGTGCGTGGTATACCATAACTGTCATCTGAAAAAGATATAGTCCTGTCTATGAGTGTGCGTGGTATACCATAACTGTCATCTGAAAAAGATATAGTCCTATGAGTGTACGTGGTATACCATAACTGTCATCTGAAAAAGATATAGTCCTATCTATGAGTGTGCGTGGTATACCATAACTGTCATCTGAAAAAGATATAGTCCTGTCTATGAGTGTGCGTGGTATACCATAACTGTCATCTGAAAAAGAAATCATCAATGTTGTTCCTAGGTAAATTTGTATAGGGTTTTTACAAATTTGTCTTAACATTACATCCATTTGGTAACCTTGTATCTAATGTCCTTATCCATTTCTCTTCAGTAATAAGTCTGAAGCTTTTGCTTAGACCGTAAGCTTTAGCCAATACTGCAATGGCGAGGTCTTCTTCCGAATGCTGAAGGAAATGTCGCATTATTGGCTTTTCTCTTTAGCACTTGATGTCACGTCGGTGTTGCGCTGTTCTTTCTTTCAACGAACGTTCAGTTTCACCAACATAAACTGTCTTACCACACTGTTTACGTACCAGAACATGTAGCAAATTTCTGTCTGTTCATGTCACATTGCTCACAACATTGTGTGAAGGTTTCTGCTTTGTGCCCAACTCTGTTGAAGCTACTAGTGAAGAACAGGTGTCACAATCACAAATTTCTACTTTTCTCCTCACTGCTCTTTCAGTTTTCTGGTGAACCAACCTGTCACATAAGTTTTTATCCTGTCTGTATGCACGTATAGGTGGTTTATGAAATACTTGCGCATGTATTCTGATTTATAGAGGGTGTCACTATGTCTCTTTAGTACACCTTGTAATCTGACAATAAGCTTGAAAACATCAACACTAGTAGTACTCTTTCACGTTTTCTTTCTTTTTTTGTCTGAAGAAATTGTTTCCCATTCATGTCATCAATTGTTTTTAACTTACCTTCCATACGTTTGCTACTATAGCCACATTTGCGCAACTGGTTCCTAAAGATCTGTGTTTTAGATAGTCCTGATCTTTTTCACATATTCTGCTCAACCTAACACTCAACCATAAGGGATTTGTTTTGTGTGTGGGGGATGACAAGAATCCTGCCTGAGGTATAACTGTTTATCAGTGCCTTTCCTAAATAGATCCATGTAGACATGGACATTCTCTAACTTGACCAGAGTGTCAAAGAATTCAATGTGTTCTTTACTCCATCGTAGAGTGATTATGTTGGTTTGTATGGTGTTGGCATAAACTGTGAAACGTTAAAGGGAGTCAAGGTCACCATTCCAAATGCCAAACCCATCATCAATGTAACGTTTGTAGAACTAAGGTTCCTGTTCAAACTCCAGAAGTTTCTCATCTCACTTCCTCATGTATGTACAAGCAAAGTTTCTCCCTAGTCTGGACCCCATGGCTATTCCATCAGCCTGTCTGTAGTGTGAATCCCCTAAACTCAATCCATTATAATCTTAAACAGTTTCAATCATTTCAGTTGCACAGTCTGTTGGTACGATGGGGCCAGGTCTGCTTTGTAAAGCTTCTACACATGCTTCTATTCCCTCTTTCCGAGGCACAGAGGGGTAGAGTTTCTCAACATCAAAGCAAAACAGAATCGTATCGTCTGGGACATATTCTTTTAATTTACTTATGAAGTCTGATGTATCTCTGATGTACGTGGGAGATTTAATGACGTAATCACTCAACTCATGCTTTGTGATTTCTGCAAGTTAATTCTGTGGGAGTGCCTATACCACTGACAATCATTCGCAGTGGTACAATTTGCTTATGCAATTTTGGATTCCCTTTCAGTTTACCATCTTTTGGGTAGCGTTGGAGAAGGTACTGCTGAAGGTCTTTGGATATAACCCCTTCTCTACACATTCTATTCACTATCTTTTTCACCTTTTTGCTGCTATCTCAGTGAGGTCTTTCTCTATCATAGTGCAGGTTTCACGTTTGACCATTTCATTGTGCAGCCCAGAAATACAATCGTCTTTGTTCATAACAACAATCCCGGATCCTTTGTCTGCTGGTCGGATGATGATGTTTTCATTATCTAGAAGTGCATAAAATGCATCTTTTTCATTACGTCTGAGGTTCAGTTTACCACTTTTCATCAAGTTGTTCATAATGTCATTCTTTACAAGTTCAATGTACATAGCTAACCAATGATCCCTACCTTCTTTTGGTGTGAAAGTACTCTTATTGTTTTACTTTAAACTTTCCGCATTAGCCTCTTCATCTTATTCCACTTCATCATTGCTGTCTTTGTCAAAAAAGTATTCTCTGAGGCGCATCCTACGTTCCCACTCATCTAGGTCTGCCAAACGTTTTGTAGTACTCACTTATGGTCTATCTGGTACAAACGTACAAACTTGGGCCCTTCAGAGAGTAGGGATATATCTGCATTCGGAAGTGTGTGATTGGAAAGGTTTGTAAGATTTTCTTTCTTATCGTTATTCGTGGTATGTTTTATGTGCAGTATTTCTCTTACTAGCAACTTGGTTTATACAACACTGATCTTTTTTATGCAACATAGGTCTTGTGAGAATGGTCCCCTTCTCTGTTTTATAAGGAGCCAACCGTGTTAAGGGGTTACTACACGTGTTGTTACTGTGGTCTGGACATGACTATCTTTTCCAGTCTGAACAGTACTTAATTTATCAGTTTTGTTGTCACAGCCATTTTGCACACAGTCAAACCAGTCAGTCTGCTTAGTTTATCAGTTTTGTTGTCACAGCCATTTTGCACACAGTCAAACCAGTCAGTCTGCTTAGTTTATCAGTTTTGTTGTCACAGCCATTTTGCACACAGTCAAACCAGTCAGTCTGCTTAGTTTATCAGTTTTGTTGTCACAGCCATTTTGCACACAGTCAAACCAGTCAATCTGCGTAGTTTATCAGTTTTGTTGTCACAGACATTTTGCACACAGTCAAACCAGTCAATCTGCGTAGTTTATCAGTTTTGTTGTCACAGCCATTTTGCACACAGTCAAACCAGTCAATCTGCGTAGTTTATCAGTTTTGCTGTCACAGCCATTTTGCACACAGTCAAACCAGTCAATCTGCGTTGTTTATCAGTTTTGTTGTCACAGCCATTTTGCACACAGTCAAACCAGTCAATCTGTGTAGTTTATCAGTTTTGTTGTCACAGCCATTTTGCACACAGTCAAACCAGTCAATCTGCTCCTCACTGCTGAAAATAGGTCCAGTTTCTGAACTCCTTGAATCATCTTTCCATCCAGTTCATGCACTATGAGATCATAATGGTTAGATCTGAATACGAGACACGAGTTTGCATTTCTAGTGACATTATGTGAATTAGAATTCAAGTGAAGAGTTAAAACAAGCCATACAAATCTGTCCTGACACTTGACTTTGACTTTGATATTAACGTTGAATAAAGCTTATACCAAAACGAATTTGCCTCTGTGGCCCAAGATTCAGTCCTTCCATCCGTGTAGGTTTGGTTCTGTAAATGTTGGTCAACATGTCCATATACAAAGGCTTGAAACTCACTTTTGCGTTTTGTCATGAAAGTTACAACATTTTTACGAATGCCTGCATGTTTCATCTAATAACCGGGGAATGTAAAACTTAATGCTCTGTAGAAACAATTCCCATCGCCAGTGATTTTTTATTTCGGCTCCAGTCATTGTCTGCTGCTTTACGCAGTTTCTTGCCTTTGATCAAGCTCATACGTGACTTTTTTCATTGTTCACAGTTGACTGTATGTACACATATTTCAGAGTCCGTGAGAGATTCACATGAAGTAATTTTAGCGTTCAGTTGAAGGATATTTTTCGTGCACGCCTGCCTTGTCACTTCCATAAGTGAAAGTAATACGCCTTTTGTTTTATTTTTTTTCAACATTTGTGCAAAGATTCTTGGTCCATTTCAACATTATTGTTCCATTTCATGGAGAAACCCGTCAGGATATATGATTTTGCAAGACACGAGTTTAAAAATGTTTCATGTGACACATACCTTGCCCTTTTCACCTTCAGTCTACGTAGTTGTATTGCGTAATCCTTTTTTTCAAGGAGCTGTTTCAACTATCAGAAACAAAAGCAATAGTCCTCCAAGGGAAGAAAACAGTACACAAGATTACAATTCCACTCTTCAAATTTTCGGCCACGTGGCCTTTTTCAAGAGAAAAAAACAAAACAAAACAATACAACTACGTAATGTCCATCTTTGGCAACTGGACAAACTAAAGAATGGACGTCATATATATATATATATATATATATATATATATATATATATATATATATAGATTAGTGTTGTTAAAATACCCAAAATTGTAGATTCTTTTTTTAAAAACCTATTTTAACAAATAGAGATATATAACCTGCACTTGTTTTCCCCCACTACTTAATTGTTCAGGATTCTATATATATATATATATATATATATATATATATATATATATATATATATATATATATATATATATATATATTCAATTATAAACAAAGCTTGCTTTTATGTCTTAGGTTGAAGAAATAGGGGGAGATAAGCATTCATATCTGCAGTGGCAGATAATTTTGCCTAACTAACAGTATGTGCTTGAGTGGGTGAATGGGGAATGATAAATGCTCCTCAAAATGAGCCTTCAGCAAGCTTATAGTTTCCAAAGGGGAGACAATCTCCAATGGGGAGGAAACTCACTAACATACTACTCCTGGTCAGATACCGGTATTTGGAAACCTGATTATTTATCCTCAGTGACCGCGGAAAGTGGTAACTTGACTCCTCTGTCTTTTCGTTTTAAGAAGAATGCTATCCCAGAAAAAGGCTGGTGTGCAATACTATAGTATGTTTGTTGAGTTTTCAAAACACCAACCAAAGGTGCCACCCAAAGAAGCAAAAGAAAATCACGAAAGAGCAAAACAAGCTACATTTTCTTGTTAAAAGCAGAAAATATAAAAAGATAGCATCTTATAACACAAGTGCTGAGGGCCAGTTCTTGGAATGAATCCGCAAGGGGCTAAATTACAATAAACTAATAAATTCCAAGGATAAGTACCGAGCACCAATCCAGCAACTTACAGTGCAGCTTGGTGTTGCAATGACTGCAAGAAATATTCAGTTATAAAGAAAGCTTGCTCTTATGTCTTAGATTGAAGAAATAGGGGTGATAAGCATTCATATCTGCAGTGGCAGATAATTGTGCCTAACTAACAGTATGTGCTTGAGTGGGTGAATGGGGAATGATAAATGCTTCTCAAAATAAGCCTTCAGCAAGCCATTGCAGATATGAATGCTTATCCCCCGCCCCCCCCCCCCCCCCTATTTCTTCAATCTAAGCCATAAGAGCAATCTTTGTTTCAATTGAATATTTTCTTGCAGTCATTGCAACACCAAGCTGCCCTGTAAGTTGCTGGAATGGTGCTCAGTACTTATCCTTGGAATTTATTAGTTTTTGCGCGCGCGCGCGTGTGTGTGTGTGTGTGTGTGTGTGTGTGTGTGTGTGTGTGTGTGTGTGTGGTGTGTGTGTGTGTGTGTGTGGTGTGTGTGGGTGTGTGTGTGTGTGTGTGCGTATGTGTGCGCGCGCACGCGCGCGCGTGTTTGTGTGTGTGTGTGTGTGTGTGTGTGTGTGTGTGTGGTGTGTGTGTGTGTGTGTGTGTGTGTGTGTGTGTGTGTGTGTGTGTGTGTGTGTGTCTATCTATACGCTCTATAAATCAGAATACATGTGCAGAGTATTTCATAAACACCGGTACCTGCACACAGATGGGATAAAAACTTTTGTGACAGGTTGGTTCACCAGAAAACTGAAAGAGCAGTGAAGCAAAAAGCAGAAATGTGTAATCGTAATGCCTGTTCTTCACTAGTAACTTCAACAGTGTTGGACACAAAGCAGAAATGTTCACACAGTGTTGTGAGTAATGTGACATGTGCAGATAGAAATTTGATATATGTTCTGCTATGCAAACGGTGTGAGAAGACAATTTATTTGGTGGAACTAAACGTTCGTTGAAAGAAAGAATAACGGAATACAGACGTGACATTAAGTTCCAAAGAGAAAAGTCAATAATGCGACATTTCCTTTAGCATTTAGTGGCAAACCTTGCTGTTGCAGTACAGCAAGGTTTGCCACTAAATGCTAAAGGAAAGGTGTACAGCCCTGTGTACAGCCTGTACGCAGAGGCAGGTGAACCCTCACTGTCCAACTGCAGGCTGAAACTGTCCTTGAACTACTATCTGAGACTGCTCTCTGAACCGGAAAACCCTCCCAATGATTGTGTCTTTGACCCTCAGTTTCAAAGTGAATTTGGAAAAAAATCCTAACTGTATTCAACCGTTTGGTCTTCGTATGCTGCCTCATGCCCAAAATGCAGGTCTAGTCCTAGAAGTTGTGTCAGATTTTTTCAAGTTTCCGGATTAGCCTCCGTGGACTTTTTCCACACCAGAAATTTGTTTTGACCTTGCAGCTTTTCGCGCAGTCCACCAGCCCTCTGGTATACAAGGAACGCTACACGATACACGATATTTCGGGTGATCACCCGAACCCATGACGACAGGGTGGAGACCACCGTTTACAGGAAACCCACCCACACTGACCAATATCTGAACTTTCACTCTAACCACCCCCTCCAGCACAAGAGATCTGTTGTCAATACCCTCATGCACAGAGCATCTGTACTGTGTTCCACTAAGGAGGAAGAGCTGAAAGAAGAAGAACACATCAAGACTGCCCTTTCCGCTAATGGATACCCTGCATGGATGTGGGACAATGCTCGAATTCGCTACCCTTCTTCTACAGATACGGACACTGTGAAAGTGGGGATCCCTTACATTAAAGGAGTCTCAGAGCGTCTAGCCAGGAGCTTTCAACAACATGGATGCAAAGTGTTCCACAAACCCACCAACTCCCTACGCCAGCAAACTGACCCATGTCAAAGACAAAACGGACCCCCTCAAGCAGTGTGGTGTAGTGTACCAGGTAGGGTGTCAAGACTGTACCCATACCTACTTACCTGAAGGCTCATTTTGAGAAGCATTTATTTTATTTTTATTTTTATTATTTATTTTATTTTTCCCATTCACCCACTCAAGCACATACTGTTAGTTAGGCAGAATTATCTACCACTGCAGATATGAATGCTATCTCCCCCTATTTCTTCAATCTAAGACATAAGAGCAAGCTTTGTTTATAATTATATATATATATATATATATATATATATATATATATATATATATATATATATATATATATATATATATATATATATATATTAGTTAAAATAAGTTAAAAGAGGAATCTTAAAACTATCTACAAATTTGTTTCAAGCGTGTTGCGCTGTCATCAGGATGGTTTTTGGTTTGCCCACCGCCGATGTTATATAGCGTGTGGGCTCCCGTTTGCGGTTGTTTGCACGTGCGGGTTGGCTGCACGTGTTTTTTGAGGGCTTTCAGGTTTTTGTTTTGGGTGTGTTCACTAACAACGATTTCCATTTATGCCTGCAGTTGTTTACTATTTCTGTATTGGTGTTTAAAGTTGCTAAGTGTGGTTTGCATAGTATTAACCATTTTTCAGTTAAACATAGGTTGCACCTTTTTGAAACATTGCTGTATGGTGATGCTCTTTTTATGATTTTCCAGGATATATTGTAGCTTGTTTTTGCGTCTTTAAGTTTCCAGATATATTTGCTCAGTTCTGTTTGGTTTTTATATTTTTCTTTATTAAATGACTGTTTGTGGTTTGCATACCTGGTTTTGAAGTGGTTTTCAGTGATCCCTATGCATGTTTCTTTTTCATTTTCTGATGTCACAGTAGCCTGGTATACAATGTTGTTGTGAAGACATTTATTGTTTAGTGGGCACTGCTCCTTTCTGGTGCAATTGAAAGATTTCCTTTCTTCACCCTTCTTTGCTGTGTTGATTTTCATTTTGTTGGATGCGTCAATTAGGTTTTTGAGGTTGGGCATACATGAGTACGATAGTTTGACAGTGTTTTGTTAAATATTTTGGACAGTTTGTGTTCTTTTGGAAATGAAGTTGTTAGGATTTTGAAGAATTCTTTCCCTATGTTTGTTTTGAGTTTCCCGTCGTATGGGGGGTTATACCATATGATTTTTCTTTTCCTATTTTTCTTGCTTTTATTTGTGTTGTTGTCTGGGTTGTATTGTAATTTGTAATTGTATCCACTTGTTTGTAGTGCCTCCTGGTATTCTACTGCTGCATTGTTGAACACTCTCTCACTGCATGACAGGTTTGATAGTCTCTTGTTTATGCCATGGGGTATGGTCTTTAATATAGATGGTGGATGGTTACTTTCTCGTTGGGTTTCTTGTATGGTTTATATATGTGATTGTTGAGATGCAGTGTTATGTCTAAGTAGTTCACTACCTTTTTGTTTGCTTCAATTGTAATCTTTAAGTTATGGTTTTGGAAGATTTTGCATAGTTCTTTCTTCTTGTTTTCGATGGTTCTTGGATTGTTGGTTAGTGCAGCAAGGCCATCGTCTCTGTATAGTCCGACTTGTTTTCCGAGTTTTTTCTTGATGTTGGACAGCATGAATAGTCCGACCAGTTCACATGTTTCTGCACCATCGTATGATCCCATGGTTACGTCGAATGTTGAGTTTCTGTTGGTTTTCCTGATCCAGGTTTCATTTTTGCTGTGTAGTAATGTTTTCTTGGTGTGGAGAATGATTTCCATTTCTGACCCTGTTATGTCTGTGTGGTTACTGGCAAACTTCAGGGCTTTGGTGAGTAGTTCCTCATCTATAGATGGGTACAAGTCTACTATGTCAAATGTGATGAATACTGTATTACTTTGTTTATTGAGTTTTTTTAACCATTGGATAACTTCGTATGTGTTCTTCCAGAGGTTGTATTCAGAGTTTGATTTTACGTTCTTTATTATTTTTTCCAGACTTTTCTTGCTTATTTTGCCTAATTCAGATTTGGATGGGTTTATTAGTCTACATGTTGGATTGTTATGAAAATTGGGCTTGTGGTCTTTGAGTGTTATGAAAGCTTCTTTTGTTGCTGTCGCTTCATCCTGTCACTTAGGTCTATGCGCTCTGCAAGTTCTTTTTCTTTAGTGCGGATACTGTCAAAAACCAAACAGAACTGAGCAAATATATCTGGAAACTTAAAGACGCAAAAACAAGCTACAATATATCCTGGAAAATCATAAAAAGAGCATCACCATACAGCAATGTTTCAAAAAGGTGCAACCTATGTTTAACTGAAAAATGGTCAATACTATGCAAACCACACTTAGCAACTTAAACACCAAAACACAAATAGTAAACAACTGCAGGCATAAATGGAAATCGTTGTTAGTGAACACACCCAAAACAAAACCTGAAAGCCCCCAAAAAACACGTGCAGCCAACCCGCACGTGCAAACAACCGCAAACGGGAGCCCACACGCTATATAACATCGGCGGTGGGCAAACCAAAAACCATCCTGATGACAGCGCAACACGCTTGAAACAAATTTGTAGATAGTTTTAAGATTCCTCTTTTAACTTATTTTAACTAATGTTGCTCCCCAAGGGGTTGAGCACTTAAAAAATTGTTTTAGGCATTTTAAATATACTGATCTATATATATATATATATATAATATATATATATATATATATATATAATATATATATATATATATATATATATATATATATATATATATATGTATTAACACATGCACGCACACATCCCTCCACCCCTCCCCCACTCCCACCACCCTAGACACACACACCACACCAATATAGAATCACACGCATACACCCTGCCAAAACAGTGTCACACACAGAGACACAGACACACACAGACACACACAGACACACACACACACACACACACACACACACACACACACACACACGCGCACACACACACACACACACACACACACACACACACACACACACACACACACACACACACACACACACACAGGCGCACGCATCACCACCACAACCACCATCGAATATGTAATATTAACACAACACTTAAGAGAACTATAAAAGGCGGGGTCTAGCTCAACCGCCCTCAACCAGTTTCGGGCGGTTGACCCTAGACCCCGCCTTTTATAGTTCTCTGACAAGTAAGTCTTCTATAACCAAAAAAATAACGATTATCTACAAACAAACATACTGTGTAGGGTTGTCCGTTTTTAATACTAATTTACTAAACTTTTCAGATTTTAGTTTTTGCTTAATCGTGCGTTTTTCCTAATCATTTTCAATAACATCATTTTCACGCATACATTTATCGAATGCGTCTCTGTCTTTAATTGTTCTCTAAAGTCTTTTAAAATCCACACACTTATCCTAACATGATAAATCTTATAAAACGAAGTAGATAGACAGACAGACAGACAGACAAACACTAGGCAATCGGCCTGCTTAAGAAAGGAAATTTCCCACACTACCAGAATACTTTACAGACATGGAAATCCCAGAGGCCCGTCATTAGGCAGACACCTGATCACTTAATTTGTGTTGTTGGGTCTTATAACTTGGCAAGGTGCAATACCGCGTGACCGGACATGCCAATCTAGACCCAGCGCCCTCTCAGTTTAGTCGCGGCTTTCAATGCAGACGGATGTGTTTTGTTTACAGAGGAACAGCCTTCTTGCTATAGATGATCATGTGTTTTATTACAACTGTATGGCGGAGTATTTAAACAAAAGAAAATCAGGCGAGCCCAGTTCTTTACTTCCTAAGCTAAAGAGAAGTATTGCTTTTTTGGAAGGTGAGGAGAAAGAAAAACGAGAACCTACTACTGATAAACTACACAAGCACCTTGAAAGCTTGTTGATTCAAGACAGAGATTTTGCTGATATATTTGAAAGAGATGTTGATAACTTTGATAAGCTTTTGCCTTTTGAAGAAAATGATTCTATTTCTAAAAAATGGCGCTGTTTTATTCAAAAAGCTCCAAATGTTCAGTGACAGGTTTACTACCTGGCAATCAAGAGCCGCCAAAAAACACTAACTCCGCAATGCCGGTCCTAAGCCCGGATGAAAAAGAGGAGAGTTAAACTCTTTGTGAAACTCTTTGTGAAACTCTTTGTGAAATAGGCGAGAGGCATGTGCTGACTGTTACTATAAATGGCTGTTCGCGCGTAGTTTCCAAGCCAGTGTTGTTACTATAAATGGCTGTTCGCGCGTAGTTTCCAAGCCAGTGTTGTTACTATAAATGGCTGTTCGCGCGTAGTTTCCAAGCCAGCTGCAAAGCTCAGCAGTAAACTGGGTCAAGTGATCACATAGGATCGTTTGACCAGCAAAGTGCAGCAGTAAACTAGGCCAAACAACCCTGTGTGATCACTTGGCCTAGTTGATCGAGGTGCGCGCATGCAGCAAGGGGACTGCGGTAAATCCGCCTTGCTATAAATAGCCGTTCATGCTGTGAACGCCTTATTTTTAGTAGCAAGAGGACTGCAGTAAAATCCGCCTTGCTATAAATAGCCGTTCATGCCGTGAACGCCTTATTTTTAGTAGCAAGAGGGCTGCGGTACTGCCTGTACTTGCTATGTGCGGACACTAAGGGAGGTAACTCCTGCACACCCCCACCCTACTCACCCCCACCCTACCCCGCCCACCCCCAACCCACGCATGCACACACTCAAGTCACTTCTAAGTTCTTAACTCAAGTCACCCCAAGTCACTTCTAAGTTCTTACTCAAGTTCTTACTCAAGTCACTTCCAAGTTCTTATTTAAGTTATCCTTAAGTTATCCTCAAGTCACTTCTAAGTTCTTACTCAAGTTATCCTCAAGTCACTTCTAAGTTCTTACTCAAGTCATCCCCCAAGTCACCTCAAGTTCTTACTCAAGTCACCTCAAGATTGTAATTAAGTCATCCTCTAAGTACAACCAAATTCTTATTCAAGTTATCTTATAATTATCAGAAAAAAAAACAATACAATCTATGTTTTTGTCTTAAATAGTAGATGTCTAATATAGTACACACACGCCTCAAAAAACGCGTCATCGTCGAGGATGTCTTGCTCAATGTCCTTGGTGCGAGATCGGTCAGCATAGATCTTAATGAAGTTCTTACATCGTAAGCAACCGCATTGATTACAATTCTGGTCTATGGAAATGTCTTTTATAGACTCCATGTCTTTATTTATTGACTCCATCATTTTAAACAAATAATAATCCGCCATGATCTATTTTTATCAAAGAAACAAAAACATTTTTAATTAAGTTTTTAAAGTATTATTGCATTTGAAATGGATCAAAATGATCTTTTGTTGTTGGCGGTTTTGGCATACTTTTGTGTTCGGCTTCTGTATTTAGTGGCGGAGATTGTTTGAACTGCTTTGGTTTTTGTCGCCATTGTTTATATATTTATATCCGTAATAACCGCCCCCAGCAGCAGCAAGGGCGCCAAAAATAACAACTCTTTTAAGTTCAATATTCCACGAAGACTTTGGTGTTGTAGGTCTTGAATCAACTTGTTCTGGAGCCGGCATTGAAACAACTGTTGGCGTTGGCGGTGTTATGTTTTCATTATGAGTTATATTCTGTAACATTAATTTTTTTTGTTTGTTCCACTCTGCTAATTTTTTTCCTGCTGCAACACGCCCAGGATGAGGAGGCTTTTTACTGGTCACTTTCTCCACCTGATTCAGTGTTTTCTGATTCTACTGATTTTCTGGCTCGGTCATTTTGAAGGGAAACAAAATCTATATGATTAAAAGTAATTAATCCTGCGATCACTGGCGACAATAATGTTCCAAATCTGTAATACAGATCACATCCTAAAGACTCTAATGACTTTGTTAAAACTGGATCCTGCGTTAAATCATACATAAAATCTTGTTCAGAATCAATGGGCGCAAATCTACTAACTAGTTTAGTGTACAAACTAAGAACCGTTTGGCCGACGCTTTTTACCATTCTCGACCCCAGTTGCGCTTCATACCTGTTGTGATACTTTACAATGTCTTGTGGCGACATTTGTTGAATCTGTTCTAGCTGAATTCATTTCCGGAGTCCTGTTTTGTTTTCCACATGCTGCCAAAGAATACAGCCTTTCCTTTTGGACATAATAGCTTGGTCATCAACTTGATCATTCATAAGTTCAGGAAGTTTAGGCTGCCCTGTAGCTGTAGTAGATCATCGCTGTTCATGTTTTTTTTTATTAATTATAATTATTTTATTTTTTAAAAATGAGCACCGAAAAAACTGTTACCAACCTTGTATACCATTCTGGCTGTTATTGGGGGCTAAGTGTAGGATACACAATGCTTGGTAAAAGCCTGTTAAAAATAAAACCGGCAGATCTTGGCAAACTAGACTTTGAAGACTCAGCAAAGCTGATTGCTATATTACAGCTCATTTGCTACGAAAGATTTTTTGTTAAGCAAGGATAATTCCAGACAGTATTAATAGTAAAATTAAAAAAAAATACATTTATAAAAATGGCTTCACTCGTAATGATGATTGGTGGCGCTGTGGTTAATGCGCTTGCGTTTAGCGGAAGTAATTACGCGTTTTAGTAAACGCGGGATGACGGCGAGAGAAAAAACATAACAAAGCTATGGAGCAACTAGCCACAGCACAAGATCACTATGAAAAGCAGAGAATTGAGCAGTTAGATTTTACTAACGACACACTGAAAAAACAGGACATGCAGCTTACACATTTAAAGATGTTGATCAAGCGATAAAAGAATATATCTTGTAACGGGCGAGCCAATCGAGACATTGCCCCCACCAAAATTCAGCGACTTTTATCATCCATCAGAAAAACAAAAGATGCAAGAAATCGCGTTTATTGTCTTTGTATGACCGTTGTGTATTTTGTTGCGCATAATATTGGCTGAATAAAAAATGAACAAAATCTATTATTCGCCAAAAGGATATTGGAAGGGAATAACAGCAATCAAAAAGCTAAGCCAAGCAGCTGGAGTCATGAACAAACAGCAAAGAATGGTTATCTAAACAAGCGATTTGGCAAATTTATTTACCACGCCTAAAGAATACAAAGACCGCACTTTGTGAACACAACGCCAAACGACACCCATCAAATGGATCTTCTATATTAACCCCATGATACGATTAGACGAAAAAGATTTAATACGCACTTACAGTCATTGACATAGCTTCAAGATACAAAGATGCGAACCATTAACACAAAAGAGTGCTTCTGCTGTTGCTGTTGCTATACAACTAATATATCAACGAGGCCCGTTAACTTATCCTCGCATGATTCAAGTCGATGATGGAAAAGAATTTAAAGGTCAAGTGAATCAATTATTGTTAAAACATAGAGTTACCATTAAAAGAGGCATTCCAGAGTTCACAGATCACAGGCTTGTTGAAAACTTTAACAAACAGTTATCTGAAAGGCTTTTCTCCTACCAGTACAAGAGAGCTGATTGACAATTCTCGCAACACAGAATGGGTTAGAAGACTGCCCTGTTCTACATGCAATGAATAATGAAGAATTTAAATTAACGGTCTAAAACCAGTACAAGCAATCAAAAAACAAACAATAAATGCTGTTTGAAGGAGACTCCACAGCAAACTATTACCATTTGGTTTGAAAGTAAGGTACCTTTATTTGCCGGAGAAGCAGAAGGGACACTCGCTTCAGGCAACCGATCCAGTTTGGAGTGTTGACCCATAGAAATAAAAAGAATGTAAAGATGAATCCGCCCGTGTATTATTTACGAGAAACTGACACAACAAAACAACCAGCCCCCCAAAGATCTTTTGTGAAGGAAGAACTGCAAATAATCCTGCCAGAACACAGTTCCGCTTTAAATTTACGTAAATATATTTCAGTTAAAATGAAGTCCAAAAGAAAGAACATGAACTAAAACGAACAAGAATGATAAATAAAACCTCAGAATTAATACGGAATCATATGATATGAATTTTGCTATTAGGCAACATTTGCGAGGATTCGCCAAGACATGCTAAAACATCAAGATCACTTACAGCCCAAAATCCCAAATTTTGACTATCAAAAATGGGATAAAGAATATCTTGAAATAATAAAAAAAAATTCGAGCGCATCAAGCAAACATGAGAAAAAATTTGTCTGAATTGGAAGATGATATGATGATCTTCTAGATAAAGTTGAGGAAAAATATGGACCCGAATAATACCCGCGACGAAGAAGATATGCTGTTCTCCAATGCCCGATTGCATATGAAAACTCTGGATTAACAAATACTCGTTTGTGTTTGTTCTATCTAATGACTTCTTGTTACAACAGTTGTGTTTGATCTCATGTAATTAGATCGTAGTTTTACGTTGTCATGATGAAAAGTATGTTTATTGAACAATGCTCTTTGTAGTTGTCATGCGATATGCTCGACTGCACAACACTGCGAGATATTCCCTTTGCCTTTTTGATAGTTTTCTCCTGGCTCGAAATACTGTACATTTTTTTACCTTAACCCAACAAACTCCTTGATCACCTTTCCAGATAATTCATCCTTCATCTTTCCTAAAACTTCTGTTAATGGTTGAATGCAAAGCGAATCTTAGGATAATCAGATGTGTCGTACCATCCCGCATGCCCTTTAGCTACTTCTAATTCCATGTCTTTATAGATATCTTCAGTAGGATATCTATAACAAAACTGTCTGTATCTGTGTAAAGCACTCTGGACTCAGGATACAAGGCTTAAAGTATCATAAAGAAATTCTAACATCAAAAGCTTTGATAATTCTAAAACATAAACCCAATAAAAACGGGCTTATCCAATTTGACTTTCTTTTTTTTCATCATTAATACCAAAAAGCTGATCATGAAATCTTCTGAAGTCCTGATAATTAGTTTAGAAGTCAGCTTAATTGCTTCGTTCTCTTTGGTGACCAATCTGACATCTTTACGCTTGTGCGGATTCTCCATAGTCTTCCGAAACAGCTGTTGTTCAGCAGCTTGAAAAAGTCTTTTTCTGAAGCATCTGCGGATTTAGTTCTGAGATCAGTATTCTTCATGTATGTAATGGTTTCATGAACTGTTTCTTTGATCAAAAAGCAATTACTACGATGAACAGCTGTCAACTTCAAACCATCTTATAATGTTTTCTTGGTGGGAGAATGATTTCCATTTCGCCCCGTTATGTTGTGGGGTTACTGCAAACTTCAGGCTTTGGTGATAGTTCCTCATCTATAGATGGGTACAAGTCTACTATGTCAATGTGATGAATACTGTATTACTTTGTTTATTGAGTTTTTTTAACCATTGGATAATTTCGTATGTGTTCTTCCAGAGGTTGTATTCAGAGTTTGATTTTACGTTCTTTATTTTTTTTTTCCAGACTTTTCTTGCTTATTTTGCCTAATTCAGATTTGGATGGGTTTATTAGTCTACATGTTGGATTGTTATGAAAATTGGGCTTGTGGTCTTTGAGTGTTATGAAAGCTTCTTTTGTTGCTGTCGCTTCATCCTGTCACTTAGGTCTATGCGCTCTGCAAGTTCTTTTTCTTTAGTGCGGATACTGTCAAAAACCAAACAGAACTGAGCAAATATATCTGGAAACTTAAAGACGCAAAAACAAGCTACAATATATCCTGGAAAATCATAAAAAGAGCATCACCATACAGCAATGTTTCAAAAAGGTGCAACCTATGTTTAACTGAAAAATGGTCAATACTATGCAAACCACACTTAGCAACTTAAACACCAAAACACAAATAGTAAACAACTGCAGGCATAAATGGAAATCGTTGTTAGTGAACACACCCAAAACAAAAACCTGAAAGCCCCCAAAAAACACGTGCAGCCAACCCGCACGTGCAAACAACCGCAAACGGGAGCCCACACGCTATATAACATCGGCGGTGGGCAAACCAAAAACCATCCTGATGACAGCGCAACACGCTTGAAAAAATTTGTAGATAGTTTTAAGATTCCTCTTTTAACTTATTTTAACTAATGTTGCTCCCCAAGGGGTTGAGCACTTAAAAAAATTGTTTTAGGCATTTTAAAATATACTGATCTATATATATATATATATATAATATATATATATAATATATATATATATATATATATATATATTATATATATATATATATATATATATATGTATTAACACATGCACGCACACATCCCTCCACCCCTCCCCCACTCCCACCACCCTAGACACACACACCACACCATATAGAATCCAAACGCATACACCCTGCCAAAACAGTGTCACACACAGAGACACAGACACACACAGACACACACAGACACACACACACACACACACAACACACACACACACACACACACACGCGCACACACACACACACACACACACACACACACACACACACACACACACACACACACACACACACACACACAGGCGCACGCATCACCACCACAAACCACCATCGAATATGTAATATTAACACAACACTTAAGAGAACTATAAAAGGCGGGGTCTAGCTCAACCGCCCTCAACCAGTTTCGGGCGGTTGACCCTAGACCCCGCCTTTTATAGTTCTCTGACAAGTAAGTCTTCTATAACCAAAAAAATAACGATTATCTACAAACAAACATACTGTGTAGGGTTGTCCGTTTTTAATACTAATTTACTAAACTTTTCAGATTTTAGTTTTTGCTTAATCGTGCGTTTTTCCTAATCTTTTTTCAATAACATCATTTTCACGCATACATTTATCGAATGCGTCTCTGTCTTTAATTGTTCTCTAAAGTCTTTTAAAATCCACACACTTATCCTAACATGAAAAATCTTATAAAACGAAGTAGATAGACAGACAGACAGACAGACAAACACTAGGCAATCGGCCTGCTTAAGAAAGGAAATTTCCCACACTACCAGAATACTTACAGACATGGAAACCCCAGAGGCCGTCATTAGGCAGACACCTGATCATTTTAATTTGTGTTGTTGGGTCTTATAACTTGGCAAGGTGCAATACCGCGTGACCGGACATGCCAATCTAGACCCAGCGCCCTCTCAGTTTAGCCCGCGGCTTTCAATGCAGACGGATGTGTTTTGTTTACAGAGGAACAGCCTTCTTGCTATAGATGATCATGTGTTTTATTACAACTGTATGGCGGAGGTATTTAAACAAAAGAAAATCAGGCGAGCCCAGTTCTTTACTTCCTAAGCTAAAGAGAAGTATTGCTTTTTTGGAAGGTGAGGAGAAAGAAAAACGAGAACCTACTACTGATAAACTACACAAGCCCCTTGAAAGCTTGTTGTTTCAAGACAGAGATTTTGCTGATATATTTGAAAGAGATGTTGATAACTTTGATAAGCTTTTGCCTTTTGAAGAAAATGATTCTATTTCTAAAAAATGGCGCTGTTTTATTCAAAAAGCTCCAAATGTTCAGTGACAGGTTTACTACCTGGCAATCAAGAGCCGCCAAAAAACACTAACTCGCCAATGCCGGTCCTAAGCCCGGATAAAAAGAGGGAGTTAAACTCTTTAGTGAAACTCTTGTGAAACTCTTTGTGAAATAGGCGAGAGGCATGTGCTGACTGTTACTATAAAATGGCTGTTCGCGCGTAGTTTCCAAGCCAGTGTTGTATACAAATAAATGGCTGTTCGCGCGTAGTTTCCAAGCCAGTGTTGTTACTATAAATGGCTGTTCGCGCGTAGTTTCCAAGCCAGCTGCAAAGCTCAGCAGTAAACTGGGTCAAGTGATCACATAGGATCGTTTGACCAGCAAAGTGCAGCAGTAAACTAGGCCAAACAACCCTGTGTGATCACTTGGCCTAGTTGATCGAGGTGCGCGCATGCAGCAAGGGGACTGCGGTAAATCCGCCTTGCTATAAATAGCCGTTCATGCTGTGAACGCCTTATTTTAGTAGCAAGAGGACTGCAGTAAAATCCGCCTTGCTATAAATAGCCGTTCATGCCGTGAACGCCTTATTTAGTAGCAAGAGGGCTGCGGTACTGCCTGTACTTGCTATGTGCGGACACTAAGGGAGGTAACTCCTGCACACCCCCACCCTACTCACCCCCACCCTACCCCGCCCACCCCCAACCCACGCATGCACACACTCAAGTCACTTCTAAGTTCTTAACTAAAGTCACCCCAAGTCACTTCTAAGTTCTTACTCAAGTTCTTACTCAGTCACTTCCAAGTTCTTATTTAAGTTATCCTTAAGTTATCCTCAAGTCACTTCTAAGTTCTTACTCAAGTTATCCTCAAGTCACTTCTAAGTTCTTACTCAAGTCATCCCCCAAGTTCACCTCAAGTTCTTACTCAAGTCACCTCAAGATTGTAATTAAGTCATCCTCTAAGTACAACCAAATTCTTATTCAAGTTATCTTATAATTATCAGAAAAAAAAACAATACAATCTATGTTTTTGTCTTAAATAGTAGATGTCTAATATAGTACACACACGCCTCAAAAAACGCGTCATCGTCGAGGATGTCTTGCTCAATGTCCTTGGTGCGAGATCGGTCAGCATAGATCTTAATGAGTTCTTACATCGTAAGCAACCGCATTGATTACAATTCTGGTCTATGGAAATGTCTTTTATAGACTCCATGTCTTTATTTATTGACTCCATCATTTAAACAAATAATAATCCGCCATGATCTATTTTTATCAAAGAAACAAAAACATTTTTAATTAAGTTTTTAAAGTATTATTGCATTTGAAATGGATCAAAATGATCTTTTGTTGTTGGCGGTTTTGGCATACTTTTGTGTTTCGGCTTCTGTATTTAGTGGCGGAGATTGTTTGAACTGCTTTGGTTTTTGTCGCCATTGTTTATATATTTTATACCCGTAATAACCGCCCCCAGCAGCAGCAAGGGCGCCAAAAATAACAACTCTTTTAAGTTCAATATTCCACGAAGACTTTGGTGTTGTAGGTCTTGAATAAACTTGTTCTGGAGCCGGCATTGAAACAAACTGTTGGCGTTGGCGGTGTTATTTTTTTCATTATGAGTTATATTCTGTAACATTAATTTTTTTTGTTTGTTCCACTCTGCTAATTTTTTTCCTGCTGCAACACGCCCAGGATGAGGAGGCTTTTTACTGGTCACTTTCTCCACCTGATTCAGTGTTTTCTGATTCTACTGATTTTCTGGCTCGGTCATTTTGAAGGGAAACAAAATCTATATGATTAAAAGTAATTAATCCTGCGATCACTGGCGACAATAATGTTCAAATCTGTAATACAGATCACATCCTAAAGACTCTAATGACTTTGTTAAAACTGGATCCTGCTTTTAAATCATACATAAAATCTTGTTCAGAATCAATGGGCGCAAATCTACAAACTATTTAGTGTACAAACTAAGAACCGTTTGGCCGACGCTTTTTACCATTCTCGACCCCAGTTGCGCTTCATACCTGTTGTGATACTTTACAATGTCTTGTGGCGACATTTGTTGAATCTGTTCTATGCTGAATTCATTTCCGAGGTCCTGTTTTGTTTTTCCACATGCTGCCAAAGAATACAGCCTTTCCTTTTTGGACATAATAGCTTGGTCATCAACTTGATCATTCATAAGTTCAGGAAGGTTTAGGCTGCCCTGTAGCTGTAGTAGATCATCGCTGTTCATGTTTTTTTTTATTAATTATAATTATTTTATTTTTTAAAAATGAGCACCGAAAAAACTGTTACCAACCTTGTATACCATTCTGCTGTTATTGGGGGGCTAAGTGTAGGATACACAATGCTTGGTAAAAGCCTGTTAAAAATAAAACCGGCAGATCTTGGCAAACTAGACTTTGAAGACTCAGCAAAGCTGATTGCTATTATTACAGCTTCATTTGCTACGAAAGATTTTTTAGTTAAGCAAGGAATAATTCCAGACAGTATTAATATGTAAAATTAAAAAAAATACATTTATAAAAATGGCTTCACTCGTAATGATGATTGGTGGCGCTGTGGTTAATGCGCTTGCGTTTAGCGGAAGTAATTACGCGTTTAGTAAACTGCGGGATGACGGCGAGAGAAAAAGACATAACAAAGCTATGGAGCAACTAGCCACAGCACAAGATCACTATGAAAAGCAGAGAATTGAGCAGTTAGATTTTACTAACGACACACTGAAAAAACGGGGGACATGCAGCTTACACATTTAAAGATGTTGATCAAGCGATAAAAGAATATTATCTTGTAACGGGCGAGCCAATCGAGACATTGCCCCCACCAAAATTCAGCGACTTTTATCATCCATCAGAAAAACAAAAGATGCAAGAAATCGCGTTTATTGTCTTTGGTATGACCGTTGTGTATTTTGTTGCGCATAATATTGGCTGAATAAAAAATGAACAAAATCTATTATTCGCCAAAAGGATATTGGAAGGGAATAACAGCAATCAAAAGCTAAGCCAAGCAGCTGGAGTCAGTGAACAAACAGCAAAGGAATGGTTATCTAAACAAGCGATTTGGCAAATTATTTACCAGCGCCTAAACGAATACAAAGACCGCACTTTGTGAACACAACGCCAACGACACCCATCAAATGGATCTTCTATATTTACCCCATGATACGATTAGACGAAAAAGATTTAAGTACGCACTTACAGTCATTGACATAGCTTCAAGATACAAAGATGCGGAACCATTAACACAAAAGAGTGCTTCTGCTGTTGCTGTTGCTATACAACTAATATATCAACGAGGCCCGTTAACTTATCCTCGCATGATTCAAGTCGATGATGGAAAAGAATTTCAAGGTCAAGTGAATCAATTATTGTTAAAACATAGAGTTACCATTAAAAGAGGCATTCCAGGAGTTCACAGATCACAGGCTTTGGTTGAAAACTTTTAACAAACAGTTATCTGAAAGGCTTTTCTCTACCAGTATCATAGAGAGCTGATTGACAATTCTCGCAACACAGAATGGTTAGAAGACTGCCCTTGGTTCTACATGCAATGAATAATGAAGAATTTAAATTAACGGGTCTAAAACCAGTACAAGCAATCAAAAAAACAAACAATAAATGCTGTTGAAGGAGACTCCAGCAGCAAACTATTACCATTTGGTTTGAAAGTAAGGTACCCTTTATTTGCCGGGAGAAGCAGAAGGGGACACTCGCTTCAGGGCAACCGATCCAGTTTGGAGTGTTGACCCATATGAAATAAAAAGAATTGTAAAGATGAATCCGCCCGTGTATTATTTACGAGAAACTGACACAACAAAACAACCAGCCCCCCAAAGATCTTTTGTGAAGGAAGAACTGCAAATAACCTGCCAGACACAGTTCCGCTTTAAATTTACGTAAATATATTTCAGTTAAAATGGAAGTCCAAAAGAAAGAACATGGAACTAAAACGGAAACAAGAATGATAAATGAAGAGACCTCAGAATTAATACGGGAATCATATGATATGAATTTTGCTATTAGGGCAACATTTGCGAGGATTCGCCAAGACATGCTAAAACATCAAGATCACTTACAGCCCAAAATCCCAAATTTTGACTATCAAAAATGGGATAAAGAATATCTTGAAATAATAAAAAAAATTCGAGCGCATCAAGCAAACATGAGAAAAAATTTGTCTGAATTGGAAGATGATATGATTGATCTTCTAGATAAAGTTGAGGATAAAATGGACCCGAATATATACCCGCGGTACGAAGAAGATATGCTGTTCTCCAATGCCCGATTGCATATGAAAACTCTGGATTAACAAATACTCGTTTTGTGTTTGTTCTATCTAATGACTTCTTTGTTACAACAGTTGTGTTGATCTCATGTATATTAGATCGTAGTTTTACGTTGTCATGATGAAAATATGTTTATTGAACAATGCCTCTTTGTAGTTGTCATGCGATATGCTCGACTGCACAACACTGCGAGATATTCCCTTTGCCTTTTTGATAGTTTTCTCCTGGCTCGAAATACTGTACATATTTTTACCTTAACCCAACAAACTCCTTGATCACCTTTCCAGATAATTCATCCTTCATCTTTCCTAAAACCTTCTTGTTAATGGTTGAATGCAAGGCGAATCTTTAGGATAAATCAGATGTGTCGTACCATCCCGCATGCCCTTTAGCTACTTCTAATTCCATGTCTTTATAGATATCTTCAGTAGGGATATCTATAACAAAACTGTCTGTATCTGTGTAAAGCACTCTGGACTCAGGATTACAAGGCTTAAAGTAGTCATAAAGAAATTCTAACATCAAAAGCTTTGATAATTCTAAAACAGTAAACCCAATAAAAACGGGCTTATCCAATTTGACTTTCTTTTTTTTCATCATTATACCAAAAAGCTGATCATGAAATCTTCTGAAGTCCTGATAATTAGGTTTAGAAGTCAGCTTAATTGCTTCGTTCCTTTGGTGACCAATCTGACATCTTTACGCTTGTGCGGATTCTCCATAGTCTTTCCGAAACAGCTGTTGTTCAGCAGCTTGAAAAAGTCTTTTTCTGAAGCATCTGCGGATTTAGTTCTGAGATCAGTATTCTTCATGATGTATGGTTTCATGAACTGTTCTTGATCAAAAGCAATTACACGATGAACAGCTGTCAACTTCAAACCATGCCTTAAATAAAATTGTAGAAGTCTGTAATGGCAGACATAATTTTTTTTGCCCCGAAGATTAGGCACAAGTTTAGTGGTTCTGTTTTTGCCATCTTTAGACTTTCTGCTGCTAATGGATAGTCATTATGCAGGTCATGGAGTTCATGAGGATATTCTAAGTCAACTTCTAGAATAAGACCTCTTTTACGATCAGTTGTAAGAGTATGCAGTTGTTCTACAAATTCTTGAATGTTTTTAATACCGCCACCAGTGTACATTTTAAAGTTGCGTAATGGAAGCGATTGCGCCATTGCCCATCCATACAGATTGTTTGCATCTAAATACATGAGATAGTTAGACCTTTTACTCGGATCATAATCATCTAGGTATTTGTTGTTTGCTTACAGTAATGGTGCGAATGCCATACTAATTCCCCCACGCAATCCGTTTTTCAATCAATCTGAATCATTGGTAAATCAGACAATAAATCAATCTGTATTCCTGTAAACTTTAAGAAAGCGTCCAGCTCATCCCCGGCGCAGAAATATAATGCGCAGGATCTAGACTTTTATGTTTCATGCAGGTCTTCCTATAATTTTCAAAGACGTCCGCCAACAAACATGTATCAGCCATCAAGTATGCATCATGATAGTCTCCCATTGTTTTACAATCTAACTTCTGCCACGTATCTTGAGCATGCTGGTAATCGGAATCGCTGATGCCCTTTCCTCTAAGACTAGAAAAGAACGCATCTTTAGGAGTAAGTGTATCTTCTTCAAACCTTTCCCAACTGTTCATGTATTCGTAAGGGTAAACACCCTTTCTAACGAGTGTTTGGGTCAAATATTCTTCCGTTATTGGGCAGGACTTTAAGGACATAGCTAGTGGGCTCTAATGAACCCATCATGTGCTGCATAGAGTCATAAAAAGACATGTTATTTAAAGTGAAACACATGTACTTTTCTGATGACTGTGCCAATGCATGTTACCCTAAAGACGTCGGTTACTGCTTGCATTATAAGGTGAGAGTCGTAACCTCGCAAGTTGTGAAAGAATATAGGCAGCTTCCATGTCTTTGGTTCAAACTTGAGTTGAACATTGCATTTACTGTGTGCTGCTCCTCTGAACTTTCCGCTGATGTGATCATGGTCCCTTACTGTCGGATTCTTTGCGTCTGATGAGAGGCCTAAACCACAAATCCAACAATGTGGGCTGATTTATACTGTTGTTGGTCTTCAGGCGTCATTATGATTTCGGATAATTTAGATTATTAGAACAGGCATTACGCACTTGCTGCATGCGTTCTAAGAATGTTTCTGCAGCATTAGGCCCTCTATACAATTCTGGTTCTGAATGGACACCATCTGACCTAACAATGATGAAAGCATAGGAACAAATCTGATGATTACTCACTAAGGCTGTTTCGGAAGTCTCTGTGGGGTTGGCCCTTCTAAGGAACAATGATGATTCGAAGTCTGCGTAAACAACATATGGAGTAATTTGCATCCGTTTCCAGTTCTCAAAACTAACTTTAGATCCAGGTGGAGGCGTAATTAGTTCTGTATTACAGTCAACTGGGCCGATACAGTGTTTCTTATGTTCGCTCGTGGCTTGAACGGATGGAATTCTTGTTAAACATTTTCTACAGAATTCTTGTTTATTTTTATGCTTTGAAGTATGCGCCAATAATCTACTCATTGTGCGTATCAATGTGTAATGCGGTAGCCCTGCTGGTGAAAACATCAGTAGTAAGTCAACATGGCATTTGTCTGGATCACCTATTGTTGGACTGTTTTTGGACACTTTAATGGGCTGTAGATTTGTTTCCTCATCCCATGTGTATACATTAACAGTTATTGGTTTGTTTTGTTCTTCAAACGATCAATTTTGTCCACGCTAACAGGAAAGGATATTCCACTAAAGTTAAGATCATTGATGTAAGGTTCATAGTTAGATACTCTCTCTGCGTTTTTGCGGGCGTAATGCAGCCTTGGAAGAACACACCACATAAAACATTTGTTGTCTGAATTCTTTATGTTTAGAACTGCTCTTTTCGCTACCAATGCTGGGGGCAGCGGAATGTAAGCCTTGCCTACAATCGGTACATACTTAGACTGTTTTAATCTGATCTCTAGGACTTCGCCCTCTGACCAACCAGAGCCTCTCATTTTGGCTTCTTCAGCGGCCACATCAAACTGTGTAAGCAGTTCGTCTGCCCAACCGGGTGTTAAGTCATTATGAGAAAGAATAGTCTGTTGTTTAGTTGAGAGCCAGACTTCTAGATTTTCTTCATTTATTGTTATATAGTCGATTAAAACAGCTAACATTACTTTAACTGGCGGGTCTATTGTTAGTTTACTTGGAACTTGAGAAATTGCATGTACAACGCTTGCCCGCACGTTTGTTGGATCAATGACTTCTAGATTAATATCATTTAAAGCTTTTGACAAACGCTCTCCCTTAAGCATTCCTTCAAACAATTCATCTGGACCTTCTATATCTATCCATGATGTGTTTTCTTTCTAACTCTATTTATTTAAATTAAAAAAAATACAACGACTCCCAAAGTCGTCTTAATCAAAATAATATCACGTCTTTTGTCTTGGATCATAAACAAAAGTATAAACGCCTTTGGGATTAGTTGACCAGGCTGTGTGCTTTTTGGTTTAGTTTTTATTTTTTTTTGTAGGGCAGTACTACAATAATGTGCACAGGCCATAGATCTAAAGACCCAAAAACACTCGGGTAAAGCCGGGGGTGCACCTACGCCTGTTGCTAAGAGACAACACTCGTTCCTGCTGATAGAGCACTTATAGTTGATGTTCCGAGTTTTAACAATGTAACTGATTAAAGGCGGCCGAATACCATCGTTTGGTTTTGCTGTATTTTGAAAGGTCCTGCTCTTGTTTTTGTTGCATTTGCTGTGTTATTGTCACGATCGGAATACTAAAACAAAGCCGTCCATGTGTTTTGGCGTAATTGGTGAGTCAAAATAGAGTGGTGTGCTATGTGTATATGTGTGTGTGCGAGAGTGCGTGTGTAAGCGTGGGGGTTTTGGGTTAAGGTGGACGGTTAGGCTAGGTAGGGGGCCTGAGTGGCTGAGGAAATAAGACCTATAATATTTTTGAATTCCAATCTTCACTTGTTGAAGGGATGGAAGCCGGGGAGTGGTTTCGTTTCCGATTGTTACCCTTTCGTTCTTTGGTTCTACCCAAGAGAAGGCGGGGCAGGATATCGGTTGTTGTTGGTGTTGACAGTTGTGAGTTGTTGTGGTAAATTGTCGTGTAGTTGCCGATCAACAACTAGTCCGTTGGTCGGAGGCGTGGTAAGTATGGTAGGGGTTAGTGCTCTGACCATCGTGTTTTGTGTTGTGAGTAGAGTTCGCTTGATTCCGGACTGGGGCGGAATGGTTGGGGTAGCTTCACTTCGGGTCCCTGGTGTTCGTCGGAGTGACGGCCTTTGTAGTTGCGGCGGCAGCGCCGATTAGTCGAGCTGAGTGACTTCGAGTCATCCTAGGGCCAGCGTCCTGTACGGGTCTGGTGTGCCTAGGCTGTTGCCGGGTTCAGTGTCGGTCTCTGTTGGAGCCATTCAGCAGTTGCAGAACTGTGTGGTTGAAACGTCTGTCTGTCCAGGTGGTGGATTTGTTTAGGGTTAATGGTAGTTGGTCATTCGTCTTGTTGTTTGTATTATGGGGGCGGAGTTGGTTACTGTAGTTGTCTCATGTTATGTTTAGTTGTAGTATGTTTGTTTCGTATACTGGTTGTCTAGTATGATGTCGTCTTGGTTCTTTGATTGAAACTTCTTGTCGGCCGGATTGTGTTGTTACCTTTTTCTGTATTTTCTGTAAAGTAGTGTACATAGTGGTTCTAAGTTCGATTGTATGTGGACGGTTTGGCTACACAATGTGGGTTCGATCTTAATAAAACCGTTGATGGACGGTGATGTAGATATGGGTTGTGATTATTTAATGTTATTTCTGGGGGTTCAATAAGAAGGTAATATGAGGTTGCATTTTGTGAGGATCATAGTATGAGTCAGGTGCAGAATGTGTCTGCGTGAATCGTAATGGGATTGAGCTCAATTCCGTTGTTTAATAGTAGTGGTTCTTGGAATTGATTAACGATTTCGGAGTTGACCACTGCACAGCATTGGAATCGGGGTTAATGTGAGTTAGGGCCAAGGCCTGATTGTGGCGTGGGTTATCTGGTGTACGGTCGTGGACATTCAACATTTATTGGTGTCTTATCACTTTCGTTACGAGTCTTGGTTCTCGACGGCGGGTGTCGTGCGCGTGCGGTTGTTTGTGACGTACGTATTTGGTACAGGACAGTGAGTCCATCATGGATTGGAGGTTGTTTTTTTTTTTGAAAGTAAATGACAGTCGTCACACATGCAGGGATGTACGTGTTTGTGACAGAATAGGGTGAAAAGGATATTTAGGTTTTAGGGTAGACAGTCATTATGAATTATAGTAGTCGGAAAGAAAGGGTAAGGTAAAGTTTAGGCGGGTTGCTACAGCAGGTGTAGGATAAAAACGAAGATGTGCAGCATGTAATATTGTATGAAAGTATTTGGGTTGTGTTGGCATAACAAGGCATTATACACTGGGTTATCTGACAAGAGATGACATGAGGAGGGGGTGCTGGATGGAATTTTGGCGAAAAAATATGTTGTGTTGTATATGATTATTAAGTGACAG
This sequence comes from Conus ventricosus, assembly GCA_018398815.1. Taxonomy (NCBI): domain Eukaryota; kingdom Metazoa; phylum Mollusca; class Gastropoda; order Neogastropoda; family Conidae; genus Conus; species Conus ventricosus. The sequence goes on along the minus strand of CM031628.1, from coordinate 44,237,591 downwards.
TGCAAGAGGGGTAAGAATGTGAATTGGATTGTGGCTCTGCGAGCCGTTTCTTTGTATGAACTTGTAGAGAATGAACACTGCTAAAAAAGTGATAAGTTTTTTTTTGTTGTTTTTTAGTGTTGAGAGATGTGTATTACTACTGATTACTAGTGGAAAAATTGGAAAACATGTTCTGTGGAATTTTGCCATTTCTAGTTGAGTTAGTATTTCTAAGGAAGGCCCATGGAGTCCGATGTTGGATTGTTAGATTGGTTGCATTGCTCGAGTATTATGTGTGTCATCTTTCATATGTGTGAGCCTAATTTCATATGTATAGGTTAGATTGGTAGAGAAAAAATATTGGTTTTACTGCTATTGTAAGGGTTGGCAGGAATGGATCTGTTAACCCCAAAGCGAGAAGTAAGGGTTGGGGGGGTGTTACCTCAACATTCAAGGGGTATCTCAGCCCGAGTGGGAGGGTCGGCAAGGGAGGAGATGGAGGATTACAGCTTTACCAGGTAGCCTATGAGCCTTGATTACTCGGGTAGTTGACATTACAGTTAGAGGCCTACAGTGGTCTGCAGGTATCTGTTCGTCCTGAGGGTGGGGCCAGACCACCGAGTTGCTGCCGCGTGCCGGGCAGGTGAGGGCGGTGTCCCGGTTGCCTGCGCTTTTCCGGGAGGGAGAGGGAGACCATCCAGCGGCCCGTCTGCCATCTGTGAGGCAGCTCTCCTCTGTTCGGGGTTCTTCGGGAGTCCTCCAGCCACTGTTGCTTTCTGTTCAGGCGTCTCTGTGAGAGGGTGGGGCGCCGCATCAGACTTCCCTCACTCAGTGTCCGGCGGGGGGGGTGGGGGGGGGGGGGGCCTTAGAGGAGAGGCGTCTTCGCGCCCGGACTCGTCGTGAGGGCGTCATGGTGTTATGGTGCGTTAGGTGGTCGTGCACCCAGCGGGGGGTAGGAGTCACACCGTGAGGAGACACGGTGCCGCGGGATGTTAGTCTTTCGGGAGTAGGACTGAGGGAGGGCCCGGTCCAGCGCCGGAGTGCAGAGATCTTAGAGGGGAGGTTGTCAGCCTGTGAGGGGCCAAGTACCGCGCCGAGGACTGGAGCTCTCCCGGGCCGGGATGGGTTGTCCCTTGAGGCGGTGGGTAAAATATATAAAATGGGTGTAGGATTGGAGTAGTTGGTTCGGGTGTAGCTTCTGCCTCTTTGGACGTAAGTGGCCAGCACAGTGTAGGGTACTTGTGTTGCTCCCTTAGGGGACGCAGTGACGGTGCGGTAGGGGTTCCCGTGGTCAAAAGGAGATGGGTGGGTCCTTGGGGGAGGGTGGGGGTGGTAGTAGTTTAAAAAAGGTTAGAGTCCCTTGGGGTTTATTCTTGTCCCAGTAGTAGTTGGCCACATCGGTGTGCGGGCTATCTTGGTCCCTATGGTCGCCAGTGAATTACCGCAACTGGTGCTGTAGCCTTGGTTTAGGATTCTCGGGTAGTTGTAGAGGGTAGTGTGGGTCAGTGAAGAAGTGGATATCGGGGTGTGGTTGTAGATGTGAGTGGTGGTGGCGCATGGGTGTTTGTGTGTGTGAAATAAGAGGTGCGCGTGATGGTAAGTGTGTTAGTGTGCTGTGTTGTTTGCTTACGTGTGTAAGAGGTGTGGGTAGGGGTGGTAGGGCCGTCCGGCTTAGCGACCGTGACATTTGTTGGAGATGGGAGGTGGTCGTAGTTAGGTGGTTCTGGGGTAGTTGATAGGTAGTAGAAGGGAGGTTAGGGGGTTGTGGTGTCTGGTGTTTTACGTTGTGTGGAATTGTAAGTGGGTGGTTGGTGGGAGAGTACAGTACTGGGAGGTGGTACGTAGTGTCTGTTTCACTTAGGCAGGTTTCAGTGGCATTGGGCAGGGACTTGTGTTGGTGTGAATGGGTTGGGCTACTGTGGTGAAGTGAGGTATGAAATGGGGTAATAAAATTGAGTGGTGGTTGGAAGTGCGAAGTGGATTACGCAGTATAGTGTAGGTGAGGTGTTGGAAGGGTACAGGCGACTGTTGTGTCTTGTATGTGGTATTACCCAGGGAGTAGGGTAGAGTGGGTACAGCCCGTGACTGTGCACGCTGTGGTGGGTCGGAGATCTTGTGGGGATTAAAGGCAGAGTAAGCCCAGGTGACAGTGCGTTGGGGAAAGTCGAGGGTGCCGCAGTGTTGGCGACACTAAGGTGGTGCTGGGAGTGCTATGGACTTGCGGGTGAAGGGCACTGTGATCGTGGGGTGTGCGGCTACAGAGACAGTTGGAGGCCTGTGATGTGGGTCATAGTGCGTATGCACAGTGGGCCGGTGGACACACGGGGTCACGTGACTCAGTAGGTGGACTAGACAGTGATTTGTAGTATTGTATGAGTTGGAGGCCCCTGTCGGTATATGTATTGAGGTACACATGTGTGGGTGGAGTTATGTTGTTGCATGCGTATTGAGGGTAGTGTGGTTATTGTGCTAGGGTTGCTTCTGGGGCAAGTACGTCATCAGTAACCTCCAGTTGCGCTCAGATCGCATACTGTGTGTGGCTTGTCTGTGGTTGGTTGGGGGTACTATGTTAAACAACGATCCATCCGCAGTAAGACTGATAGTTGTCCTGGATCCACAGGCCCCTACGGCAGATACCAAACCTAAGGTTAGTGACAGGATGCGGGGGTGGATCAAGAACGGGGGACGGGGGCTTCTGCGAAGTTTGCCAAGTTGGGAGCGGCGATGGGTTTAGCTGGGGGGAGATCTCGCAGTTCGTCACAGGACTCGGTGCGTTATGAGGAATGAGAGATAGCGAGAGAGAAGCAGCAGAGTTGGAGCTCCGATGGAGGAGAAACGTGACGGCAGAAGATGAAGGTTGAAGAGTGAAAGAAAAGTGTAGGGCAGAGGAGTTAAGAGATGAAGCAGAGGAGGATTGGAAGAGGAGAAAGCTGATAGGCAGTGGAAGATTGAATAGGAGTAAGCTGCTAGGCAGAGGGAGTTGAGATTGCAGCAGAGGATGTTGAAGAGGAGGAAAGTGCTAGGCAGAGGGAGTTAGAGATGAAGCAGAGGAGGATTGAAGAGTAGAAAGCTGATAGGCAGAGGAGGATTGCAGAGGAGAAAGCTGATAGGCAGAGGGAGTTAGAGAGGCTGAGGATGAAGGATGAGAGGGAACTGGAACTGCAGAGGAAGAAGATGGAGGAAGAAAGGGCGATAAGGGAAGTAGAAGCTCAAGCACGGCAAGCTGTGTTAGAGGCAAGAGATCGAGAGCTAAACATACAGGAGAGACAGGCCTCAGATGAAGCCGTGCACAGGAAACGCTTGATCGAGGTGAAGGAAACTAAGCGTGTCCATCTTGAGCCGTTGGGAGAGAACGACGATGTGGACGCTTTCATCGCCCAATTTGAGCGTGTAGCCCAGATGTGCAAGTGGAGCGAGACCTCATGGCCCACACGTTTGATGTCTCTGCTGAGAGGAAAGGCTAGGGAAGCAGTGATGCGGTTAAGTGTGGATGAGTTAAGCGACTATGATCAGATAAAGAGCGCCCTGTTCAGCCACTTTAGGCTAGATGCTGAGGCCTACCGGGAAAAGTTCAGAAGCATCAAGAAGGACGCTGCTGAGACTTTCGCCCAGGTGCTGGGAAGGATGAAGCGGTGGTTTTCCCTCTGGTGTGCGGCAGCGGGCAAGGCTGAGAGTGGTAGAGGATGTAAAGGATCTGCTTTTCCAAGAACAGTTTTACCAGCTGTTGTCCCCAGAGTTCACGATTGAGGTCCGGAAGACATGCCCGAAAAATGTTGAACAAATGGCAACGGAAGCTACTGTTTTAGCAGAGGCCAAAAGATTGGGGAGGAAGGCGAAGCAAGAGAACGGTATTATGCCGCTTTTGGCTCACCCACTCTCAACCGGCCTTAGCCGGTCTCGGGCGGGCGAATCCAAAAGCGGCATAATACCGTTCTCTACTAAGCATGACTTTAATAACCAAAAAAATAACGACCCTACAAACATACATACTGTGTAGGGTTATCTGTTTTCAATACTAATTTACTAAACTTTTTAGATTTTAGTTTTTGCTTAATCCTTTGTTTTTCTTGATCGTTTTCAATAACATCATTTTCACGCAAACATTCATCAAATGAGTCTCTGTCTTTCATGTGAAATAAAACTACAGTCTTTAATTGTTCTCTAAAGTCTTTTAAAACCCGAATAATAATATCTGACATAAAATCCACACACTTAACCAGCATGTCTTCCACAGAAAGCCAGTTTTGACAAAGGCGAATCTTTTTAAACTATGACTCTTTCTGCTGATACAGATTCAACAAAAAACAATAGGTACTGCGTTTCCCCTTCAAACAATTTATTGAAACTGTTCTAAACACTCACTCTAGTTTATTGCTAGTATCAACTAAATATATGTCATCATCTGTCCATAAAACCTTCTATTAATGAAAAGCTTTGTTCATTTAAGGCGTTTGACAGAAAAATCCACAAAATGATCAAAATTTATAGCTATACACTGTTTAGTAAAAGGTCAATATAAATATTGTTTTACCACAACCAGTCTGGTCCCACAAATAATTGAACAATGAGGGTTTTTTTTGTCATAAAGTTAACGCTTCCATAGTTTAATAACAGAATTTAATCTAATCCAGTAATTGTTATATTATCATGCACACGTGTCAAAACGTGTATCAAGAATAATAAAACCTCTACCAAGGCCTAAAATGTGAAATATTAATCCAATTCAGGTTCTGAAATAATGTTTCTATTTAAGTCAACAGTGATTTTGTTTGCTACTTGTTATAACCTTAATATCCTCACACCATTGTGAAGAACGACTATGGTAACTTTAAAGACGTTTAACGTCTAATTTTTTGCCAGCTAATAATATATTCCTTTTAAAAGACGTCACTGACGCCCACAACCCCATCCCAACCCCCTCAACATTAAGACAAAATTTCAAATGACATTGTTAACGAGTCTCCTAATTTACTGCTTGGAAAGAACTGTAAATATGTAGAACTTCCTTAAAAACCGTTTCCACTTCTGTGGAGGATGTACTGATTTTTCCCAAACGGCGTTTATTTCAAATTTTCTTTCCGGCTATTTTCGTCTGGCATAAGACTTACATTTAAAGGGCCAGAGTTGAAATGCTTTTCCTGAAACCTTTTTTGTCGGCTAAAAAATGTAAATGGGCTTATGAAATTCCAATTTTATTTCCCATTCTAATATGGTTTCCCTAAGTGCCAATTGAGGTCCAGTTTTCGAACTATTTTATAATTCATACGGCCAACATTATTTTGCTTCTACATAGCGCAGTTGTTCTAGTTTAGGAAACTTTTTACTGTCCAACCAACCTCTTGCGATTTATAATCACCATCTATAAGTGTACTCTAAACCATACAAAGCGCCTATCTCACCGTTTCTGAACAAAGTCCGCAACGTCTGCAAGGTCTTTTAATTCTACAGTATACACCTCACAGGCGCTAAATGCAACTCCCTGTTATTCTGGCCCCCGCGACATTTTTAGTACAGGCTTATTATTTTATTTCTCAAAACAATGTGGCAGGTTTTCACATTATCACGATTTTACACCTGTTATGTCTGCAATTTTTATATAAATGATCCACCCTTCCACAAACTAAATCTTTTAAACTGTAAATTAGGGAATTGTATAATTTCCGCAAAAACGCAATATTGCAGCTTTCCCTGATGGAAAGAGCTTCTTAAAAACAGTTGAGGGCCTACCACCATATAAGATTTCATCAGTGCTCAGCTCATCCAAATGATCATAGAGTAATGAAGTAATGCAAGATCGAGCGTATTTTCTCCCTCCATAAGTAATTTTGTATCGTGTAACTTCAAAACATGAACGCTTGATTTGCAGTTGTAAAACCAACATATTAAGTCAAGCTCTCCATCAAAAAGGTAACCCTGACATCTTACTACTTCAGGTTTGAAGGTCAACATTGTTTGCATAATCGCATGATAAGTTTGAGAGAGAAATTTCAAAGTTACTCCAATGCATTCTTTTTAGTGAGCAAAACCCCGTAATAACCATCAGTATTGTTAACTGCTAACTTTGGCCCCTGTTTTGTTAACTATTAGAATCGTATTAATTCCTCCCCTGTATTCACTTATCTTAAACCAACGACATTGAAAAATAATATCATGAATCGCAACCGTTCTGCTTCAGCAATTGTTATCAATACATGATCTAAAAACGAAGGCTGTCTTTGGTTTTGTAATAGTTACAAAAAACATTTTTTATAAAACAAAATTAAAAATGAGTGCATTCAAATATATCCGATGCTAAATATTCCGCTGCCGCACTACAATCTTAAAAAAATAGCAACCGATACTCTTGACATTTTCGTTACTCAGTCTGACGCCTTTCAAGTCAAAGTTGAGTACTTCCATTGGCCAAAATATCCCCCTAAACCCTTCCTATTAAAAAGACTACATCCCGAAAGTGGTGGTTGTTAGTCATCCGATGCTGTTTTATATCATGAACCATTAAACATTGCTGTTTTTTGCGCATCACTGGGTGAGGAGTGTCGTATGCTGATCATTTAAATCATCCTGGTATCCTTTGGTTGAGGTCATGAATAGATTTTCATTTTTATTACACTTCAGACGTATTTTGACTGAACAGCAAGCGCCATACCTAATGACCAACCGTTTTAATTCCATTCAGCAACAAAAAAACCATGAAGGCTTAAGAAAGGATCTGTAACGAATTCAATATAAACATCAAGACAGGAACTTTAGTGACACAAAAGTTGGACATTAATCAGGTCTAGGTACCCATATTTTTGTGGGCTGCACAGAAAGTATAACATGCCTGGAATCCTCCTTACACATCTTTCTCTTCAGGCACAACTGTATCACTAAACCTCGGTCCATAGAGCATGAGCATAAAACAGCATGGACGACATATTAACTTATACACTACTAAGGCCTAACTAAAGCAGAATAGAACGAATAACGCCTCTAATCCGTACTTTACGATTGGTGTTTGCTAGAGTTCGCAAGGCACAAACGAGACGAGGTCAAAACGAACCATATCAAACTGTCTTAGACGCAACAAAACAATACTTAGTCAAATTTAGATTGACGCCCATTAATTTCAAACAGTTGATTACCTCAATATAAAAAGGTACCAAAATGTTTTCAATCCAAGATCACAAGTATACTTTGCTGTTGGCAACTGTTATTATACATGCTAGCCTTCTGACCTCAGACACCAGATAGGAGACAAAAATAAACTACAAACAATGAAAATCCATTGTGAGGCAGGCAGAACAGAAAGTCGTAAAAAACGAAATACAATTCTGAGCCAGTAATATAGCAAGCATTAAACAAACAAGTCGAACCCACCAATAAATAAGTCATCCAACCAACCCCCAAGACCCAAAGCCCGAAGTTCGATGGAGACCACACGAAGTCCCCACGCAGCCAAAAAAATAATGACCATGCATAAGAAAAGACAGCGCATGTTTTGGATTAACTGTCCTAGGATTACTCCTTCTTTATTTAACTAAAAGTAACCCACTAATAAGAAGAACTAATGTCCAAAAGGTGTTACTCACGTGGGGCGAAGATACTATGGAATGACGGTGGGGCTGTTTGCGGGTAGGTGGGCATGTGTGGAGGAGGCGAGGAGCCAGAAGGCCGAGCTAACGACACCCTCACCGGGACTCTCTCTAACCCGGGTAAGACATATAGCTTTACTGGCTTAATTTATTTAAATAAACCAGCAAGATGGTCAAGTTGTTTTTTTTTAACACCATGATTTGTTCAGGTGGGGCGATGGTGTGAGCACTGACCCAGCACCACCGCCGCCTGTAATAGCCAACACCAGTTGTACCTTGATTGCAAATCCTAATGCAGTTATAACGCTTGCTAATGTGAACGCTAGCTCTCTAAACAGATTTGGATTTCGTTCTGCTAGCGTTGTGTCATCATAGAAAAATCTTTGGATAGTTTTCTCTTATTCTGATCACTTGAGTTCGTAAATTGTTCTTGGTTAAGTAGACAACACTTCAATTCTTGCTATCTGATCATTTCAAGAAGATCCCCTTTTATTTTTTTATTTTTTTTTAAAGTTTCCCTTTGTTATTCTTTCTTTAACACCAGCCCAAAGATGGCGTCCTCAGCCTCAACGATTTATTCTTTTTCTCTATTTATATGCTCATCTATTTCACTCCAGTTTTGGCAAAATTGTTTTGTAAATTCGCCCTGATGCTTTCTTAAAGCATGATCAAGTGGCCGTAGTTCTCGCATGGGTAGCGGTTAGATCATGTATAGTCCATAAATGCTGTTTCTTCTGAAAAACTAGGGTTTCGCTTCTATTACATTTATTAATTCACCTGCTGATTAGATTTTAAAATTCTTTAGTTCCATGTTTTGTATTTGGTTAGCTGTTGGGAGTTCTTGTAGTTTGTTTTGTAATTATAGAAACTGCCTCTCCATCTAAATTTGGTATAGAAATGCCAAGGCGATTTACGTCTTCACCCAAAGTCTTTGTCTAATTGTATTCTTCATAGCCTACAAAAACTTTGATGGTCTCGTATATTTTTAATCTGAACAAGTAGTTTCTCGGTCGGGGCGCTTTTCACACAAAAGGCCATCCTTTTTGCTTCAACTACATGGTCGGTATAAATGGGGTAATGTCTAGCCGTAAACTTTTGGTAAATATCTAGCCGTACTTTCTGTTAATTCACACGCCGATTGAGGCCCTGAGCGAAGCAAGTATCAAAGGAGGGCCGTTTCCTCATGTCGTCTCCGATCAAAAACATCATAATCCTTCATCTACATCCTGCCAAGATTTAAATAGTTAACTTTTTATTTTGTGTTTTAAAAAAATGTCACAAACCTATGGCTCGATTCTTGACCCGCATGAAACTGAAATAGCCCTTTGGCCGTAAGGGAAATAACGGAAAAAATACTGTACCAAAATAATCCCTCTACTATTGATGTCGGACATATTCTACTGTTAAATTTCCAGACCTAGGAGCGTGATGAATTGTATTGTGCCAGTCTCAGCGCGTATTACTTTCAAAATAGAACACGCTTCAACAAACAGACCCAAACAGGACTGTGTACAGATCTGGGCGGGCAATCGTTAAGAAAATTTCTTAAAAAAACTTTGAGGGGCAAGAATATTTTCTTTACATAAATGCAGACATATTTTTAACCAATTCTGATCTATGGCTAACCGCGAATGAAGAGCTGATCTTGCGTTTCAAGGAATCGAAAATGGAAGAAGGCACTAAAACATAGAAAAGGCCCGCAAACGCTAAAGACGGCAAAAGGTTGTAGCCTTCGTTTATGCCGTAAGGAAAACGCTTTTTTCATACCCTGAGATTTTTGAGTTTGTTAAAAACGCATTCCCCATACTTTCAAGTAGCATTAAAAAAAGATTGTCATATGAAACTAACTTTTAATGAATACAAACTTGTTATCATATCAACAGACACCGAAGCAAAGTACAGCAATTCTGACATCTCGATTAGAGTTTGACTGTTTGTTACAACCCAAATTTAGCAAGGCTGATTGAGGCAACAATAAATGAATGTTTATATTAATAACTGTCATGCAAGGAATAGTCAAAATAAGCAATATAATATTACGAAAGAGTGAATCATCAAATCAAAATATCCGAAAAGCAAGTGCATAGCACTATAGTGGAATTTTAGTTTTAGTTCCACAGCAAGTAATCGCTTAAAGGAATTTATTAGCAGTTGTGAAGATGACGGACCATTCGAAAGACTCAAACTGGAAAATATATAAATCCTTAAAATACTAATTGCAATGATACAATTGATGGGTAGTCAAACCCAATCAAACGCAAGCGGGCTTAAACCTTATCAGCATATTGAATGAAAAAAGAAAATCTTTTTTGGAGGCGGAGGTGTCGAATCCGACAGTTGACCGCTTGTTTCTAAAGATCTGCATCTTCACAGTGTTAGACAGATCATTAATTAACAACGAAATCACGGATATTATGGATAGACCTAAGGTTCAACGGATGAGATAATAAGTACATGGAGAAGCGGAGAACAGAACGTAGAATAGATCAAAACAATCAAATTGATAAAGAAAGAAGAAGCTAGCTAAACCACTTAATGTGTATTGTTTTTAGATATATATGCGCAGCGAATATATCCAGATCCCAGATTATAAAAATATACTTACTAAATTAATTTTTCATTTTTAAAAAAGCAATGTCTGTTCACGCATTATCCAAAAGTACCTACAGCGCAGAGTTTGCCATGGAGAAGAGATAGCCCCGGCATAAAAACTTTAGATTAACCAACATTACAACAAAAAGCACCAACACTATAGCAAGGACCTTTCCAAATACAGCAAAACCCAAACGTGAAGTTAATTCTGCTGCCTTTAATGCTGTTACCTATATAATACTGTGAGCATCGACTATAAGTGCACAATTCAGCAGAACGAGTGTTGGTCCTCTTAGCAACTGGCGTAGGTGGCAGCCGGCAGCTTTACCTCAAGGCGGTTTGTACTTTAGCATCTCGGCAGAGTTCATTAGCTGTATGTACTTGCCTAGCAAAAAAATAAAACAAAACCCCAAAAGCACACAGGCAATAGTTCACTAAATAAACAAAAACTTAGTTCGATCAAGACTGAAAATAAATAAAGTCACTAGCTGACTCAAACATCACGGATGAATAAATTAGTCGTTTACCAGCGATTTTGACGACTACAAAAACAAAAGTTTGATCTTCAAAGAAATGGCAAGGGACACAACTTTTTCTCAACACCATACCCCGATGCCAGATAAAAAAGGAATGCTTTAAAAAAAAATTAAAACTAAACAATTAAACCTGTTCTAAACAGGCTCGCCATTAAACAACGCCAACAGGGTTTAAACTTTAGTATTATGAGTCCCCGCACAAAAATGACCGACGAAATGATTCAGATTAATATTTTTTTTTAATTTAATAAATAATTTAGAGTAATAAAAGAAACACAACATGGATAAGCTATATGCAGTGCCCAGAACTAAATTTTTGAAGCAATGCAAGTAAAATATATCAAGAGCACTAAATGATATTGATCACTAGAAGTCATTAACCATCGGAACGTACAGGCCAGTGTTGCTCATGCTATTTCACAAGTTCCATTAAAACTAACAATAGACCCACCAGTTAAAGTAATGTTTTAGCTGTTTTACACGACTAAATAAACAATAAATGTAGGTATAGAATAAAATCAAGAAGATCTGGTGTCTCACTAAACAACAGACTATTCTTACACATAATGAACTTAACACCCGTTGGGCAACCAACTGCTACCATTAGATGTGGCTGCTGAAGAAGCCAAAATGAAAGGCTCTGGTTGGTCAGAGTCGAAGTCCTAGAGAGTCAGATTAAAACAGTCTAAGTATGCGCCGATTGTTTGGCAAGTCTTACATTCCACTACCCCATCCTTAGTATCAAAAAATCAGTTTCTAAACATAAAGAAAATTATTCAGGAACAACAAGATGTTTTATGTGGTGTTTTCTCGCAAAGGCTGCATTATATCCGCAAAAAACGGCAGGAGATAGTGTCAACTATCATCACCCTTACATAATGATCCTTAACTTTAGTGGGAGTCCTTTCCCTGTTAGCGTGGATTCCATAGATCAGTATGAAGAACAAAACAAACCAAAAACAGTTAATGTAAACACATGGGATGAGGAAACAAATCTACTACCCATTAAAGTGTCCAAGAACAGCCCAACAATAGGTAACCAGACAAAAATCATGTTGACATTACCTACTGAAGGTTCTCACCAGCGGGGTACCGCATTACACATTGAAACGAACAATGAGTAGATTATTGCGGCATACTTCAAAGCAATACCAAAAACAAGTATTCTGCAGAAAATGTTTAAACAAGAATTCATCTCACAAATCCGCAAGCGAACATAAGAAACATTGAATCGGCCCAGTTGACTGTAATACAAACTAATGTACATACAACACCCTCCAGAAAGGCAGTAAGTTAGTTAAGAACTGGAAAAAAACTGCAAATTCTCACATACGTAGTAACGCATGACTTCGAATACACTCAATGTTCCTTTATGAAGGCCAGCGCCACAAAAAACATCGAAAAACCTCCTAATGTGAAACACACATATTTGTGCAGATTTGCCTTATCGTTAATGACAGGTAGGATGTCGCTCATTCAACACCAGAATTATACAGAGGACCAAATGCGGCTAGAAGATTATTACAGCGCATGCAGCCAGTGCGTAACGCCTTTCTACTATCTGTATTTATCTGACTCATAATGACGCCTGAAGACCAAGAAACAGTATGACTCCAGCACACATTGTTGGATTTGTGGTTTAGAACACAGTTGAGGAAGCCAATCCAAAAGGTGGCCTTGGTGCCAGCGGGTAAGAACCAATGATCACATTAGTGGAAAGTTCCATATGAGCGGCGGCTGCATAACAGAATGCCAATCTACAACTAAAAGTTTGAAACCAAAAGACATGAAGCTGCCTATTTCTTTCACACTTGCGAGTTCCGACACCCTACCTATAATTGAAAGCAGTAACCGACGCCTTTAGGGTGGTCCGGCATTGCACAGTCATCAGAAAAAGTACATGTTTATCACTTTAAATAACATTCCTTTTTATGACTCTCTTCAGCACATGATGGGACTTAGGTCACAAGCTATGTCCTTAAAAGTCCCTGCCCAATAACGGAAGAATAATTTGAGACCCAACTCTCGTTAGAAAGGGCGTTTACTACCTTATGAATACATGAACAGTTGGGAAAGGTTTGACGAAGACAACCATCCACCTAAAGCGCGTTCATTTTCTAGTCCTTAGATGAAAGGACATCAGTGATTCTGATTACCAGCATGCTCAAGATTCGTGGCAGAAGTAGAGTGTAAAACGATGGAGAATAATCAATGACTCATACTTTATTGGCCGATAAGTTTGTTGGCGGACATTTTTGAAAATTATAGAAAGACCCAGCAGAAACATTATAGCCTGGATTCCTGAGCATTATATTTCAGCGCCCTGGATGATTTTGGACTTTCCTAAAGTATCCCAGTAGTACAGATTGATAAGTAGTCAGATTTACCAAAGCTTCAGAGATTGAAAACGGATTGCGTGAGGAATAGTATGGCGTCGCCCAATACTGTAAAGCAAACAACAAATACTAGGACGACTATAATCCAGGTAAAAGGTCTAACTATCTCATTATTTAGACGCAAACAATCTGAATGGTTGGCTATGGCGGCAAACGCTTCCATTACGGCAACTTTAAAATGTACACATAAACAATCCGAAAAACAGTCAAAAGGCTTGTATACGGGGGGGGTTGGGCAGTTAGTTTGACGTCGATCAACACGTGGATACATTCTATAAAGTTGACTTAGAATATCCTCATGAACTCCATGACCTGCATAATGACTATCACTATTAGCAGCCAGAAAGTCTAACGATTGCACAAACAGAGAACACACCTAAACTTGTGCAAATCTTCGAGGCAAAAAAAATTATGTCTGTACATGTACAGACTTCTACAATTTTTATTTAAGACATGGTATTAAATTAACAGCTTTCATCGATCATTGCTTTTCGATCAAGAACAGTTCAAGAAACATACATTCATGAAGTAAGCACTGATCTCAGAACTAAATCCACAGATGCTTCAGAAAAAGACTTTTTTTCAAGCTGAGAACAACAGCAGTTACGGAAAGACTATGGAGAATCCGCACCAGCGTAAATATGTCGAGAATGGTCACCAAAAGAGAACGAAGCAATTAAGCTAACTTCAAAACAAATTTATCAGACTTAGAAGATTTCATGATCAGCTTTTTGGCATAATGAAAAGTGGGGGGGGGGGGGGGAGATGGGGGGGGGGGGGGGGGGGGGGGGGGGGAGGGTGTTTGAAAGTCAAATTGGACAAACCTGTTTTATTTATTGGGTTTTTACTGTTTTAGAATTATCAAAGCTTTAATGTTTAAGTTCTTTATGACTACTTTAAACCTCGTATCCAGAGTCCAAGAGTGCATTACACAGATACACAGTTTTTGATTTATAGATAATCCCAACTGAAGACATCATATATAGACTGGAAATCGAAGTGGCTAAAGGAGCGATGAAGGTAATGACACATCCGATACCCTAAAGAATCTCCTTATACATTCAATTACTAACAAGAGGTTTAGTAAAGATGAAGGATGAATTATCTGGAAAGGTGATCAAGGTGTAAATGTGGGGTAAGGTAAAAAATGTACAGTATTTTCGACCAGGAGATAACCATCAAGAAGCAAAAGGAATATCTCGCAGTGTTGTGCAGTCCAAACATATCGCAAGACAACTACAAAGAAGCATTGTTTGACAATAAGACTTTTTCAGTCATGACAACGTAAAACTGCGATCTAATCTACATAAGATCAACACATCCTGTTGTAACAAAGAAGTCATTTTATAGAACACACCACAAAACGGGTGTTTGTTAATCAGAGTTTTCATATGCAATAGGGCACTGGAGGACCGCATAAACAGTGGTTTTTATATTTTTCATCAAACTTTATTATAAGAACAATCATAGCTTCATCCAGATTCATTAAAATCTTTTCTCATGGGTTTGGCTTGATGCGTTCTAATTTTTTTTATTATTTCAAGATAATCTTTTTACCCAATTTGGTGTTTGAGTGTAGGTGATCTGGATGATTTAGCATGCATTGATTAATCTTTCGAACATGTTCCCCTAAAAGCATTACACGCATCAAATGATTCCCGAATCATTTTCGAGTCTCTTCCTTTACCATTCTTGTTTCGTTCTGCACTTTCCGTCCTGAGCTACCATTTTAACTCAATATAAATTTACGTAAATTAATTAATATTAAGCTGAACTGTGTCTGGTGGGATTATCTGCAGTTCATCCTTCACAAAGATCTTTGAGGAGCTGTTGTTTTGTTGTGTCAGTTTCTCGTAAATAAAATCACGGGCTGATTCATTTTTACAATTCTTTTTAATTCATATGGATCCAAACACTCCAAAACCGGATCGGTTGCCTGATGCAGTTCCCTTCTGCTTCCCCCGTAAATAAAGGTACCTTCCTTTCAAACCAAATGTAATAGTTTGCTGGATGAAAGACTCTCCTTCAGCAACATATTATTGTATGTCTTTTTAAGATTGCTTGTAACTGGATATAGCCCATTAAATTCTATTCTTCATTGCGCGCAAAACTGAGGCATCTTCTAACCCATTCAGTGTTGCGGAGAATTGTCAACCTGCTCTCTGTTACTGTAGGAATAAAAGTCTTTCAGCTAACTGTTTGGTTAAAGTATTCAACTAAAGCCTGTGTGATCCCTTGTGAACACCTGGAATGCCTCTTTTTAAAGGTAACTCTAAGTTTTTACAATAATTGATTCACTTGCCTTAAATTCCTTTTCCATCATCGACTTGAA
Organism: Conus ventricosus; assembly: GCA_018398815.1. Lineage (NCBI taxonomy): Eukaryota > Metazoa > Mollusca > Gastropoda > Neogastropoda > Conidae > Conus > Conus ventricosus. Next base: position 44,222,182 of record CM031628.1, on the reverse strand, counting down.
TCATGCGAGGATAAGTTTAAGGGGCCCCTTGGTATATCAGTTGTATGGCAAAACAGCAACAGCAGAAGCACTCTTTTGTGTTAATGGTATCCGCATCTTTAAATCATGAAGCTATGTCAAAGACAGTGAGTGCGTTACTTAAATCTTTTATCCGTCAATCGTATCATGGGGTAAATATAGAAGTTCCAATTGATGGTGTCGTTTGGCGTTGTTATTGACAAAGTGTGGTCTCTGTAATCGTCTAGGTGCAGGTAAATAAATTTGGCCAAAACGCTTAGTTAGATAACCATTCTTTGCTGTTTGTTCACTGACCCTGCCGCTTGTCTTAGGCTTTTATTGCCGTTATTCCTTCCAATACCTTTTGGCGAATACTTAGATTTTGTCCATTTTTTATTCAGCCAATTTTATGCGCAACAATACACAATGTTCATGCCAAAGATAACAAACGCGATTTCATGCATCTTTGTTTTCTGAGGGCAGAAAAAAGTCACAGAAATTTGGTGGGGGCAATGTTTCGATTGGTTTGCCTGTTAACAAGATGATAATCTTTTATTGCCCTGGTCAACATCGTTAAATGTGTAAGCTGCAAGCCCTGTTTTTTTCATTTGACGTTAATAAAATCCTACTTCTCAATTCTTGCTTTTCATAGTTAACTTGTGCTGCAGCTAGTTGCTCCAACAGCTTTGTTATGTCTTTTTCTCTCGCGACGTCCCGAAGTTTACTCAACGCGTAAATACTATCCGCTAAAATCAAGCGCATTCACCACATGCGCCACCTATCATCAATCTGAGTGAAGCCATTTTTAAATAAATGTATTTTTTATTTACGAGTAAATTCCATACGTTGTTTACGCAACTTCGATCGCTATTGTTCCTTATAAGCCGCGCACAAAACTTCGAAAACAGTCTTAATGAGTAATCACCAGATTGTTCATTTGCCTTCGTTATTGTCAGGTCGGATGGCGCTCATTCAGCACCAGAATTATATAGAGGACCAGATGCGGCTAGAAGATTTTTACAGCGCATGCAGCAAGTGCGCAATGACTGTTCTAATAATCTGAATTTATCTGAAATCATAATGACGCCTGAAGACCAACAACAGTATGACTCAGCCACACATTGTTGGATTTGCGGTTTAGGCCTCTCATCAGACGTAGCCAATCCGACAGTAAGAGACCATGATCACATTAGCGGAAAGTTCAGAGGAGCAGCACATAGTAAATGCAATCTTCAACTAAAGTTTGATCCAAAGACATGGAAGCTGCCCATCTTCTTTCATAACTTGCGAGGTTATGACTCTCATCTTATAATGAAAGCAGTAACCAACTCCTTCAGGGTAACATGCATTGCACAGTCATCAGAAAAGTACATGTGTTTCACTTTAAATAACATGTCTTTTATGACTCTATGCAGCACATGATGGGATCATTAGAGTCACTAGCTATGTCCTTAAAATCCTGCCCAATAACGGAAGAATATTTTGACCCAACTCTCGTTAGAAAGGGCGTTTATCCTTATGAGTACATGAACAGTTGGGAAAGGTTTGGCGAAGATACACTTCCTCCTAAAGGCGCGTTCTTTTCTAGTCTTAGAGGAAAGGACATCAGTGATTCTGATTACCAGCATGCTCAAGATGCGTGGCAGAAGTTAGATTGTAAAACGATGGGAGACTATCATGACTCCTACTTAATGGCCGATGTATGTTTGTTGGCGGACGTCTTTGAAAATTATAGAAAGACCTGCATGAAACATTAAGCCTGGATCCTGCGCATTACATTTCTGCGCCCGGGATGAGTTGGGACGCTTTCTTAAAGTTTACTGGAGTACAGATTGATTTATTGTCTGACCTACCAATGATTCAGATGATTGAAAACGGATTGCGTGGGGGAATTAGTATGGCGTCGCATCATTACTGTAAAGCAAACAACAAATACTTGGACGACTATGATCCGAGTAAAAGGTCTAACTATCTCATGTATTTAGATGCAAACAATCTGTATGGATGGGCTATGGCGCAATCACTTCCATTACGCAACTTTAAAATGTACACTGGCGGTATTAAAAACATTCAAGAATTTGTAGAACATCTGCATACTCTTACAGCTAATCGTAAAAGAGGTCTTATTCTAGAAGTTGACTTAGAATATCCTAATGAACTCCATGACCTGCATAATGACTATCCATTAGCAGCAGAAAGTCTAAAGATGGCAAAAACAGAACCGCCTAAACTTGTGCCTAATCTTCGAGGCAAAAAAAATTATGTCTGTCATTACAGACTTCTGCAATTTTATTTAAGACATGGGTTGAAGTTGACAGCAGTTCATCGCATAATTGCTTTTGATCAAGAACAGTTCATGAAACCATACATCATGAAGAACACTGATCTCAGAACTAAATCCACAGATGCTTCAGAAAAAGACTTTTTCAAGCTGATGAACAACAGCTGTTTTGGAAAGACTATGGAGAATCCGCACAAGCGTAAAGATGTCAGATTGGTCACCAAAGAGAACGAAGCAATTAAGCTGACTTCAAAACCTAATTATCAGGACTTCAGAAGATTTCATGATCAGCTTTTTGGTATAATGATGAAAAAAAAGAAAGTCAAATTGGACAAACCCGTTTTTATTGGGTTTACTGTTTTAGAATTATCAAAGCTTTTGATGTTAGAATTTCTTTATGACTACTTTAAACCCCTGTATCCAGAGTCCAGAGTGCTTTACACAGATACAGATAGTTTTGTTATAGATATCCCTACTAAAGATATCTATAAAGACATGGAAATAGAAGTGGCTAAAGGACATGCAGGATGGTATGATACATCCGATTACCCTAAAGATTCACCTTTGCATTCAATTACTAATAAGAAGGTTTTAGGAAAGATGAAGGATGAATTATCTGGAGGGGTGATTAAGGAGTTTTGGTTTAAGGTCGAAAATGTACAGTATTTCGAGCCAGGAGAAAACCATTAAGAAAGCAAAAGGAATATCTCGCAGTGTTGTGCAGTCAAACATATCGCATGACAACTACAAAGAAGCGTTGTTCAATAAACATACTTTTCATCATGACAACGTAAAACTGCGATCTAATCTACATGAGATCAACACAACTGTTGTAACAAAGAAGTCATTAGATAGAACAAACACAAAACGTGTGTTTGTTAATCCAAAGTTTTCATATGCAATCGGGCACTGGAGGACCGCATAAACAGGGGGTTTTATATTTTTCATCAACTTTTATTATAAGATCAATCATAGCTTCATCCAATTCATTTAAATCTTTTCTCATGTTTGCTTGATGCGTTCGAATTTTTTTATTATTTCAAGATATTCTTTTTCCCAATTTGGGGGTTTGAGTTGTAGGTGATCTGGATGATTTAGATGCATTGATTAATCTTCGAAAATGTTCCCCTAATAGCATTACACGCATCAAATGATTCCCGTATCATTTTCAAGGTCTCTTCCTTTACCATTCTTGTTTCGTTCTGCACTTCGTCCTGAGCTTCCATTTTAACTCAAATATATTTACGTAAATTAATTAAAGTGGAACTGTGTCTGGTGGGATTATCTGCAGTTCTTCCTTCACAAAAGATCTTTGAGGAGCTGGTTGTTTTGTTGTGTCAGTTTCTCGTAAATAATACACGGGCGGATTCATTGTTACAATTCTTTTTATTTCATATGGATCAACACTCCAAACTGGATCTGTTGCCCTGATGCGAGTGTCCCCTTCTGCTTCCCCCGGTAAATAAAGGTACCTTACTTTCAAACCAAAGTAATAGTTTGCGGATGAAGACTCTCCTTCACAACATTTATTTTTTCTTTTGATTGCTTGTACTGGTTTTAGCCCTTTAAATTCTTCATTATTCATTGCGCGCAAACTGAGGCAGTCTTAACCCAT
>CM031628.1:44182722-44207722 GCA_018398815.1 Conus ventricosus | reverse complement strand
AAGGTACAGCAGTCAACATTTCTTCATATGTTGTATAATACATTATTTTTTGTTGTTGACATGGTCGCAAACTGTTATACACTCCCTAAATTGATTCTGCTTTTTATTCTTGCGAGTTTATATTGCGCGCGCACTCGTACACGTACGAACTACTTTAGCTTTTGGCGGGTTGCTTTGGAGAAGGGGGGGGGGGGAGGGGGGGGGAGGTGGATGGTATGTAGCCAGAGGGAAATTCAAGAAATACTCAGACAGCCCCTCTCTCAGCTGAACTGTGTTCTTTCGCTGTGCCGGATGTAAAAATGGTCCAAACGTTTTTGTCCCTCCCCGCCCTCTTTTTCCTTTTCACTCCTGGCTCCCCCTCCCTCCATCCCTCCTCTCCCCCCCTCTCTCCTCTCTCTCTCTCTCTCTCTCTCTCTCCTCTCTCTCTCTCTCTTTTCAACACTTGTGTGCGCTCCCCCTCCCCCCCCCCCCCCCCCAATGTAGACTCATACGGAAGACTGGAATGTAGTCGTTCTACAATATTTATACACAAACGTTTGAGTTTTTGACATATGTCACGACCGACCCTGGAGGTCTGCCCTGACAGGATCAGTCTAGATGGGAGTGAAGGGAGTGACTGACCTCACACGCCCCGCAAGAGCCCACACAAGAAAGATTACGATACAACACCCCATTTATTCACATCAACCCACACAATCGCAAATAAATATTTCAACACACGCACTATGCACAATCACAATCAAGCATTCCAACACACACAACATGCACAATCACAATCAAGCATTCCAACACACACAACATGCACAATCACAATCAAGCATTTCAATACACGACATACACAATCACAATCAAGCATTTCAACACATATGACATATACACAATTATAAATAAACCTTTCCAGCACCCATCCCTTTCTATGTCATGTAGCGCCCCCACACCCCTGCCTCTCCCCAGTCTACTGGGAGCACCCTGTCGCACTAGGTGCTCCAAACCGGGTCGGTTCTTGAAGAGAGTCGTTCAAGGCCGACACCCTTGACACACACAAACAGACGGTGGAGAGCGCGTCCCGGGGGGACGTGGCGTTGTTACTGGAGGTCCTGGACGGGGATCAGGACCGGCCAGTCAAGTCCACGGGCTTTTCCACCAGTACGTGGCCTCAACCAGTGCGTGGTCCCAACCAGTGCGTGACACCAACCAGTGCGCGGTACCAACCAGTGCGCGGTCCCAACCAGTGCGTGGCACCAACCAGTGCGTGGCCCCAACCAGTGCGTGGCACCAACCAGTCCAAGCTCCGGTGGAGCCCCCGTGAGGAGGGAAAAGGTAACAGCTAGGAAAGAAGAGAGGAGGGAAGTGCACTGGAACCCCGCAGTCAGTACAGTCTGACCCATGCTGTTAAATCCTAACAGCCACTCGCATGATGGGCGAGGGGAGGTCTACTAAATACACCAACACCAGCTCAACACAGACCTGAGCATAACACAGTAAACCAATCAAATCAGGAATGTTCGTTAAAGTCTTCTCACACGAAGCAGGTAAGAGACTGCATTAAATTAACAGGCTATAAAACAAATACGAATTATCTTCATCCTTCTCTCACTCACGTTTAACATTTTCCTTTCTTAGGAACTGAACTAATTGCTTTACATCTGCCACCACATTTGCCAATAATAATAATTCAATGGCACAATTATCCCCACATTTTATATCCATATTTCAATGCATAAACAAATCTCCAACCACACATCTAAACGACTAGTAATGCGTACGCACGCTCGCGAACATAAAACTCGTTCTCCTTGCACACACAAACAGACGGTGGCCGAAGAATAAGAGTCCGGCGAATGTGACAGGGGCGGACGAGCGAGACCAAGCAAGTACCAACCCTGAATCACCAGGTTCTCTCCCATCCCCACCGACTACCGCATCACCAGATGCATAAACAGGAGAAAGAATTTTGGATATAATTTAGAATGGCCAGGTTAAAGATTGAATTAACCAGAGAAAAGGTCTCAAACAATATTTCTTTTACAATTTTGAAAACAAAAGAAAATTGCGCAAAAGAGAAGAATAAGCCGACTAACAACAAAAAACCAAAACAAACAAACCACGAAACTGATGCTTACCAGCTACCCGTGGGTGACCCCGAAGAGGCGGGTCAAACAACTCTCTCTGCCCTCTGTCCAGTCGAGAGGACAGCAGCGCAGATGCGGAAAAAAGATGAAGTGATGTCTCTCCCCTACAGGCCGACTGTAGGGATGAAGGTACCGACCGTACCTTCGACGACGTGGTGGAGAACCAAAAACAGAGCAGGCGCTCTCAGAGACATCTTCCGCTCGAGTCAAGAGAAAACCTGCCTAAGCGATGGCGGCCAACATGCCACGCTACGTCACAGAGTGAGCATGCCTCAAGCTAAAAGAAATGAAGCACGTGCGACAGGTAAAAAGACAGGCGAGAGGCCGATAGACAGCAAGTTCGAGAGAAAGGTACCAGCCACCCGTGAACCTGCAGGATGAATTGCCGGGCAGTGGAATTAGAGAGAGAGAGGGAGAAAGCAAACCGAACTTGAGCTGAACTACACCAAGGGGCAACCGCACCACAAGCCACACCAAGGGACGGACACGCGACGACAACAACGATAATAAACAAATGAACAATTCCACCACCCTAGATGGCTCAATCGTCGTAGGCCTCGTGACAAACTCGTGACAACATACAAGGGACAGGTGATCACCTAAGTTATATATATATATATATATATATATATATATATAATATATATATATATATATATAAATATATATATATAATTATATATATATAGATAAATATTAAAATAATAATATTTATATAAATAGAATAGTTAAATAAAGTCTTGCCAATGTCATCACTATAACGACTAAAGAATTGTTAGCCTGCACTTGTTTTCCCCCACTTCTTAATTGTTCAGCATTATATTGTTTGGTCAATCAGTGGGAGATTGCATCTCTTAGGAGATCCAAGTAAAGGTTGCTCTGTACAATTCTTAGCCACTGACAATGCTTGGGTTATTGAACAGCAGAGCTGGCCACTCAGACTGTTCCATATCTTTTGATCTCCCTTGCATCCTTGAATGGATCCTCAAGCATAGGCTCAAAGATTGTCCCCCATATTATATACTGTTTGAATAATGCTTTTAGTTTTTCAGCAACTTTTTTCCTCTCCACACTTTAGTTTTGTTCCATTTACTACCCTTCGCTGGCTGCTTTGAGGGTTCTGTTGGATTCTTTTTTGAACCCCTGGTGCTGAGAACACCACAGAATTATGGACTGTGGTGTGTCTCTATTTGACACCAAGAGCACAGACACGACCAGCCATGTCTCCCTGATGAGTCCGATCCAGCGGACGAAAGGCCTAGGAGCAGCAATACAAATAGATGTGCCTTCGAGATGGATTACGATGGTTCCCTCAGGCAGCTAGTGAAGGGTTTCTCATGTTTATAATACATTCCCCATTTACTTTTTTTTCTAAAAGTTTAAATCTTTGCCAAGACATCCTTATAACGACTAAAGAATTGTTAGCCTGCACTTGTTTTCCCCCACTACTTAACTGTTCAGCATTACTTATATATATATATATATATATATATATATATATATATATATATATATATATATATATATATATATATATATATAAAAAATCAGAGTTAAAAAGCCACTCAGAACATTAAAAGTGCTCGACCATGTAGGGAGCGACATACCAGTTTAAAATAGGATTTAATTCTTCCATTTTAAAATCCTATTTTAAACTGAGATATATATATATATATATATATATATATTATATATATATATATATATATAATATATATATATATATATATATTGTTCAAAAAAGAAACGCAAAATGCCAAGCTGCCGATTTGAAACACAATTTATTGAAGCTCAGTGTGACAACACGTTTAATGTGAAAATGACAAAAACAGGTCATCAGTAGGACAGAAGTCTCCCCTGTAATGCTGTGGTAAAGAACCAGCCCCAGACCCTCAGGGAAATCGCCAGGCCGCTTCCAAAGTCAGTAACGGGTGTGACCCCCTCTGGCTGCAATGGTAGCCTGGCATTTGCGGGGCAATGAAGCAATAATGTTCCTGATTGTCTGCTGTGGGATGGCCGCCCACTCGGCCTGCAATGCCCGGAACAGTTCATTTGGAGTCGCTGGGGCGTTGGCCCTCACTCTCAGGCGTCTGTCCAAAACGTCCCAAACGTGCTCAATAGGATTCAAATCCGGGGAAAGAGAGGCCAGGCCAGGGTGTTGATGTTGTTGGCGGTAAAGAAGGCTGTGGTCAGGCGTGCTGTGTGGGGCCTGGCGTTGTCCTGCTGGAACACGGCCCTGGGAGTGGCCATTAGAGGCAGGACGTGTGGCTGAACAATGACCTGGACGTACTGCTGGGCTGTCAGGTGACCTTCCACGCGCACCAGCTGGCTCCTGCCTGTGTTGCTGATGGCCCCCCATACCATGACATTGCCGCCACCATGCGGAGGTGCCTCGTCGACGCAGTTCTGCTGGTTGCGTTCATTAACCCGGCGGTAAAACCTTCGCCTCCTGTCATGGCGCTGCAGCAGAAACTGTGACTCATCCGAGAACCAGACGTGTCGCCAATGGTTCCTCAGTGTCCAGTGTCTGTGTTGCGTAGCCCATTGCAGTCTGGTCTGTCGATGGCGCCCCGTCATTACGTTGCCACGTAGGGGCCTGTAAGCCCTCAGCCCAGCAGCATGCAGCCTGTTCCGGACAGTCTGGTCGGAGATGCAACGGACACCAGCGCATGCCTGGACAGTGGACGAGGCCGGCAGGAAGCGATTGCAGAGATGTCTGAGCCGTATAAAGCGGTCCTGGGCTGGCGTTGTGATATGAGGTCGGCCTGACCTCGGGGCATCAGCTGATGACCCTGTCCTCTGGAAGCGAGTCCAAAGTCGGCATATGGTACTGGGGAGACATTCAAAGCATGGGCCACATCAGTTGCACTCTGACCAACTTGCAAACGACCCAGGGCGTTTTCTCTCTCTGCTGGGCTCAAACGTGGCATGCTGTTTTTTGGTACGGTATGCCTGCCGGTTACCAAAATGACCCGGCTTTTATACTGCACTATGACCATGGTGTGTGTGTGTGTTCACCACTGAGTTGGGCATGCTTTGCAGGCGAAACAACAGAAGCACAACCCAATGTTTGCACTGTCGCACCTGGCCCACAACACGCACGTGCACATAGTGACAACCTGAATCAATGTTACACTAGCACGTCGACGTTCAAGACATACATCAGGGCCGGTTTTTGGCGTGTTCTCAACTGTATGGTCCACCCCAGGTGGCACAATTTCATTTTGCGTTTCTTTTTTTGAACAGTATATATGTTTAACGAACATTTCTGTCAGTTGCCATTTCTTATGTTTACATACACGTGCTCGCGGCGCGCGGACACTCTCTCTCTCTCTCTCTCTCTCTCTCTCTCTCTCTTCTCTCTCTCTCTCTCTCTCTCTCTCTCTCTCTCTCTCTCTCTCTCTTCCTTACCTCGCATGTAACTGATCGTGCATATGTTACAGTAAGTTTACCAAATCGGGAAATTTATAAATTTCCTAAACATTTCAGTAAATTTATAAAGTTACTGTTTCAGTCAGGAAATTTACAAATTTCCTAAAAAGTCTAGGAAATTTATGAATTTCCTGATTTTAAAGGCCAGGAAATTTATAAATTTACTGAAACCTTGCACATCACAGACAAAACACTTTATTGAATGCAATATGATGTTTTATTCTTAAAACATTATGAGAATAAAAAAGCACACATGATGACGATTTACACACACACACACACACACACACACACACACACACACACACACACACACACACACACACACACACACACACACACACACACACACACACACACACACACACACACACACACACCATATCCTATAAAAACGTTCAGGTTGATGTTTCATTTATTGTGGCAAGAGAGGCTTCCATGACATGGATAATTACACATGAGTTTTGCTTTGAAGCATTTGCACTTGTTTGTTTGGCACCATCTCGCTCCACCCCCACAGTTGCACTTAGTGTAGTCTTGACCCCCTGATGCTGATTGTGCAACAACAGCTGATCACAGAGATACCTGTTTCTCAAGATTGACATCAGTCATCGACAGCAGTCTTTGAGGGCATAGATCAAACTGGTTTCGTGAATACCCTCCCCTCAAAACCCCGGCCTTCACTGCAATGGTATAAATGGCAGTTTTGAAGTCCCTGTTTACAATAACACCTAAAATGTTTCTGGCATCGTCTCTGGCATACGTTTTATTCAAAACTACCTGAATGGGGGCTGGGATGGAGGGAGAGAGGGAGTTGGGGCCTGATTTAGACAGGATAGGTGCGGAAGGGTTTTTGTGTGTGTGAGTGTGTGTGTGGGTTTGTTTTTTTTATTTTTGTTTTGTTTTTGTTCTTTTAGGGGGATGAGGGAAACGACTGCTTGATGGACTCTTCAACGAAACTTTTTTTGATTCACGTTGTACACGTGAGCACCATCTTTGACGGATTTTATATTTTTTGTGAATGTGCGATCTGGATGAAATCACTTGGCTATTAATGAACAGCGCTCAAGTCGGTACTTTGCGTGCTGAGCACGTGTTTATTTTGTGCGTTTTTGCGTATAGTGTTTCTATTTGTGGCATTTCTGTTTAATTGTATATGGGCTGGGGTATTGCAATTGTTGCTATTTGTATGCTGTTTGTGTTGTCAAGTGTGTGTGTGAGAAGGATGTGTGTGAATGGGGGACAAGGGAATGGATGATTGTCAGGACAAGTTCTGTCCTCTCCCAAGTTTGTTTGTTTTTGTTTTTGTTTTGTTTTTTTGGGGGGGGGGGGGGGGGGGGGGGGTACTCTGTGCTGTGGGCAAAACAATGTCTCTGTTCAAATAATGAACAGTTGCTGCTGAGGGACAGAGTTGTAAAACTGGTTGTACTAGCTACATGGTATAGTGTTATATGTTCTCATACCCAAATGGACGGTACTAATTCACATCGGGGTAATTACGCAAGCCATGATTACGATGATTGTTCAAATGCATGCTGTTGAAAAGTATATTCGTTTATGCCTGCAACTATGACATTGAACTGGATTCTTGTTTGTTGCTTTTATTCCTCCTGTGGCACTCGATGGTCTTTTATGTAATGTTTTTGACTACAAGGAAAACACCATGGATTCAGTAGGCAGCAAGGCAAACATATTAACAATTTCATCATTAAACTGTCAAGGTCTAGCGAATTATCAGAAAAGAAGAGATATATTTCATTATTTAAGAAAAAACAACAACAATACTCTATATATTGCCTGCAAGATACTCATTTTGAAAAAGATACAGAAAGGTGTATAAAAGCGGAATGGGGTTATGACTGCTTTTTCTGCTCATACAGATCTAATGCTCGAGGAGTAGCAATACTATATAACAATAATTTCGAATTGAAAATAAACAAGGTGGAAAGAGACATGCAGGGTAACTTTATCATCATAGCATTTACAACAAATGAAAAGGAACTGTTGCTAGTAAGTGTATATGGACCAAAGAAAGACGACCTAGCATTCTATGAGGAACTCACAAATAGTATTAAAAAGTACAAAAATTACAACTTTATTGTGGTGGGGGATTTTAATATGGTACTAGAACAGAAAATTGATTGTTACAATTATAAGCATATAAATAACCCACAGCAGTTGAGGATATGATACAAGATTTGTCATTAGCAGATATATGGAGAGGAAAACAACTCAGACTGTAGGAGATGCACATGGCGTAGACCTACCCCCTTGCAACAAAGTAGGCTAGACTTCTTCCTTCTGTCAGAATATTTAATCTGGTATTTTGAAGATACTGACATTTTACCAGGCTTTAGATCTGACCATTCACTAATTACACTAAAGCTTCAATTCGGAAAGGAGATTAAACACAAAACTCTTTGGAAATTTAATCCATCTCTACTAAAAGATAATGAATATGTAGACGGAATAAATAATCTAGTAAAGGAAATAACAGAGGAATACACAGATAAAGATGAGGGGAATGATGTTAATGCTAACAATAGCCAAAATGAAAACCAGTCGAACAGCTCAGACCCTAAACTAACAGTGTCTGATCGGGTCTTTCTTGACTTCTTACTAATGAAGATAAGAGAAAAATCCATCCCGTATGCCACAATTAAAAAAAGAGAATCACAATGTAAAGAAAACATACTTATGCAAACTAGTAAAGATATTGAGAGGAAAGAACTTTAATCAGAGGAGGATTTGAAGACAGTTGAAGAGAGTAATAGAGAATTGATATCACTATGAGAAAAGGTTATGAATGGTGCACTACTAAGATCAAAAGCAAGATGGGTTGCAGATGGGGAAAAGGTTAGTAAATATTTCTGCAGTTTAGAAAAGCGTAACTTCATTAGCAAACAAATTGTAATTGTAAATTGTAAAACTACTGGATAGACAAGGTAATACACTGGACAAGACAAACCAGAAGACATAAAAGTTACAGTAAAACACTTTTTTGAGGATCTATACCAAAGAAGATCAACTGTGAAATGCAATATTGTAGATTTGGTGAATAAGATACCGAAACTAACAGAAGAACAGACTAAATCACTACAAAGAGGAATAACAATAGAAGAAGCAGGGATTGCATTAAAAATATGAAGAACGGAATAAGCCCTGGATCTGATGGGTTTGGAGTGAGTTTTTCAAATGTTTTTGGAAACAAATTGGCGTGTTTGTAACCCGAGCTCTTAATGAAGTTTTCAGAGAAGGCGAACTATCAAACACCCAGAGAGAAGGTATAATAATCTATTTACCCAAAGAAGGAAACCCAAAAGAACATGTAAAAGACTGGAGACCTATTTCACTTTTAAACATTATATATAACATTGGCTCCACTTGTATTTCTAATAGAACTTTAAAAAGTCCTTCCATCACTGATTAGTAAAGACCAGACAGGATTTGTCTCAAATAGATACATAGGTAGTAAAATTAGGTTAATTCATGACATAATACACCATCTCAACATAAACCGTATCCCAAAGATGCTAATTAATTTAGACTTTGAAAAGGTGTTCGACTCGTTAGATTGGGATTTTATGCACAAAGTGCTAGAGGCTGTAGGCTTAGGCAAAGATATAGCAAATGGATAGAAGTATTCTAAAAAAACATTAAGTCTACTCAAATCTTAAATAAATATTAGCGAACCGCCCAGAGAACGTGGACAAACGAGTCAGAAGACAAAACACAACGCGTTTCGACCTCTTAGGTCTTCGTCAGGTGATATATAAACGAATAAAACAACGAAAGTTCACTTAGCTTTGATCGCTTCAGATCGCTTAGGGTTCAGCGCAAGGAAGGCCTTCTTCCTTGCGCTGAACCCTAAGCGATCTGAAGCGATCAAAGCTAAGTGAATTTTCGTTGTTTTATTCGTTTATATATCACCTGACGAAGACCTAAGAGGTCGAAACGCGTTTTGTTTTGTCTTGTGACTCGTTTGTCCACGTTCTCTGGGCGGTTCGCTAACATTTATTTAAGATTTGTTTAGATTTCCGCCTGCAGTCGTCTCGCTTTGCAACTAGATCTATTGAGTCTACTGTTATCGTAAATGGCCAAACATCATCATGGTTCTCAGTAGAAAGGGGTTGTAGGCAAGGAGATCCAGTCTCACCATATATCTTCGTATTATGTGCGGAAATATTTTCTGTAATGGTCAAAGAAGACAATAGTATTAAAGGTATACAAATCTGGAGAAAGAACACAAGATATTACAATTTGCCGATGGCACTCAACTGATGAACACAGGGAATAAGAAATCATTTGAAAAATCTGTCGATTTTCTTGATAGGTTTGGGAAAACATCAGGTTTATGCTTAAACAATGAGAAAACACAAGTAATTTGGCTTGGAAGACAAAAGCATAGTTGTCATGTGACGTAGCCTCACATCAAGGCATGTGACGCTCCATCACATGTAGTTTAGTGATATGAATCATTTCCCCATGACACAACTAAAAAGAAAGAATATTTATGTGGCTTGACTAGTGTAGCGGGCGTCCCCAAATAATTGTGAGTATGACTCATTCAAGAAACAAATGTGGTCATTGGGTGAAAGTGACCACTGAGAGATAGTTTAACAAGGGCTGGTAAGGTGCTGGTCATGTGTTTTGAACACTGAGTATGCACTCACTAGGAGGAGGGAGGAAAGAATCAGTTTTAACCCAGCAGATGGCCTAGAGACTCGAACCTGTCAGGACGTTGGTCCTCGCTGCTGACCAGTCATTACCAGGTGAGCGATAGATAGTTGGGGAAAGCTACAGGGGAAAACTTAGAGAAAAGAGAAAGAAAGAATTCATATGTTGAATTAAGAAGGTTACTTACACGAACCTTATTCGTGTTTCAGCCCTTCACCTTTTACCCTTCGCCCTTCACCCTTCACCTTTCACCCCGTGAGGTGGTTGAAGATGGCCATGGTGTGGGGAACACACCGGTAGGCAGCCCCAGAAATTAAGGACTCCAGGGAGAGGAGTCGGGAACTCGTCATCTCTCCAGGGACAGGAGAAGACGAGGGAGAGGAGTTGGAACTCATCTCTCCAGTGACAAGAAGAGTCGAGGGAGAGGAGTCGGAAGTCATATCTCCAGGACGGGAGAAATCGAGGGGGCGAGATGATGTCTGAGAGAGACAGGGAATCCTGAAAGGATGAGGCGAGTCGTAATTCGGATGCAGGCATAGCATCAAGGAGTGAGAGAATCATTTATTTTCCTGGTCTGGATTTTGTGGGCCAATGTTGTGTGAAGGCCGTGACTTTATGAAGTCTTGAGTGAGTTAGTTTGCCTCTCAGTGGAAAGAGAGCTACATGTATAAAATCTGTTTATAAATTGTTGGATGTGATTTAGTAAAGTGTTTTCCCGAAGGAGAGGGGGAGAAGAAAAAAACATTCGGTAGTGCGCCTTTTGGTTGATTGGAAAGATTGCGTGTGGCGTATGGAGTAAATGCTGTCATGAATGCGCGTGTGCAAAAGTGACAGTGTGACAATAGTGAAATAAGATATATGGAACATTTAAGGATGATCTGGAATCCAAAAGGATTCAAAATGGTAGGAATTTGGTTTACTCAGGACTTAACACACATGGAAAAAAGAAACTACAAAGATAGAATGATAGAAGTGAAGGCACTATTTAAAATTTGGCTGAAGAGAATCATTACCCCTTTAGGAAGAATTGCTGTCTTAACATCATTAATTCTGTCAAAACTAACGTACCTGTGGTTGATGCTTTCAAATCCACCTGACACATTTGTTAAAGAATTACAAGACTTATGTTACTGGTTTGTATGGAATAAAAAAAAACAAGATAGAACTAGTCGAAAAACAGTTATTAAAGATGTACAGGATGGTGGATTGAATCTACGTGGCATAAATGCTCTCATCACTGCATTAAAATTAACATGGATGAAAAGACTGAGACAAACAACACGCACACCCATGGAGAGACATGTTGATTTTTTTCATACCCAATTATTGAGAACATTGAGAAGTACTCTCCAAATGATATGTGCATCACCACTCAAGACAATGTTTTCTGGAAACATGTATTCATGTCGTATAAGCAGCTCTACTACAAAATAAAACCAGAAAATGCTAAAGAACTACTCGCAGAACCAATTCTTTACGATGAACATATTAAATAGGAGATAAACTGATAAAACGCAAAAACCGGAACAACAGAAGTGTATTTAGAGTATCTGATTTTTTTCAAAGCCAATGGAGATTCACTATCCCATGAGGAGTTTAGAACAAAGCATAACATTGAAATAGATTTCCAATGTTATGGTGGATGCATATTATCCATCAAAAAATACATCAGAGAACAAGGGTTTGAGAATGAGATATAAAAAAAAATAACACCGAAGCAGAAGTCAACACAGCACTAAAGAAAATATATTCTGTAGATAAAGGTTCCAAAACGTATTATAGAGTTATAGTAAAAGATAACTGGGAACCAAACTGTTGTGCAAAATGGACGGAGAAGCAGAATAGACAGATACCTTGGAATCAATGCTTTGTAGCTCTGAAAGAAATGGGAACAGTAGAAATTTATAACTGTAGTTTCTGTAAAGAGGAAAAAGACAGCATTGAACGTATGTTCTGGAGATGCATACATGTCAATGAATTCTGGAAATCATTGCAAGAATTAATAAAAGAAAAGTGTTCAATAGCGAATAATCTGTCTCTGACTGAAAACGGGTATAACAGTATTATTAGCCGTTACTAACGGCTATAACGGCCAATAACGGTTTTTCTTCCTTATAGAATGTCCCAGAAAGTACTCGGCCGATCTTTCTGAAAATTTGTAGGTATGTTCATTATGGGTCACGGATCATGCCCGATGTTTCATTTTACCATTATAGCCGTTACTAACGGCTATAACGGCCCATAAGTGTTTTTCTTCTTTATAGAATATCTCAGAAAGTACTTGGCCGATCTTTCAGAAAATTTGTAGGTATTTTCATTTTGGGTCACGGATGATGCCTAATGTGTTATTTTACCGTTATAGCTGTCACTAACGGCCATAACGGCCCATAACGGTTTTTCTTCTTTATAGAATATCTCAGAAAGTACTACGCTGATCTTTCTGAAAATTTGTAGGCGTGTTCATTATGGGTCATGGATGATGCCCGATGTGTTATTTCACCGTTATAGCCCATAACGGTTTTTCTTTTTCTATGGAATATCTCAGACAGTACTTGGCCGATCTTTCTGAACATTTGTATGTTCATTATGGGTCACGGATGATGCCCGATGTTTATATTTTACCGTTACAGCCGTTACTAACGGCTATAACGGCCAATAACAGTTTTCTTCTTTATGGAAAAATCTAAAAAAAGTACTTGGCTGATCTTTCTGAAAATTTGTAGGTATGTTCATTATGGATCACAGATGATGGCCGATGTTTACCAGAATAGCCGTTACTAGTGGTTGTAATGGCCCCATACGCTTTGTCCTCTTTATGGAATATCTCACGCGTATTCAAGATAAACTGGGAGTACGTTTATATGCTTTGCATCTTGTTATAGTTGTTTCCTTGTCCTTCTTTTCATTAGGACAGGAAGTTGGTAACAGGATGACTATTGGACTGATTAAAACACGTTGCTGGTGATATATCAGACTGTGGGACAGACATCGACGTCAATGGACACCCATCCTTATCAGACCACTTACCCATGCGTGATGTCGCCCACTGCACCTCCAATTCTGACCTCTGTCCTTTCTCGCTTGTTACATTTAACCGAATAATGTAAGGAACCGTAGTATTCTGAATCACCACCTTCAATACTAAGAAATTCCACAGGCTGGCGTGTTCAATGAAAAGGGGGGACTCCCAATTTTCACAACCATTCCTGATATCTTTGTAGGTATGCGTAGCATTAACTTGTATTTGAAGTTCAATATGATTTTGTAGCGAGCATGTTTGCTCTATAAAACGTACCTTGAGGTACAGATCAGCTGAGGTGAAGTTAAAGCGACAACTGAGACCATCATATGTCGGAAACTGTCCTTGATCGACATGTCTGACAGATTTTGGTTTCTGCAGGTAAAACAGTACTGTGAAGGTGGTTATTGTAAGGGTGACGGTTTGATTGCCTTTGGAGCAAACGGTCAAGTTGTCATTTGAGAACGTGAAGTGTTGAGAATTAGACTGCTGTGCTAAATGTACAAGTACAAACAGTTGGGAACAACACAACGCAATCAATGAATTAATGCGGACAGAAAAACTTCTCAATTTGGATGTGTGAATCATATCGTCACTTTCTGTACTATGTTGTGTTTATTGACAAGCTGTCAGTCGCAGCAGTGTATTGTAACCTGACAGGTCTCGTAGCAGTGACTTTTATTACAACGTCTGCCAGCAGGAAGAAAAACGTCACAGCTGACAGCAACTTGATGTGCATGTGTGTGTGTGAGTGTGTGTGAGTGTGTGTGTGTGTGTGTGTGTGTGTGTGTGTGTGTGTGTGTGTGTGTGTGTGTGTGTGTGTGTGTGTGTGGTGTGCGTGCGTGCGTGCGTGTGTGTGTGTGTGTGGTGTGTGTGTGTGTGTGTGTGTGTGTGTGTGTGTGTGTGTGTGTGTGTGTGTGTGGCGTGCGTGTGTGTCTGTGTGTGTCTGTGTGTGGCTGTGTCTCTCTCTCATGCTCTCTCTCTCTCTCTCACTCATTCACTCTCTCTCTTTCTCTCTCTCTCTCTCTCTCTCTCTCTCTCTCCCCTCTCTCTCTCTCTCTCTCTCTCTCTCTCTCTCTCTCTCTCTCTCTCTCTCTCTCTCTCTTCACTCTCTGGGATGTAGTGTAATGAGATACGGTGGTAGCAATATGAATGTATGCGGGCGCACGCATGCTTGTGTGTGTGTGTGAGTGTGTGTGTGTGTGTGATGTGTGTGTGTGTGTGTGTGTGTGTGTGTGTGTGTGTGTGTGGTGCGTGGTGTGCGCGGTGCACGCGCGCGCGCGCGCGCGCGCGCGCGTGTGTGTGTTGTGTGTGTGTGTGTGTGTGTGGTTGAAAAATTGAATACATTGCTCTGATCAGATAGGGATAAATCACTGTCACTATTTTTCCTACTTGCAGAATCAATAGAAATGTCATTTCTCTCTAGCACCCCCCCTCCACAACACACACACACACGCGCGCGCGCGTGCGCTCGCACACGCACGGGCACGGACACACACACACACGCACGCACGCTCGCACGCACACAAACACATACACACACAAACACACTCACACACACACACACACACACACACACACACACACACACACACACACACACACACACACACACACACACCACGCACGCACGCACGCACGCACGCACGCGCGCGCGCACACACACACACACACACAACACACACACACACACACACACACACACACACACACACACACACACACAGAGGAAGTATGTTGATAAATGGAGCGGAAAACATTGCAATGTTCCGAAACGCGCAAAATTTACTCTCTCTCTCTCTCTCTCTCTCTCTCTCTCTCTCTCTCTCTCTCTCTCTCTCTCTCTCTCTCTCTCTCTCTCTCTCTCTCTCTCTCTCTCTCGTGTGTGTGTGTGTGTGTGTGTGTGTGTGTGTGTGTGTGTGTGTGTGCTGTGGTTGTGTGTGTGCGTGCGGGCGTGCGTGCGTGCGTGCGTGCCTGTGCGTACGTGCGTGCGTGCGTGCGTGTGTGTGTTTGTGTGTGTGTGTGGTAGTAGTAGTAGTAGTAGTACTTTAATTTTACGTCTTTTCACAAACTATGTGATATTAGACAAAGTTTGTGTGTTGTGTGTGTGTGTGGTGTGTGTGTGTGTGTGTGTGTGTGTGTGTGTGTGTGTGTGTGTGTGTGGTGCGTGTGTGTGCGTGTGTGTGTGTAAGAATCTCAACGATGCAATAAAAAGTCAAGTTGGCTGTGTTCACCTTTAAAATCATTAGAGCTGCTTCAGGTGAAGCTGAACAACTCGAATGTAAGTGCACGGGATAAAACTTACAAACAAGAACGTATGGTGCAATGTTTGACTCTGCTTCAGAAAACAAAACCAAAGAAATAAAATGAAAAAAAAGAGATACATGCATACACATCCAAATGACAAAACTCTTTAGATTAAAGGTCTGTTTAAAGGTCATGCAAAAGGTTGTGTATTGTCACGAGCGCAGGAGACAGTGAAAACATAAAAACCTATTATTAGATACTGAACACAACAAACAATAAGTGTTTGTAATGAAGACCAGAAACAACCAAGTAACGAACTTAACAAACAAAACATAAAAAGCAAACAAAAGAACGTTTAGGTCACTATGAAAAAGATCAACAAGGGTAAAGGAAGGGATTTTGTTACCATTGATGTCTTCAATTGCGCTCTATGAAGACAGTTGAAATCTATATTAGGTACAGAACCATTTCTGGTGGTAGTGGTTTTATTTTACGTCTTTTCATCCGGCAGATGATATTAGACGAAAAACAAACCCACTTAAGTCATTTCAACACATACATCTGCGTACACTTATGAACAAAAAAACAACATATCAGTTAAGGACCCTCATAATAGTCTAGCTACCTCAGAACTGGCTAAAGTGGCGGCAAACTCAATTATGCATGAGTCGGACATAACTTGACTCTCATTTTCATATTTGTCGAGATTGATACCTTTTGCCTCATACATTTCAATTAAAACTGGACAATCTTATAGAAGGTGATGCACAGAAATGAATTTTCCACAGACACACACAACTTCAGGAGAAAATTTGGTCTTCCATGTGTTCAGCCTTAATTTTGTGATAATCTCAGCCAGATGGCGTGAGCAGCTAGGCAGTGTGTAGCATTTTTCACAGAAACAGGTTTTGTAAACGTAGTGTTCCAGGTTGAATAGTATTTTACACTTGGAAGGATGTAATGGCAGATTTAGCACACATTCGGAACAGTTTTGTGTACCAAGTTTAGCTAGATTATCTGCTATTTCTTTCCCTCTGAGACCACAATGTGAAAGAATCCAACAGAAGTCTACGATTATGCCCTCAGACATAATGCAGTGTATCAGGTACCTTATTTCATATAGTAAATCTTTTGTGACCTTACAATCCCAAGTTTGCAGTGATTGCAAAACAGGCTTGGAATCAACACAAAACAGCACATTAAAAAGGATATTGGAGTACTATGCACACAAAATAAAGCCATCAGTATAGCATACAGTTCTGCAGTGAATATTGAAAATCCCTTTCCGAGATGGAAATGTTTTCGTATATTCAGACTTGGAATAACGAAACCAGAACCGCTATTAACTGTGTCCATAACTGAACCATCAGTATAGATTTTAAGGTGATTAGGATAAGAACTTTCGAGGTGTTCTTTCACATCGTTCACTAGAATGTTAATATTTTCTTTTTTCTTTGAGACTGTATAATCATAATCAAAATTTCCACTCAAATGTTCCCAAGGAGGCATCATTGGAACTGTGGGGAACTCTGGAATCGATGTTAAATCTACATTACACTTGTACATGAGTTCAGCGGTATAATTCATTATTGGCTGAATATATGAGATGTCCTTGGCTCTACTTGGAAAATCTTTATTCGAATTTACAAAAATATCATCAGTAACTGAATTTTTTACTGACAGGCTTCGAATCACATATTTGGCTTCTTCTAGACGTCTTTGCTCCGAGAGAGGTAATATATTCGCCGCTTTGTAGCTCTTGTATATATTTGTGTGTACAGGAACTCCTAGACCTAATTTAATAGCTTTACTGTCAATACTCTGTAACTTTTTAAAAAGATACTTTGGCGCTGAAAAGTAACCTTCTTGTCCATACTTTAACTTGGAGCAGACAAGAACCAAAGAAAGATGCAAAAGGGTTTTAGTATTTGGACCCCAAGGTTGGCAATTAACAATTTTAAGAAAATTTAGTCTAGTTCTAGCTTTTGATAACAATTTTTCTATATGCATTTTCCAGCTTAGTTTTGGCGTTAAAAAGACTCCCCCAAAATGTACTGATTTCTGATATTGCAACAAAGTGCCATCTATATTCAAGGATGGGAGTACAGGCGGATTTTCTCCATTGTTAAACAACAGTAAAGGTTTTTTTCACCTGATAATTCAAGCCCATTTTCTTTTATACATGCCGATAAATTGTCCAATTCATATTGATATGACTTCTGCACTTGATTAATTGACCTCTTCTTTGTATGTTTTCTTAAACTAGTATGCATCCATATTGCGATGTCATCAGCATACTGAACTTCAAGGATGTGTTTGGACAGCGCAGAAGGAAGATCATAAATGAGAATTGAAAACAAAATTGGGGCAATAATTGATCCTTGGAGAATACCCATATTAATGTACTTGAAGGAAGAATACATCTTACCAATTCTTGTGCATATATGTCTGTCCATTAAAAAACTTTTTATGAAGGAATACATGTTGCCTGAAATACCAATCTTTTTTTAATTTATAAAGCAACCTAGCATGCCAAGCACTGTCGTAGGCCTTTTTAACATAAAAAATGTAGCCAACGTACTTGTTCTGTGTGAAAACTGTTTTTTTTCATTTGATTTGTAAGTTTTACAAGATGGTCTGTCATGCATCGACCCTTTCTAAAACCAGCCTGCTGGACTGGAAGCAAATAGTTCTTTTCACTGTAGTACATCAGACGCTTCAATACAATTTTTTTTCCAGAAGCTTCCCGACATGAGAAGACAAAGAGATTCGTCTATAATTGCTTACAGAAGTATTTATCTTGCCTTCGTTCAAAACTGGTATGACCACTGAACTCTTCCAAACTTTAGGGAGAGCACCATTATTCCAACATTTTTGGAATAACGAGAGTAGTACATGTTTCCAGGAAGACGGCAGATGACTTAGCATCTGATAAGAAATGCCATCTAGACCAACTGCTGAGTTCTGAGATGAGACTGATGATAAAGCTTCTGACAATTCTGAGACCTGGATAGGAGAATTCAAAAGATGATCTGCAACTGGATCAGGATCCCACTAGTCCTCTTTTTGTTCCTCTTTCAATCTATATTGCTCATTTTCTGCCTGTAGAGATGAAGACAAATTATTCTGAGAAAAGAAATCAACAAAAGCCTCAGCTTTTTCATAAGAGGTAGGAAATTCCTTTACTAGCTTAATAGGGTAAAGTTGCTTTTTGTGACAATTTTTCATTTCTTTTACTTTTTCCACACTTTAAACATGTCTTTTGATTCTGTTATTTCCTTCCTACAAAATTCATCCCAGTATGTCTTTTTTGCTTGAGCGATTATTTTATTACAGTTGTTTTTTTCCCTGTTTCATAGTCTGAAAATTTTCTTCAGTCTTATTTCGGATCCACCTTTTAAACGTCTGACGTTTTGATTTTACAGCTAATCGGCATTCTTCAGTCCACCACATGTTACCGAAAAATTTACCAAGTTTCCTATATCTTCTCCTTGGAATAGCACTATCAGCAGCTTGAATCAATATTTTGGCAAAATTTGAATTAAAAAAGACATCAATGTTGTCATCTTCAACAGACGTTGTATCGTATGTCATCAGACTATTTGTAAAAGCTTCCCATTTGGCTAATTTATAATTATAATTTGGGATTTTGTCTTCAACATCTGATATGTCAGTGTTAATTTCATCATTCAAATTTATTGTGATTGGAAGGTGATCACTTCCAAGGCAGTCTTCTCCAGTGGACCAATTGCAATCAATTGCTAGATTTGGAGATACCAGCGACAAATCTATAGCAGGTGGTTTGTGTGTTGATACATCTGGGATTCGAGTAACTCGTCCATCATTTAACAAGATTAGACTAGAATCAACAATATTTTCTAGAAATCTGTTAGAAGACACTTTTGAACATTATTTATCCCAAAAGGAGAAATGAGCATTAAAATCGCCAAGAATGATCCATTTCTTAGAAATAAAATTGATGTTTTTCAGCCAGTCTGTATTATCATCTTTGGGGCCGTAGAGATAATACACTGAAATGACATTATAAACTGAGGTGTCATTAACTTTTATCGCAGCCCCCACAGAAAAACAGTCTTCAGAATCTTGTAGTCCTGGGCATAGCAAACTTGTGGAAAATTGTAAATCACATCTAACATAAATAGCGCACTGCACCTTTTCATTTGGAATATTTACGTTAGTTAGTGGTGGAGAGTATAAATTCTTAATATTTAGAAGCTTTGATATTTCAACATTTAGTGACTGAAGCGCTAACACACTATAATTTCCCTGTTGTACGTAATTTTCAAAGTGCAGAAAATTTGCAGAGATTGATCTGGCATTCCACTGTAATATTTTCAAATTGTTACATACGTGATTTTTCATAGTTGTCTAAAACTATAAGTCAATATGTCACTTGTGAAGAAAAAGAAAAACTGATCACTAGTCAGGACTAAGGATATTTTCCAACGATGCCTATGGTCTGTGGCGGAATGCCACGGAGGAGGAAGACAATACGTTCCTGGCGGTGGTAAGGATCCGTGGGGTATGGAAGGCCTGGGACTGCAGTTGAATGCCCGGGTGCCACTGAATCTTCCACTTCTCTGTCTGCGTCGTGGTCGCTCCCAGAAGAGGCGATGTAGTCCACCGGCCCTACAGACCTTTCAGTTGTCGTCTTGGATATAAGGACCAGTGGGACTACCTTGGCAGCGTCTGCATAGGAGCGATAACCAGAGGTAGGTGTTACGTCCGTCTGTGTTTGACTGTTGACAAACGCTGTTATCGGAACGGGCCTGCTCAGTTTTTCAATCGCTTCTTTTTGCTCACTGATGGTTATTTCGAGCCGGAAATTCTCTCACACAGCTTTCCGATTACAATTGTCAATATTTCAAAGTCACTCACTGTACTATTTGGTATCAGGTTCTAAGTGCATGAGAATCCAAAGGATAAAGATCGCCTTTACGATACGACTGCCCTACAGTTAAGTTGTTCACCTCGTAACCATGACGCTACAGGAAGTTACCAAATATAGTTGTTCTAATGGAGTAGCGTCCCTTAGGTCGTCTGCATTTAAGATAGACAACCGTAGCTAACCAATACTACATCTCCCCTTTGAGTTCATTTCAAACCGAACTTATCCCTATCATGGAACACAAATATATCTAGCCACGGGAGGTGAGTGAGTTTCATCCAGTAGTCAGTCATGTAAGAATCCTATCTTTATGAGATTATTAAATCTAGATTTTATATAGCTGGCTGCTTAGTTTAAATTTTGTTTAGGAAGACCTGACACTCTATTCCTTTCCCCAGGTATTTTTGGAAGGAAATATAAATGTCAACTTGAAGATGTCGAGTCTTCACAGTATCTCATAGATTGAGTTTGTTTGGTTTGACCATTCTTTTGCAATATCTTGAGACTTGTCCTTGACTTGAACTGGAAGGAGTGTTCAATGGAGTTGTCTGTGAGGAGATAGGGCATTGAACTGGGGGTTGCTGTTGTTGCTGGAATGAAGGGCCAGGAGATGTGGATGAAGTAGGTGTGTCTGACCTCAGTCCTGTGCTGACCTCAGTCCTGTGCTGCTCAGTGATGGTCTCGTGGTCGTTGGCGTCATTGGTGTGCAGTCCTCTGAAGGGAGACTAATGATCGCTGCTCGGTTCCTTCGGATGACACCTTGGGGTGTGTTGATCAGGTAAGATCTGGGACTGTTGGTTGCAGAGATCACCTCGCCATGACGTTGCATGTCTCGAACCCAGACAGCATCACCACCTTTGAGAGTTGAGAGGTCTCTGACAGCGTGACGTCTATCATAGCGGTCACGTTGCTTTTCTTTGTATAGGGCTTCCTTTTCTGCTATGATGTCCATGTCAGGAGTAGAGAGTGTCAAGTTTGTAGGAAAGGTTGGATTCTTGTCTTCAGTTTTCGGCCCATGAGGAGTTCAGCAGGAGATGAGCCATTTTGAAGAGGGGCTGCCCTATACTAAGAAGGGCCAGGTAAGGATCTGTGTTCTTTTTCATCTGCAGTTTGATGGTTTTCACCGCCCTTTCCGCTTCGCCATTGGCTTGTGGATGTTTTGGTGAACTGGTCACACGAGTGAATCCACATGTCTTTGCAAATTCTGCAAACTCATGGCTTGCAAACTGTGGGCCATTGTCGAAAATGACCACATCTGGAATTCCTGAGCAGCAAAGATGCTTTTTACTTGGTTTATAACCGCTGCACTGGTGAGTTTTCTCAGGAATTTCACTTCAATCCACCTTGAAGAGTAATCAACTATTAGTAGATAAATCTTAAATAAATGTTAGCGAACCGCCCAGAAAACGTGGACAAACGAGTCACAAGACAAAAACACAACGCGTTTCGACCTCTTAGGTCTCCTCAGGTGACAAACAAACGAATGAAACAACAAAAATTCACTTAGCTTTGATCGCTTCAGATCGCTTCAGAGTTCAGCGCAAGGAAGAAGACGTTGAATGAGAACGAGGCTGTTGGAAGGGAAACAGTGTGTGAGTCAAATGTCGTAATGATGATAATAATATTACTGATAGGAATACTAATAATGGTCAAAATATTGAGAAAAAAAGGATAAGATTACTACCAATCTCGGTGTCAATACGTATGGGTATGGGAGAACAGGGAGTGGGTTAGAGGATTCTTAAACAGCAGGGTTGCCGCTGCAACAGTCCCAGAGGCGAAGGCGATGGCGATGCCAATGCTAGTGGTGGTAGTATCAATACTGGCAATAGTATTACTGAAGATTACTGCTAACAGCGATAGTGAAGGTTAAGGTAATAAAAGCATAATACAGAAATATTTTTAGAATATGCATTTTTTATAATAATCAAATAAATAAATAAATAAAACATTGAAAAAATTAATAATAACAATAGTGATAATAGATCCATAAATAAATAATTGAAAAATAACGTTAATAGAATAAATAGATGAAAATAATAATAAATAAAAAATAACAATGTGAATAATATTTTATGGTACTAAAGGTATTAATTCTGATAGTAAGGAGGAAAACGAACAAACAAACAAAACAACAACAACAACTTCCTTCCAACAGCTTCGTTCTCATTCAACGTCTTCTTCCTTGCGCTGAACTCTGAAGAGATCTGAAGCGATCAAAGCTAAGTGAATTTTCGTTGTTTTATTCGTTTGTTTGTCACCTGAGGAAGACCTAAGAGGTCGAAACGCGTTGTGTTTTGTCTTGTGACTCGTTTGTCCACGTTTCTCTGGGCGGTTCGCTAACATTTATTTAAGATTTATTTAGATTTCCGCCTGCAGTCGTCTCACTTTGCAACTAGATCTATTAGTAGATAAGTTTTTCCATGTGGTTCCATAAGGTCCATTCCAAGTCGCGCCCATGGTCGATCAGGGAAAGTTAAAGGTAGGAGTGGTCCTTTCTGTTCTGGCTGGTGGATTTTGCAGATAGAGCATTTCTTGATCATCTCTTTATGTCTGACGAGATGTAGGGCCACCAGACTGATGAACTGGCCAAAGCACGACACTTGGTAATTCCAAGGTGACTCTCATGGAGACGATTCAGGATGTCCATCCTCATGCATCTGGGAATGACAAGACTATTGTCAAACAAGAGGAGATCGTCAAAAACCGTGAGATGTTGCCTGTTTAACCAATACTGTTTGAGAATTGGATTTTCTGGAATGTAGACCGGCCATCCATTTGTGACGTATTCTCTGACTTGCTGGAGAAGATCGGCCTTTTGCATGTCACAAATTTCTTGCAGTGTTTTCGTAGTGACTGGTAAGATGTTTATAGCCTGACTGGCAAGGGCTGTTGTCTCATTGTGGAGCTCTGTGTCAGCAGAAGATGGACTGCTGGCAGGTGCTCTGGACAGGGCATCGGCCATGACCTGGTTTTTGGCTTGAACATGAATGATTTTAGGATTGTAGCGCATAAGTCTCAACCTAAAGCGTAGAATACGTGGTGGCATTTTGTACAGTTCTGTCGAGTGCAAGAGCGGGACTAAAGGTTTATGATCCGTTTCGACTGTGAAGTCTAGGCCAAGGACATAGTCATTTAATCTTTCACACGCCCATGTGGTAGCCAGTGCTTCTTTCTCGATCACTGCATACCTCTTTTCTGTATCAGTGAGAGATCGTGAGATGTAGCATACTGGCTTCCTGCATCCATCTTCTTGGATTTGGAGTAGGGCTGCCCCAATGCCGTTGTTTGAAGCATCAGCAGCGACGATGGTTGGTCTTTGAAGATCATAGTGTGCCAGGATGGGTGGGGATGTGAGAAGTTCTTTCACTTGCTGAAAAGCAGATTGCTGAGGATGATCCCATATCCAGGTGTTGTCCTTGCGAAGAAGATGACGTAGGGTGGCGTTGATGCTTGCAAGTTTGGGAATGTATTTTGCAAGTTGATTTACCATTCCCATGAATCTTTGCAGTTCTGTGATGTTGGTTGGCACAGGGAATTTTTGAATGGCCTCCACTTTATCTGGATCTGGATATACACCTTTTTCATCAATGATGTGGCCCAAGAATTTCACAGATTTTCTTGAAAACTCGCATTTTTCATTCAGAGTGAGTCCTGTTTCTTGTAAGCGCTTCATCACTTCCCTCACAATGTGATCATGTGCTTCTTGATTTTGAGCATGGATGAGTATGTCATCCATATGACAGATGACTCCATCAACATCACTCAGGATTTCTGACATCATTCGTTGAAAAATTTCTGATGCGGAACTGATGGCAAAAGGTGGACGGTTGAAATAAAAGCGTCTGAAAGGCGTGATGAAAAGTTGTGAGAAGCCTTGAGTCTGGACTGAGTGGAATTTGCCAGAATCCACTCTTGCAGTCGAGTTTTGTGAAGAATTTGCTTTTTCCTAGTTTTGCTAGGCTTTCATCAACAGAAGACATTGGGTAGACTTCACGACGGACCGCCTTATTCAACTGAGTGAGGTCTACACAGATTCTAACTACTCCACTAGGTTTTGGCACTACTACAATGCCTGATCACCAACTGGTTGGTTCATCAACTGGTGAAATGACGTTTTGTCTGACCATATTTTCAAGTTCCATCTTGACTTTTGGAAGAAGAGGATGGGCTATCTTCCTAGGAGTGAAGATACAGACAGGTGTAGCATTTTCTTCAAGTTTGAGTTTATATTCTGTATTGACTTTTCCAAGACCTTAGAAAAGAGCTGGAAATTCTCTTTTGAATTTATAGTCTGGACTAGAGTCACTGATCTTTGAAGGTTGCGGGTTGCTGGTTGTAGTCTTCGCCGAGTCAATACGTTTGACGATTCCAAGTTCAACGCAAGCTTTTCTGCTGAGAAGAGAGCAGGGTTGATTTTTGAGAACGTAGACCGTCTCTTGTGTGTTTTTGCCTTGGTAACTGAGTGTCACCCCCCGTCACCCCCAGAGTGCCAAGTGGAGACACGGTTGAGCCTCCTGGACCACGCAGAATTTTCATCGAAGATTGAAGGGGTTGTCCTTTAAGCCAAGGTTCAGTGCTGTT
>CM031628.1:44125371-44182622 GCA_018398815.1 Conus ventricosus | reverse complement strand
TGTTGCACTTCCATTCCTCATGAATTATAAACAACACACTGCTATTACTCACAAATTACTCGTGACTCCACTACCTTTTCCTCACGAATTACTCGTGACTCACTACCGTTCCTCACGAATTACTAAACGATGCACTACAGTTCCTCACGATTTACTCACGACGCACTTCCGTTCCTCACGAATTACTCTCGAGGGCACCATATTTCCCCTCACGAATTACTCACGACGCACTTCCGTCCTCATGAATCACTCACAACACGCTACCGTCCCTCACGAATTACAAACGCAACTGCCCTTTCTTAGGAACTACAACACACTACCTTTCCACAGGATATACGGAAACACTGCCTTTCCTCGGGAATTCTCACACTACCTTTCTTGGGAATTACAAACCACTACCTTTTCTCAGGAACTACAACACACGCTTCCACGGGAAATTTACGACAAAACCCCCCTTTTTCCTGGGAATTACAACACACTCCCTTTTTTCTCAGGAAACTACAACACACTTCCTTTCCACAGTACCTTTCCACGGAATTACGACACTTTACCTTTCTACACGAATTGCGACACACTAATCAGGATTCGTTACGAATAACAACACTCAATCGTTCCTCGAGATTTACCAAACATCTACCATTTCTCATGAATTGGCAACGTACTATCGTTTCTTCAGCAAATAAACTACGCTCAAACTGTTCATCAGAATTACCCACAACACACTACAATGACTCAGAAATTGCTATTAAACACTTAAAAATTTCCTCAGAAATTACATAACAACACACTACCGTACTTCACAGAGTTACTAGCAACATAATACTGTTCCTCAGGAATTACTCACAACACACTACCGTTCCTCAGGAATTAATCACAAACACACACTACCGTTCCTCAGGAATTACTCACAACACACTACCGTTCCTCAGGAATTACTAACAACACACTACCGTTCCTCAGAATTACTCACAACACACCCACCGTTCCTCAGGAATTACTCACAACACACTACCGTTCCTCAGAATTACTCACAACAACTACCGTTCCCTCAGGAATTACACTCACAACACAACATACCGTCCTCAGGAATTACTCACAACACACTACCGTTCCTCAGGAATTACTCACAACACACTACCGTTCCTCAGGAATTACTCACAACACACTACCGTTCCTCAGGAATTACTCACAACACACTACCGTTCCTCAGGACTACTCACAGCACACTACCGTTCCTCAGGAATTACTCACAACACACTACACGTTCCTCAGAATTACTCACAAACACACTACCGTTCCTCAGGAATTACTAACCACACACTACCGTTCCCAAGAATTAGCAATAACCCTTTACCGTTCCTCACGAAATACAACCACTACCGGTCTTCAGGAGTTACACACGATACACTATCGTTCCTCTGGAATTACTCACGACACACTACTGTTTCTCGGGAATTACGACGCATACCGTTTCTCAGGAATTATGACGCAATGCTTTTCCTCAGGAATTGTGACGAACTGCGTCTTCTCAGGAATTATGACGCAATGCCTTTCCTCAGGAATTCTGACAAACTAGCGTTTCTCAGGAATTATGACGCATACCGTCGTCACAAATTACAATTTAGTATTGTTCCTCACGATTTACCTGTGACACTAAGCAATATCTTTCCTCAGGAATCATAACGAAATTCCATCAGGAGTTACGACACACCACCATTCCTTATGAATGAATTACGACACACCACCATTCCTTACGAATGACTTACTACAGACTACCGTTCTTTACGAATGACTTAAGAGAATGTTAATGTGTGGGTTCAAGACCACCATTTTTATTTTGCACGCAAACCCCTCTTTTTACAACAAATTTCTTCATTTCTTGCTGCTTTTTACAAAATTAACACCTTTTTTTGCAAAACCTTAAACGTCTAAAAAAACCCAAAATTGAAGTAATCGTTACTTTAAAGTGGGCTTGCGTGCAAAATAAATGGGCGATCTTGAACCCGCATATTAACATTCTCTGCACCAGCATAAAAATCTAAGGGTTAACAGTATATTTATCTATTTCTAGCACTATTAATAAATCAGAACAAACAACTGGCCTTCCATCTTGGTTAGTTATTTTTACGTCCAATGAATTATATAGACCAACCAACTAATTCTTTAAATTGACTGTTTTCAACCAATGTGTTTAACTGATAATCGCAAAACCCCGCCTTAAAAACTTTAAAACCAATTTCTTAAGGGCAACCCTACTATCACCGCGCCTATTGTCAATTGGATACTTTAAGAACACACGCTTGTTTTGTTGGGTTATATAAATGTGCATCCTTTTTATAACTATTTAAAAAATGGAACCTTTTAAATATAATGAAAGTGCCACTTACAATATGGGGGACGTTTTATGAGCCCAAATCTTTGGACTTTAGTGATCTAACCATTGCAGTAGATGAAACATATGGCTTTCAAGTTAGACTTGTAAACCCACTAAATAAATATTTAAATCCTCCAATAAAGAGTGATAGTGGCAAATGCATGGTCAACCCGCCCTATGCTTTTTACCAAAATCAGTTAAATTTTGCCATTTACTGTAAACTAGTGAAACAAAATCCACAGATATTTGTTTTCCTGAAAAAAATAAATTCAGATATAAAATCGAAGAATATAATGCCTGTTTTATTACTAACCAGTCAAATTTCTCTAACAAATGGATAACATACAAACCATTATTATCTGACGACTAATCAGTCAATAATGTACTTTACAAAATACAGTTGTACGTATAATAAACAATTATATCGGATTGTCAATTCATTTGATTCGCCTGACGGTCATTATCCTTTGCCCATCTGTTCTCTGTATGATCAGCATACACTTCATTTCAGGTGATCATTTTTTTTTTCTCTTCTGAAAAACGGCCACTGTTGCTCCCGCATGTAATCAGATATTTAGTATTCGTGTGTTACACTACATATGGTTGATATAGGTCTTGTTTGCCCATGTACTCTCCACTGTGTTTTACAGCTTGTTTGTCCAACATCCAAAACTTTGATTTAAAGCATGTTACTGAAAGCATTAATTTGAAGTCACGCACAAACCCAATCCAATCTCTCTCTCTCTCTCTACTCTCTCTCTCTCTCTTCCTTCTTCTCTCTCTCTCTCTCTCTCTTCTTCTCTCTCTTCTCTCCCCACTCCCCGACTCCCTCCCTCCCTCTCTCTTTCTCTCTCTCTCTCTCTCGTACTCTTTTTCTAGCTTTATATTTAATTCACTTATAATGATTATGATTTCTTTTGTGTATTTGTTGTTGTCATTTTGTTTAAAGCAATTGAAAAAACGATTAAAAAGAAAATTTAAAAAAAAAATGCCATTTACTGCTCAACTACTGGCTGTGGTGTTTCATATACAAACCATTTATATCACGCCAATCTCTTAGTAAGGTCAGTAATAAACTTTCATGTTTATTACCAGTATAGACGTATACTAACTGAACTACAAGTACGCCTCCCCAACGACAACATGTTTAATCCATTTAACAGCCCAATGGACAATAATGCATATGAAAGAATCTGCAACGAATTTAACATTAACCCTTCAACTGACTTTAGACAAAAGTTAGACCGCAATCATGGGTTAGGCACATTGTATTTGTGGGGTGAACGTAGAGAATATAATTATGATTACGGGCCTGACCACACCTCTTTTCAACCAAACAAACAAGTTAGATTAGGATCAATAGAACAAAAACACCCTTATGTTTGGGGCAACATTTATCTTAAATAAAAGTAAAGGCCTAACAATGCCAGGGAGTGCAAAGACTCAATGACTCCATACGGGCGTACTTTTTGGTGTTTATTAGGAGCACAAGCACAGACCAAGTCTAGCATAGTGGATCAATCTACAGCTTTGACGTCAGAAAACAATTTCTAGCCAATTTAGAAGATGCTATTAACTCAGCTGTTGATTTGCCCTCTAGCATACAACGGTACCAAAACGTTCTTGCAAAATGCTAGTCAAAGGTTGACTTTGTTGTGGGCCATGGATTATACATGCTGCCCTCTGACCTTAGACTACAAATTGGCATAAATACAGAATTATAATAATGAAATCCTCATAGCTGGAGACGACCAAACTTAGGGCATAATCAAAGCTTAAACACAAGGCCTGCACCATCCATTTAAAAAAAAGTATCTAGCCCTGAACAACCAGCACCTGCAGAAAGCGACCCACCACTAGTTATAAGCAGTCCACAGCCAGAGTGCAACCCACAGCCAGAAAGCAGCCCACAAACACCGCCTGTTTAATACTTCACCCCGACATACACACTAGCGAAAAGACAGCCCTTGTTGTGTTTTTAACTTTAACTGGGTTGGCTATACTTTATTTTACTAAAAATTAATCCAGCAGCTAGCACTCCTAACGTCCATAGATGGTCAGCCATATAACCAGCAACTTTGCCTATAGTAGACAAAACCCAACTAACAGCACTGCTATTATGCCAGGCAGAGCATCAAGCGCTTTGGCAGCTAACTACTTTAATAAGTTTGCTAGGTGGTGTAATTGTTTTTAAAACCAACTTTTACCAGGCTGAGGCACTGGAAGTGCTACTGGGCCCTGTTGGTGCGCCTCCGGTTAATGCATAAATGAGTGTAGAGAAAGCAAACCCAATGGCTGTTTATATACTAACTATTGTAATCCCCTGTTCTCTGAACAGAGTCCTTATTCTTTCTGCTAGCGTAGTGTTTTCATAAAGTATTTTGTTTATAGTTTCTCTGATTCCGTTTGTTTGTGATGCTATCTGTGCTCTATTAGTAGACAGCCTTCTAACCTGGCTGCCCTTTCTAGCATAAAATCCTGTATTTTCTGCTGAAATTCTAGCCTTTTCTTCTCGCCCTAAATTGTTATCATCTGCATTACCCAAATTTATTATTTTCTTCTTCTATCTCTCTATCTAGCTCACCAGTTTTGCTAAAATTGTTTGTTAGTTCACCCCATTATAGTCTTTAGAGCAGTATTAAGACCCAGGATTTCACGCATAGGCAATGGAGAATCGTCAATTGTTTTTAACTGTGTCTCCTCATTAAAACTCGTCTCAATTTCTGCTATTAGTTCATCTGCTGTTCTGTTTAATTCTTGAAGAGGTATGTTTTGTATTTCAGATTCTGTTGGCAACTCCCGCCCCAAGTTCTGTAAAAAGGTAACGGCCTCAGGTCTTAGATCTGAAATATTTAATCGTCCTGCCTCAGCAACAGGGAGGTCTCGTCTAATTGTGTTTAGTTTTAAAAACTTGGTTGTCTGGCTTTGTAGTAACTCTTACGCGGTCTCCTGCACTAGTCCTTATATACAGATGATTACCATCTTCTTCAAAATCGTTAGGATCAAGTACGTCTGGTGGCTCTTGTCCTATGCTTCTATAGAATGATTGAGTTCTTACTCGCAATAGTTCTTGACGTTGTTTAGGGAGTAAAGAACCTGCTGCTGCTCCTTCAAGTTCTTCTTGCAATGAAGGACTTGGTTCTCTTTCATCTTCTTCTTCTTCTTCAATAGGATCAATCGCGTCAAAATCTTCATCCATATTTATATATATATTTTTGTTGTTTTTTATATAAAAATGAACTCATACGGTTGCGACCTTGATCCATACAGAAGAGCGAAGGAGCCCCATGGCATAAAAGGCATAAGGCAGACTGTAATTGTTGTAAATAATCCACAACAGTTGAGCCTGGCCAATTGTTATTAGTAAGATTTCCTGATCTTGGGGCTGACGATGTTATAATGCCAGGCACTGCTAAACTATCATTCAAAAAAATATTAATTCAACAGATCCTAATGCTACATGTTGTTGCTAACTTGGTAGGGCCATCATTCAAAAAATGGCAATCAAACTGGAGGGCAAAGAAGCCTTTTCACTAACCAACGCAGACATTTTTACACTCTATTCTGACCTATGGCTGCCCAGAACAGAAAAGAAAAGACAAAGCTTATCAGGGAATACAAGGCCCAAACAGTCTTAAACACAGGCTTAATGCTGAGGATGCAAAGGCTGATATTAATGATCAGGCAGTAGCACTAGCGTTTGGCACAGATTTTGCATTCTTCTAGATTTTGAACTGTTGAAGACGCATCAACCATATTACCAAGCGCACTAAGAGAAAAACGTACATATAATTAACATTTAATACAGCGATTCTGTTGTTCTGTCTGAAGACCCTTTAGCCAAATACACAGTCAGTGACATCTCTCTTGAGTTTGATGCTGTTACTAACCCTGAACTGGCTAGAACAGTCTTAAACCAGTATAAAGAAAAACCGTTATTTATTTGAAAGAGTTATAAACACACTTACAGAAAATAAAAACAAGCCAGACACTATCTGGAACATAGCTCTAAATCATTCTCTTAGGTCGTTAAAAGGAATTTTGTTCTTGTTTATTGAAGACACAACTCCTTTTCACAGAGAGTCAGAAATGTTTTATAATCCAAAAATTGAGCTGGTGTCTTGCACAATAAATGGCAAGCCTGTTCAGTTGTATTCAGCTGGGCTTTTACCTCACCAACACTTTGATGAAGCAAGAAAGGTGTTTGCTGGAGGCAGACAAACAAATCCTACAGTCGATCTTGTATGTAAAAAAAACTTCACCTTCATGATGTAAGACTCGAAGATTACTTAACAAAACAATATGGACTATGGCTGGATTTTAGATCTACATATGACAACAGATTGTTGGAAGTGGAAGAAGGGTGGGGGCAGATGGCATAACCATACAGATTAACAAGAAAGCAGATGGAAATGGCCCGTTAAAAATGCACGGTTTTGTGGTTTCTGACGCTCAGTTAAACATGAAGAAAACAGGCTAAAAGACATAATTTATCAAAATGAGGCTTAAAGAAATATTTTTTTAAAGCAGGCTAAAAGACATAACCTATTAAAAACAGATGAATAGTTTGAACTTTCTGCCCAAAGATCCAAACTGTTCGCTTATTTGTGGGATTACTGGATGTGGGAAAACTGTCTTCATACTTGATTTGTTACAAACAGTCTACAGGTTTCATTACGAGTACATTGTTATATTCTGCACAGCCATTAAGCATAACAAGTCTTATACAGAAAGGCAGTTTGTTTGGACAGACGAGAATATATTTTTAGTTGATCCTAGCGACAAGCTAAGCGACTGTTTAGAACATTACTATAGGTTATTTGAGGGAACTGAAACACTGCTTATTATTGATGACTGATCAGCTGAACGAGACATTGTTGAAAAAGAAAGAATCTCTCAAAGCTGGCCTTTAGTGGCCGCCACGCATTAGTTTCTGTGTGGCTTTTGACTCAGAAATACAATGCTGTCTTAACAGACTTTAGATCACAGTTAAAATCGGTTATCTTATTTTATACTAAGGACAAAAATAGTTTCGAAGACTGTTTGAGTGGAAATTATATAATAAGGGACAGGGATGACTTAAAAAAATAAAATAAAAGAGCAGTTAGAAAAATCTAAGCACGCTAAACTATGCTTACGGACTGACCCACCAGTTCAATATGTTTGTTTATAAGATTGATTATAATAGATTGTTTATAACAAATTGCTTATAATTTTTATATTAAAAAGAATGTCTCGCGGGCCAGAATCAAAAGCGCAGCTAGCTCCTAAATGTATTTCAGTAGAGCTAAAAGACCTAGCAGACACATTTGAGTTTAATCTGATAGGAGTGCCAGGAAATGTTTATGGATTTGAATACACAGATGATGGGTTTTACAAACGAACAGAATTGAAGATAAAAAACGACAACTATATCCTAAACTGGAACAAATAAGAAATCTAGAAACAACTGATTACGGCAAACATGAATACAAACTTTATAGACATGACAATAACTGGACCTTGCTTCCTGAAATTGACTGGGATTTAAAATTTGACTTACTAAGCCCTAATGTATACTTTGACAAGAAAAGAAATTTTAGAAAAGCTTTGAATGCAGGAGCCCTTCATGCTAGTGTTGTCCCAGGATTACAACGAAAAAGCAGATTGAGATAAATCATATGGAAGAAGAGAACATATGCTAAGCAGAAAGAAGCCCTAGCTGAAGTGGGGATGACACGGTTGGTTTAGAATTTAACCCAAAATTTCCAATGCCATAATACTGCTACTTTGATTTTTGTTTTATTAATCACTCCAGGAGAGTCTGATTGTCACGACCGACCCTGGAGGTCTGCCCTGACAGGATCGGTCTAGGTGGGAGTGAAGGGAGTGACTGACCTCACACGCCCCGCAAGAGACCACACAACAAAGATTACGATACAACACCCATTTATTCACACCAACATACAGTCATAAATAAGCATTCCAACACACACAACATGCACAATCACAATCAAGCATTCCAACACACACAATATGCACAATTGTAAATAAACATTTCACCATACGACGTACACAATCACAATCACAGCATTTCAACACATATGACATATACACAATTATAAATAAACATTTCCAGCATCCATCCCTTCCCACACCATGAGTGCCTCCACACCCCTGCCTCTCCAAGTCTATTGGAGCACACCCTGTCGCACTAGGTGCTCCAAACCGGGTCGGTTCTGAAGAGAGTCGTTCAAGGCCGACACCTTGACACGCACAAGCAGACAGTGAAGAGCGCGTCCTGGGGGGGGGGGGGGGGGGGGGGGGGGGGGGGGACGTGGCGTTGTTACTGGAGGTCCTGGACGGGAATCAGGGCCGGCCAGTCAAAACCACGGGCTTTTCTACCAGAACGTGGTCCCGACCAGTGCGTGATCCCAACCAGAGCGTGGCCCAACCAGCGCGTGGCACCAACCAGTCCGCGGTCCCGACCAGAGCGTGGCCCAGCCAGCGCGTGGCACCAACCAGTCTGCGGTCCCAACCAGAGCGTGGCCCCAACCAGAGCGTGGCCCCAACCAGCTCGTGGCACCAACCAGTCCAGGCTCCGGGTGAAGCCCCCGGGAGGGGGGAAAAGGTAGCTGGGAGGAGAGAAGAAAGGGAGGGAAGGAAGAGCACTGGAACCCCGCCGTCAGTACAATCTGACCCATGCTGTTAAATCCTAACAGCCACTCGCATGATGGGCGAGGGGAGGTCTACTAAATACACCAACAACACCAGCTCAACACAGACCTGAGCATAACACAGTAAACCAATCAAATCAGGAATGTTCGTTAAAGTCTTCTCACACGAAGCAGGTAAAAGACTGCATTAAATCAACAGGCTATAAAACCAATATGAATTATCTTCACCCTTCTCTCACTCACGTTTAACAATTTCCTTTCTTAGGAAATAAACCACACAGCGACCATCGCTTTATAACTGCCACCACATTTGCAAATAATAATTCAATGGCATAATTGTCACATTTTATAGCCACATTTCAAAATAACACAAATCTCCAACCACGCATCCGAAGGACAAATCATGCGTACGCACGCTCGCAACATAAAACTCGTTCTCCTTGCACACACAAACAGACGGTGGCCGAAGGATAAGAGTCCGGCGAATGTGACAAGGGCGGACGAGCGAGACCAAGCCAGTACCAACCCTGAATCACCAGGTTCTCTCCCATCCCCACCGACTACCGCATCACCAGATGCATAAACAGGAGAAAGAATTTTGGATAAATTTAGAATGGCCAGGTTAAAGATTGAATTAACCAGAGAAAAGGTCTCAAACAATATTTCTCTTACAATTTTGAAAACAAAAGAAAATTGCGCAAAAGAGAAGAATAAGCCGCTAACAACAACAAACCAAAACAAACAAACCACGAAACTGATGCTTACCAGCTACCCGTGGGTGACCCCGAAGAGGCGGTCAAACGACTCTCTCTGCCCTCTGTCCAGTCGAGAGGACAGAGGCGCAGATGCGGAAAAAGAGAAGTGATGTCCCTCTCCTACAGGCCGACTGTAGGAATTGAAGATACCGACTGTACCTTCGACGATACGGTGAAGAACCAAGACCGGAGCAGGCGCTCCCAGAGACATCTTCCGCTCGAGTGAAGAGCTAACCTCCCTCAGCGATGGCGGCCAACATGCCACGCTACGTCACAGAGTGAGCATACTTCAAACTAAAAGAAATGAGCACGTGCGACAGGTAAAAAGACAGGCGAGAGGCCGATAGACAGCAAGTTCGAGAGAAAGGTACCAGCCACCCGTGAACCTGCAGGATGAATAGCACGGGCAGTGGAATTAGAGAGAGAGAGAGAGAGAAAGCAAACCGAACTTGAGCTGAACTACACCAAGGTGCAACCGCACCACAAGCCACACTAAGGGACGGACACGTGACAACAACAACGATAATAAACAAATGAATAATTCCGCCACCCCAGTTGGGTCAAACGTCGTAGGCCTCGTGACAAACTCGTGACAAACCCCCCTTCTAAAGCATCTGTTTCTCTGAGATACAGTGCTCCTTTGAACCTTGACGCATGTGCAAATTCACAACAATGGGACCGAACCCAACTCTCTGTGATCGACAGAGTACGATAAATCCAATACAAACATTCTACGATAGAATCACACCGAGAAATACATAATACTACATTTTATCAAACAACTAAGCGAACCTTCCAACCATGAAAGTAACAATCCGAACCATTGGTGATTCACTACCGTTTAACATCACTGAAGTGAAAACTGTCACTACACCTGATACAGAGACCAAAAGGGGATATAACCCTGGTTGAGGGGAAGTGTCCCTCTGACTGATTTTCCAATGTGCTGACTACGGAGCTCGGCTAAGATAGTCAGCATCCGTATTACAGGAACCCTTGATATGACGGAAAGTGAACGCATGACTCTGCAGTTCCACTGCCCAACCCATGAGTCGACGACTGACTGGCCGGATCCGGTCCAGGTACTGGAGAGGATGATGATCGCTCTCCAGCACAAACTCACGGCCGTACAAGTAGGGGTAAAACTTCCTGATGCCCACACGACTGCTAAACACTCTTGTTCAATCGTGTGGTATCTAGTCTCGGCGTCAGTGAGTTTTTTGCTCGCATAAGCAAGCGGTTGGAGTCCCTTCCCCTGATCTTGTAGCAACACAGCCCCAATCCCCACCGCAGAAGCATCAGTCCGCAGACAAAGGGGAGACTAGGATCTGGGAGAGCCAAGACTGGGCGAGTAGTGGGGGCCGTCTCAAGGCGTCAAAAGCCTGTTGGCAATTCTCATCCCAAACCAGACGTTCTGGCTTCTTCCCTTTCGTCAGGTCAGTGAGGGGCAAGGCAACCTTTGCAAAGTCATGGATGAACTTGCGTTAGTATCCCGCAAGTCCAAGGAATGACCGCCAATTCCCTTTTGGTACCAGGAGGTTTGGCACCTGCAACTTTGGTCACCTTGTCTTCCTCAGGAGCAATCAAACCCGCTGCAAATGATGCCCCAGAAAGGAAATCTCGTCCTGACCAAGCTGACACTTGGAAGGACGGGCCGACATCTGAACCTCGCGAAGACGAAGAAACAGACGACAGAGGAGCGAAACGTGCGAGCTCCAATCTACTGAGCTGAGTAGCAGGTCGTCCATGAAATTGTTCAGATCTGGCGTATCGAGAGGGAGAAGCAATTGTCGCATGACGCGACTGAAAATTGCTCCAGCAGTTTTGAGGCCAAAAGGCATCACGTTCCACTGGAACTGTCCTTCAGGCGTCGTGAATGCCGTTTTGGGTTTGTCTTCTCTGCGCATGGGAATCTGCCAGTACCCTTTTGCGAGATCAAACTTCGAGAAATAGTTGGCCCGACTCAGCTGAGCGAAGATTTGGTCGACATCCGGCATAGGTTTCAGCATCAAACCGGAGAACCTTATTCAGCCGACGAAAATCGACGCAGAACCTCATTTTGCCATCCTTCTTCTTTACCAGAAGGATGGGGGATGAGTACGGAGAACTCGCACGTTCAATGACCCCAACCTCAACATGGCCTGCACCTCCTGCTGGATAACAGACGCCTGAGAGTGAGGCAGAGGGTACTGTTTGACCCTAATTGGGGTCTCGGTGGTCAATGCCAGTGTACACTCGCCAAGGGTACTGTGCAGGGGCCGATCTGTAATCACGTCCTGGAACTCCTGGCACAAGCTGTGCAGTTGATTAGTCTGTGCTGAGGAGAGGTTAGAACCGAAGCAAACATCCTGCCACGACTCTTCCTCGACGAGAGGAACAGTGGGGATGTCCTGAGCCACCGACACGGCGTGCTCATCGCCACTCTCCACATCGACAGGGGTGTAACCTGCCTGGCCCTGAGTTCGTCGCACGTACGCCTTCAGGAGGTTGGCGTGATACAGGCGTTCCTTCCCACGCACACGAATCCGGTAGTCCCAGTCACCCACCCGACTGCAGACCACGAACGGACCCTGCCAAGCAAGCTGCAGCTTGTTCTTCTTTTGGGGAGGAGAAGCAACACCTCATCACCTGGCTCAAACCACCGTTCAACACTGCGTCGGTCATACAAAGCCTTGTATTTGGTTCTTGCCGACTGCAAGTGTTGCTGAGCAAGCTGGCAAGTGTCAGCAATGCGGTTGCGTAGATCGACCACATATCGACTCTCCTCCTTGACAGAAGGTTCCACATCATCGTGGGTCCACATCTGCTTCAGGATGTTGGTGGGTCCTCGCACTGTTCTGCCATACAGGAGTTCAAATGGGGAAAACCGCATGCTTTCCTGTGGAACCTCCCTGTAGGCGAACAGTACAGCAGGAAGGAAACGATCCCACTCACGAGGTTGCTCTGCACATAGGCGACGCAACATCTGCTTCAACGTCCCATTGAAACGCTCGACAAAGGCCATTGGCCTGCGCATGATAGGGTGACGTTGTTTCCTTGTGAATATTGAGCAGAGTGTTAACCTCCTGCATGACTTCGGACAGAAAACTGGGTCCCCCTGGTCCGAAAGGATCTTCTTGGGCACGCAGTGCGCGTCCATATCTGCCAGAGAGCTTCAGCTACAGTAGGGGCGTCGATAGTCCTAGCGGGACAGCCTCTGGGTACCGAGTCGCGTAGTCCACCACTACCAAGATGTAGCGGTGACCGCGATCGGATAGTGGCTTAATGGGTCCCACCAGGTCGACACCGACCTTGCTGAATGGCTCCCCAACCAGAGGCACTGACCCTAGGGGAACACGCTTCAAGCGACCCTTAGGCGTTGTCCGTTGGCAGACATCGCAACTGCGGCAGTACTGCCTAACCTGCGAGTTCATCCCTGGCCAGAAGAAGTCCTGTCTTACTCGCTCTAGAGTCCGCTTGGAGCCCATATGACCTGCCATGGGGGAATCGTGGGCCTGCCGGAGAACAGATTCTCTCAAGCTTTGGGGAACAACAAGCTGCTTGGCCACACGATCTGCCTGAGTGAAAACCCTAAAGAGGATCCCTTGTGGAGCTTGAAGCTCACCTTGGCGTGTCGGGCAGACTGAGCGGGACGATCTACCAGTTGTCGCAGGCGTTGGACATCCAAGTCCCTGGCCTGAAGACGGACCATGGTAGCAGGATCGGCCTGGCCAGAACCTCGTCAGAGATCGGCTGGAGAACGGGACGCAATTCCTGTTCCTGCTTCTTAGCTTTGGCGCGTGTGGTAACTCCCACACACGCCTGTACGGGCAGATCCGTTGACACGGACTGACTGCGTCCGTCTCCAAAGGTGACAGTATTCCCTATGAGAAGGGAATACATAGGATCGCTCCACCGCGATGGCCCATACTTCGCCACAGAAGTAGGGGGTGGAGATAGGAATGAGTACAGAAGGACGGGTGGAGGTAAAACCAGCCTCCAACCCCCACACATCATAACTAGCGCCCCGCCGGGCCTCAGGGGAAACCAAATCCTTATCAACAAAGAGCGTTGATGCTCCCGAATCCCTGATGGTGTCGACCAAGGAGGAACCAACAACAGAGAGAAACACTGGGCACTCTGAATCACCAGAAGCTGGGATGGAACCACGTTAGCCGAGGCACGAGACGTTGGAAAGGACTAGCCCCACGACTACCACGGCTTTAGGACAATCTTTCCTAATGTGGCCAGGACGACCACAAAGAAAACACAGTCGGGGCGCTGAAATCCCCGATGAACTGCCTGCCTTGTTCACCCCGCTAGCAGTTGTCGGCGCCTTATTGCCACTAAATCCTGTGGAGGGCTTCCTCTCCATATCTGGGCGATGCCCATAAGCCCTGCGAGCTTCAGCAAACACCTCAGCAGTATGAATCGCAGCCGCGAAATCCTGAGGTGCTGTCTCGCCTATCTGGATCCTCAACTCTGGGGACACAGTGTTGGTGAGCTGTTCAATGAGGATCAGATCCTCCAGCTCCAACTTAGCCAACTGACGCCAGTACCCTAGCGTTTTGCGCAGCCTATCACCAAACTGCACGAAGGTCTCGTCGTTATTCTTCTTCATGGACTGAACTTCCTCCTGTACGTCTCTGGGGTAAGGTGGAAACGCTTACGCAGAGCCAACTGCATGTC
Source organism: Conus ventricosus (assembly GCA_018398815.1). Lineage (NCBI taxonomy): Eukaryota > Metazoa > Mollusca > Gastropoda > Neogastropoda > Conidae > Conus > Conus ventricosus. Next base: position 44,168,169 of record CM031628.1, on the reverse strand, counting down.
TGCATAAGACGGCCCTTCATTTAGAGTGAGCACACACTCCCTTGCAACACCAGATAATCCAGAAAAAAGGTGCATAGCCTTTTGTTCCTCAGACAATTGGTATGAACTAGCAACCTGTCAAAATGCTCTAAGAACATATCAATGTCCTCACTAGGTCTGAACTCTGGAAGCTTTAACTTTGGGCCTCTAACTCTATCGCTTGCCTGTCGATCAACCCCTGATTTACAGATGCGGGAGACCGCGAAAGAAGTTGTTCCATCTCCTCCCTACGCAGAGCCTCCATCCTGTCTAGTTCTTCCCTACGGAGGGCAGCCTCCTCTCTGCGCAGAGCAGCCTCTTCCCTACGCTGGGCCTCCTGTCTAGCAGTCTCCTCTCTGCGCAGAGCAGCCTCTTCCCTACGCTGGGCCTCCTGTCTAGCAGCTCTTCCCTACGCTGGGCCTCCTGTCTAGCAGTCTCCCTCTCTGCGCTCTTCCCTACGCAGAGCTTCCTGCCTAGAGGCCTCTTCCTTACGTAGGGCTTCCTGCCTGGAAGCCTCTTCCTTACGTAGGGCTTCCTGCCTGACAACCTCTTCCTACGGAGGGCCTCATCCTCCCGTCGCTGTCGCTCCAGAAACATCAGGACGGAGGTGATGTCCTGGGCGGGTTCACCACTCCCGACACGGGAGGATGACCCCTCTGACCCGTCCCTTGGGTCTCGACCTTACCATGAGGAAAGTCTCCCGGGGCATACTCCTTACGAGGGGAAGCATGGAGAAGAGAGGGCTTCGGTTTCTGTGACTCAACAGAAGCCCACAGTTGCTTCACTATACTCTGACGCTTCCGAGCAGAAGTGCAAGTCGGGGTCTCAGCAGGAAGATCCCCTAGTGAAGAAGTAGTGAAAGTACTCACTGGACCATCGGCTACAGCACGGAATAAGTAGAAGTCACTGTAGTCGAAGTACTGGTACTAATAGTAGGGACAACATTTTGAATACCCTTCTTCGACGCACGCGTCGCCATACCACCAGCACCGGACGTTGCCATGACAACAATATCCTACGGTTCTCAAATACAGGGAAAAGACGATTCCACTTGAAAAACAAATATTTTAGGGGTGTGTGTATATGTGTGTATGTGTGTGTGTGCGTGTGTGCGGACAAGTTCCGGCTGCTCCCACTCTGGCAACACCGCGCTCCACAGCATGAGCAACAGTGCGGTGGGGCTCACCGAAAAAAAAAAAAAAAAAAAAACTATGTCCGACTGCCCCCACTCTGGCAACACCGCGCTCCACAGCACGAGCAACAGTGCGGTGGGGCTGGCCGGAAAAAAACAACAACTGGCAAACGGAATCCGAAGAGAGGAAAAAAAAAGGGACACTAACGTCCGATACAACCCCCTGTACTCAATAACCACCCGGGAAAAAAAAAAAAAAAAACTGGCTAACTACAAAACAGGAATGGCAGACTGAGCGGCAACAGAAAGGCAAGACTTACGGTCGTACCTGCGTAAGGCACCCGGCGGAAGGAAGAGGTCTGGTCGCGGTCGACTCTCCCCTGGTCTCACCTCGACTCCGAGTCACACCGGATGTTCCTTCAGGCCACCAAGAGAACTCCCTTCACACTAGAGTCACCCAGCCATCCACCCACGAACAAACACGACAAACTGACTAAACATATACAAAACAGACAAAACTAAACAGGTACTCCGCGAAACGAGAGAGACAGCCGAGCCTTCACATCCCGGACGAGCCCCACAATTGTCACGACCGACCCCTGGAGGTCTGCCCTGACAGGATCGGTCTAGGTGGGAGTGAAGGGAGTGACTGACCTCACACGCCCCGCAAGAGACCACACAACAAAGATTACGATACAACACCCCATTTATTCACACCAACATACAGTCATAAATAAGCATTCCAACACACACAACATGCACAATCACAATCAAGCATTCCAACACACACAATATGCACAATTGTAAATAAACATTCACCATACGACGTACACAATCACAATCACAGCATTTCAACACATATGACATATACACAATTATAAATAAACATTTCCAGCATCCATCCCTTCCCACACCATGGAGTGCCTCCACACCCCTGCCTCTCCAAAGTCTATTGGAGCACCCTGTCGCACTAGGTGCTCCAAACCGGGTCGGTTCTTGAAGAGAGTCGTTCAAGGCCGACACCCTTGACACGCACAAGCAGACAGTGAAGAGCGCGTCCTGGGGGGGGGGGGGGGGGGGGGGGAAACGTGGCGTTGTTACTGGAGGTCCTGGACGGGAATCAGGGCCGGCCAGTCAAAACCACGGGCTTTTCTACCAGAACGTGGTCCCGACCAGTGCGTGATCCCAACCAAGCGTGGCCCCAACCAGCGCGTGGCACCAACCAGTCCGCGGTCCCGACCAGAGCGTGGCCCCAGCCAGCGCGTGGCACCAACCAGTCTGCGGTCCCAACCAGAGCGTGGCCCCAACCAGAGCGTGGCCCCAACCAGCTCGTGGCACCAACCAGTCCAGGCTCTGGGTGAAGCCCCCAGGAGGGGGAAAAGGTAGCTGGGAGGAGAGAAGAAAGGGAGGGAAGGAAGGGCACTGGAACCCCGCCGTCAGTACAATCTGACCCATGCTGTTAAATCCTAACAGCCACTCGCATGATGGGCGAGGGGAGGTCTACTAAATACACCAACAACACCAGCTCAACACAGACCTGAGCATAACACAGTAAACCAATCAAATCAGGAATGTTCGTTAAAGTCTTCTCACACGAAGCAGGTAAAAGACTGCATTAAATCAACAGGCTATAAAACCAATATGAATTATCTTCACCCTTCTCTCACTCACGTTTAACAATTTCCTTTCTTAGGAAATAAACCAACACAGCGACCATCGCTTTATAACTGCCACCACATTTGCAAATAATAATTCAATGGCATAATTGTCACATTTTATAGCCACATTTCAAAATAACACAAATCTCCAACCACGCATCCGAAGGACAAATCATGCGTACGCACTCTCGCAACATAAAACTCGTTCTCCTTGCACACACAAACAGACGGTGGCCGAAGGATAAGAGTCCGCGAATGTGACAAGGGCGGACGAGCGAGACCAAGCCAGTACCAACCCTGAATCACCAGGTTCTCTCCCATCCCCACCGACTACCGCATCACCAGATGCATAAACAGGAGAAAGAATTTTGGATATAAATTTAGAATGGCCAGGTTAAAGATTGAATTAACCAGAGAAAAGGTCTCAAACAATATTTCTCTTACAATTTTGAAAACAAAAGAAAATTGCGCAAAAAGAAGAATAAGCCGGCTAACAACAACAAACCAAAACAACAAACCACGAAACTGATGCTTACCAGCTACCCGTGGGTGACCCCGAAGAGGCGGGTCAAACGACTCTCTCTGCCCTCTGTCCAGTCGAGAGGACAGAGGCGCAGATGCGGAAAAAGAAGAAGTGATGTCCCCCTCCTACAGGCCGACTGTAGGAATTGAAGATACCGACTGTACCTTCGACGATACGGTGAGAACCAAGACCGGAGCAGGCGCTCCCAGAGACATCTTCCGCTCGAGTGAAGAGCTAACCTCCCTCAGCGATGGCGGCCAACATGCCACGCTACGTCACAGAGTGAGCATACTTCAAACTAAAAGAAATGAAGCACGTGCGACAGTAAAAAAGACAGGCGAGAGGCCGATAGACAGCAAGTTCGAGAGAAAGGTACCAGCCACCCGTGAACCTGCAGGATGAATAGCACGGGCAGTGGAATTAGAGAGAGAGGAGAGAGAGAAAGCAAACCGAACGTGAGCTGAACTACACCAAGGTGCAACCGCACCACAAGCCACACTAAGGGACGGACACGTGACAACAACACGATAATAAACAAATGAATAATTCCGCCACCCCAGTTGGGTCAAACGTCGTAGGCCTCGTGACAAACCGTGTCACTGATCCTAGTTTGCCAGAACATGTGTTAGCAAGGGAGTAACAATAAAGGCTGAAAACTTGGATGGGCCTCTTAGGCTTGTTATTGCATTACTAAAAACGCAGATGAAATAAACACTTTCTTATCATCTGACAAGGTTACTGTGAATGTTGACAAAACCAAACTAACAATACTTGATTTTATTTTCATTAAGTTTGTTGTTTTTATTGGTTTTACTCTGTTGATGAAGTGCTGCCAGAAGAGTCAATAAGAACATTTTTACAGAATTAATCTTGATTAAAAATGGATGACCAGGCTCAACAGTTTAGATTAGAGCACATAACTGAACTTCAAGAAGAAATAGAAAGTGACTTGGATAAGTATAGGTTTACTAGAAAAAATATGCTAAAGTTTTAAATACTCTTTCTTTTGTAATTACTGGCTCCTCAGCTGTAGCTAGCATAAGTGCTGGGTCTAGTGTAGCTCTTTTAGCTACTGGGGCTGGAGCGCCAGTCTCTTTAGCATTAGGGAGTCTTGGTTTGGGTTTAGGTGCCATGTCTATGATTGTAAGTGCTGTTTAAAAAAAATATAATTCCTAAATTACAAAAGGACACTGCCATTGTAGCCCTAGCATCAGCCAAACTTTGTTCATTAAGATTAAGAATAAGCAAATCATTACAGGATGAAAACATTACAGACGAAGAATTTCAGCATCTTATGGCTGATGGTGAGGATTACAGACGACAAAAAACTGAACTTCAAAAGGAGTGGAGAAAGACTTTTACTTCACAACAGGTAGACACTGAGGCAATCAAACAGAACATTGAAAAACAAACAAATGATCAGTTAAACCCAAAATAGGCTAAAAAAATAAAATCATAAGTTAAAAAAATAAGATGTGAATTAAAATAACTTAAAAAATAAGATGCGAATTAAAATAAATCATAAGTTTAACACACACAAAATAAATATTCATACTATTTTTTTTTAACTAACAGGCACTGTGTTTGATGGGACAACTTGCAGCTCTTCACAGACAAAGGATCTTTTAGGGGCGGGCTTTGTAGAAGAACACACAGAAGGGGCTGTTTTCATAATTCTTTCAACTTCATAAACGTCTACGCTCCATATAGGGTCTGTGGCTCTAATTCTAACATCGCCCTCTGCCTCTCCAGGAGCATACAAGTATCTTACTTTTAGTCCAAACGGCAAGAATTTTTGAGTCCCCTGCGCATCTTCAGTAATGCTATTTTTTTTTAAAATTTGATTGCGTGTATTGGTTTAAGGCTTGTTGCTTTAAATTCTTCATTGTTCATGGCACGTAAAACAGCTGGCAACCTCCTAACCCATTCTGTGTTGCGTGCTCTGTCCATAATTTCTTTGTATATTGATAGGTAAACAGACGCTCAGCTAAAATTCTTATTAAAGTTTTCTACTAGGGCTTGTGAACGATGGTTGTCTGGGATCCCTCTCTTAACTGTAACTTGGTGTTTTAAAAGCAGTTGGTTTACAGCCCCTTTAAACTCTTTTCCATCATCAACCTGGATCATCCGAGGATACTTTAATGGACCTCACATGTATTTGTTGTAAAACCACAGCCACAGCAGTTGAGCTTTTATCCGTTAAAGGCTCAGCGTCTTTATACCTTGAAGCCATGTCAACAACAGTCAGAGCATACTTAAACTTTTTTCTTCTAACTTTGTCATGTGGAAGATACAACAAGTCCATCTGGTGGGTGTCATTCAGTGTTGAGTTAACAAATCTAGGCCTTATTATTCTTTTTGGGACAGGCAGATATATTTGCCAAATTGCTTGTTTTGAAAACCAGTCTTTTGCTTCTGACTTAGACACCCCAGCAGTTTTACTCAGTTTTTCAATAGCAGTCTTTCCTTTCCAATATCCTCTAGGAGAATAATATATTTTGTCCATATTTTAACCATGTTTTTAATTGTATTTTAACTATGTTTTTTACATTTTAACTATGTTTTTAGATTGAATATGCAAGAAGAAAGATTGCTCCCATAGCACCTACAATAAAGCCTATTTCTACCATCTTCTGATTCTCAGATGGTTCATAAAACTTCTTTCCTGTCACTAAGTAATACACATTCATTGCGTCATCAACGTCTGTACATGTGTGCTCTGCATGACCCTGTTTCCTTAACTTTTTATTAATAAAGTTTAAGTGAGCAATTCGCCTTTTCTCATAAGCGTCTCTTGCCTTGGCTAAATCTTCCATTGCCTTGTTATGTCGTTCTCTTTCTTCATCAGACCGCAGTTTACTAAACATGTAATTGCTGCCAGAGAAGCCATAGCATTAACAATAGCTCCTCCCACCATCAGAACCAATCAAGACATCTTTTATAAATCAATATTTTCTAGAATTAATCTGCCTATGCATTAATCTTTTTATAAATTAATCTTTTTATAAATCAATATTTTCTAGAATCAATTATCTTTCTATAAATTAATCTTTCTACGCATTAATGTTTTCTTGGATAATCCCCTGTGTACAAGAAAGTCTTTTGACGCAATTCCTGCAGTTATTACAACTATAACCTTAACAACATCCTCAATGTCTAACCTTCCTAGATCAGCCGGCCTCATTTTAAACATGTTGTTTGCTAACACGCTATACCCTATACTAAGGCCGCTGATTACAGCAGAGTGGTAAATAGTATTGATGATCTTTGCAATGCTCATGTTTTTTATTAACTAAAAAAAAATAATAAAAATAATCATAATATGAAAGACTGTCTATGCGTTCTTTTTAATCAGATAATCGTTTGTTGCTAGAGCTAAAAATAAGGCTGCAAGTAGTTTTGGTGAATCTTCTATCTTTCCCATGTTGGGCGGTTTTATTCTTAGCAAACATTTTGCAAGAGTTGAATAAACTACAACACCAGCAACAGGCACTGCATAATTAACCAACGTTAAACTCATGGTTTTAAAAGTATTATATTATTTTTATTGCTTTTAAAAGTATTGTTTTAAAAGTATTGTTTTTAAAGGTATCATATTTTTTTTATTGTTTTAAAAGGGTTTAAAAATGGATTGTGACGAGCTATTAAAGTGTGAGGAGCGAGCAGACCGCTCAGCAGACCTCTGCCATAAAGAAAGATTATACTCTCTGGCTGCGTGTGGGAAAACTAGACAGTATGTAGGTGTTGAACTAAGTATTGAACAGATCCAACAACTGTCTACATCAGACGTTGAGAAGTATTACGCCAGGTACGAAGCACAGCTAGGGTCAAAAATGGTTAGATCGGTGGGGCAGACAATGATTAGTTTATATGCTAAATTAGTAATTAAGATAGCACCGATTGATTCAGAAGAAGATTTAAAATATGACTTATCACAAGATCCAGTTTTAAACAAGTCCCTAGAAACTCTTGCATGTGACGTATTATAGATTTGGGACGTTATTATGTCCATTCATCATGGGATTAATTACTTTAATCATATTAATTTTAATTATATTACAAAAAAATGAGCGATCAGGAGAAGAGATTGTGACTCCACAGGAGCAAAAAGTCTCACAAGAGAGTGTCCCACAAGTGAGTGTCCTACAAGTGAGTGTCTACAAGAGGTGTCCTACAAGTGAGTGTCCTACAAGAGAGTGTCCTACAAGTGAGTGTCCTACAAGTGAGTGTCTACAAGTGAGTGCCTACAAGAGAGTGTCCTACAAGTGAGTGTCCTACAAGAGGGTGTCCCACAAGTGAGTGTCCTACAAGAGAAAGTCCCACACAAGTAAGTAATGTTACTAAGTCTAAAAATCCTGGGCGTGTTGAGGCTGGACGTAAACTAGCTGAATGGAACAGACTGCAAAAAGCAAACCAAGCAACAAAACAAAAATTGTTAGATAGTAATACAACATTGCCACCAGCACCACCACCACCAACAACAACACAATCACAATCAAATTATAAGATGTATTATTATGTATTGGGGGCTGTTGTTGTTGGTGGGGGGGGGGGGGGTTTGGCATACAAATGTCTAACGCCATACCTAGCAACAAAGTCACAAAACCCACAAAAACAGTAAAAGAAGAAGAACCAGCCTCTGCAAAAAAGTACAACCTCCTGCTGCAGACCCATTTTCAATGAATTAGGTTTTTAATGTGTTGTTAAAAACTAGATAAGTACAAATTAAGTACAGGTTAAGTTAGTAATAACAAATTAAGTATAAGTTAAGTACAAGTAAAATACAAGTAAAGTACAAAGTCAGATTAAGTTCTTAAGTTAAGTACAAGTTAAGTACTAGTTAAGTACTAGTTAAGTTCTTAACTTAAGTACAAGTAAAGGCAGTCAGGTGCCTACTAAGTTCTTAAGTCATGTTCTACGCCAAGTCAAGTTTGTCTACCCCAAGTCAATCTTTTAAAGTACGTTCTTGAGCTTTTAAGTTAGTTCTCCAATGGCCTATAGCGTATGAAAACTCAGGATCAACGTAAGTTCTCTTGTTATTGTTAGAGACTAGTAATTTCTTTATTAACAGCAGTTGTGTTTACTGATGAAGAGTAGAGCGCAGATTAACATTTGTGTGATGAATAACTTTGTGTTCAAAGAGAGCCTGCTTGTAGTTGTCGTGAGTTATAGTTTTTTTTACAACTTCTTTACCTACGCCCTTAGCCTTCTTCATTACAGAAGTCTGGCTAGCAACGCTATACATCTTCGACCGTAAGCCAACATATTCTTGTATAACTGTTCCATTAAGTTCGTCTTTAAACTTTCCAATTACTTTCTTGTTTGCAGTTGAATGTAAAGGGCTGTCTTTAGGGTAGTCACGTGTGTCGTACCGTCCATCAGCTCCTTTAGCTACTTCTGTTTCTAAGTCTTTGTAAAAATCTTCTGTGGGGATGTCTAGAATAAAAGAGTCAGTGTCTGTGTAAAGGACTCTAGATTCTGGGTACAGGAATTCTAGCATAACAGCTTTGACAGCTCTAACACAGTAACTCAATAAACACTGGCTTGTCCAACCTCACATTCTGTTTCTTCACATAATGCCAACCAGGCTGCCGTTAAATTGTCTAAAGTCTAGGTAGTTAGGTTTAGAGACTAGTTAATTACTGCTTTTTTTTGTAACTAATCTTACATCTTTGCGTTTGTGTGGATTCTCCATGGTTTTGCCAAATCAACTGTTGTTCATTAGTTTAAAGAAGTCTTTTTCTGAAGCGTCAGTAGCTTTAGTCCTAAGATCAGTATTCTTCATAATGTATGGGCTCATAAAGGGCTTTTGTTCAAAAGCAATTATTCTGTAAACTGTTGTTAGTTTTAGCCCGTGTCTTAAGTAAAACTGTAGGAGTCTGTAATGGCATACGTACTTAGTCTTGTAACAGAGATTGGGCACAAGTTTAGGCGGTTCATTGTGGACCATCTTTAATCTTTCTGCTGCTAGGGGGTAATCGTTATGGAGGTCATGCAATTCTTTAGGATATTCTAAGTCTACTTCTAAGATTAGTCCTGTTGGATTATCAGGTGTAAGCTTTAACAACATACTTAACACAGTATTAACTTCATGAGGTCCTTTTATCATTCTAAAGTTTCTTAATGGCAGTGTTTGGCTCATAGCCCACCCATACAGATTGTTAGCGTCTAAGTACATTAGATAGTTATATGGTTTAGTTGAGTCATAGTCATCTGAATACTTGTTGTTAGCTTTGCAGTAAGGATGTGAGGCCATCCTAATGCCTCCCCGTAGGCCGTCTTCAATCATCTTGGAGTGTAGCTAGATCAGATATTAAGTCAATCTCAATGTTTGTAGACTTTAAGAAGGCGTCCCAAGAAAGGCCTGGGGCAGAAATGTGATGTGATGAGTCTAAGCCGTAATGTTTCATGCATGTAGATCTGTAATTCTGAAAGACGTCTGCCAATAAACACACGTCAGCCGTTAGATAGTGATCGTGATAATCGCCCATGTTTGGCAGTGTAATTCTGTCCAGGCTTTCTGTGCGTATTCATAGTCAGAGTCAGTTTATGCCTTTGCCTGTAAGACAGCTGTAAAAGTCTTCCTTATGTGGTAGGGCTGGCTCATCAAACCTCTCCCACGAGTTCATGTATTCATTAGGGAAACACCTTTACGCACTAAAGATGGGTCAAAATATGTTCAGTTATTGACAATCATGTAAAGATCCTGCTAATTCCTCCAAACTCCCCATTAGATGTTGGGCAGAGTCTAAAAAGATACACAGTCAAGAGTAAAAGTCATATACTTTTCTGAAGACTGTGCAATGCAGCTAACCCTCTTATATTCAGAAGTCACTGCTTGCATAATAAAATGAGAACCATAGCCCCGTAAGTTATGAAAGAAGATGGGGCAATTTCCAAGCCTTAGGTCAAACTTAAGCTGAAGATTGCACTTGCTGTGTGCTGCTCCTCTAGATTTGCCAGTAATGTGATCATGGTCTCTTACTGTTGGGTTTGCTTCCGCTGCTGTTAGCTCTAGACCGCAAATCCAACAGTAAGTGGCTGATTTATACTGTTCTTGGTCTTCAGGAGTCATAATAATGTCTGAGAGATTCAGTTGATTGGAGAAGACATTCCGAACTTGTTTCATATGTTGTAAAAATCGATTAGCTGCGTTGGGGCCTCTGTAAATCTCTGGTGTTGTGTGGGAACCGTCTGACCTAACAACAATAAAAGCATAAGAACAAATCTGATGAGTGTTTAATAAGACTGTTTGGGTTGTTCTAGTTGTTGTGGGCCTTGATACTGTGGCAAGATTGATTCAAATCAGGATAAACTACGTATGGGCTCATCTGCATTTTGTGTAAATTTTTAAAACTAACATTAGACCCTGGTGGGGGTGTAAGAAGTTTAGTTTCACAGTCTAAAAAACTTTTACAATGATTCTTATGTTTGGCAGCTGCTTCTATAGTAGGGATTCTGACCAAACACCTTCTACACATCTCTTGTTTAGATTTATGCTTTGATGTATATTCTAACAGTCTACTCATTGTTCTGATTAATACATAGTGGCTCTTTGGCCCATCTGTAAGCAGTAGCAAGTCTACATGCTTGTGAAGTGATTCACCTAAAGTAGGGGCGTTGGGGGAGATCCTTAGAGGCAGCAGATTGTCTACTACAGACCATGTATATACGTTTACGGTTATTGGTTTGTTTTTGCTCTTCAAACTGACTTATATATTCTATGTTTACTGGAAAATCTATGCCTTCGAAGTTTAGCTTATGTTTGTATGCTTCATAATTGGAGACTCTGTCTGCGCGCTTTCCAACGTGATGTAAATGTGCCAAAACACACCACATAAAACACTTATTGTCAGAATTCTTTTATGTTTAAGACTGCTCGTTTTAAAACTAACTCTCTTGGGAGAGGAAGGTAAGAATTACCAACTATGGGATAGAACTTTATTTGTTTTAATCTGATTTCAAGGACTGTTCCTTCAGACCAGCCAGACCCCCTTAGCTTAGCCTCCTCACTCGCATGGTTAAACTGTGTAATCATGTAATCAGCCCATTCATAATAAAGTCGTAATAGCTGATGCTTCTTTCTGTTTAGTTGAAACCCAGACTTGTACACTACTACCATCAGGTGTCCCCATTCATAATTAAAGTCGTAATAGCTGATTGCTTTTTCTGTTGAGTTGAAACCCAGACTTGTACACTATAATCAATTAGAATGACTAACAACACTTTACTGGCGGTCAATTTGAAGAGACTCTAGGATTTTAGAGATAGCATGTGCTACGCTTTCATGAACTTCTATGGGGTTAATAATGTCCGTTTCTAAGCCACTAAACATATTTGTCCAATTGTTTGTCACTACCTCCCAACAGTATGTTGTTGGGTAGTTTTTCAAACTCACTTGTGGGGTTCATTTTTTAAAAACCACAATATTTACGTAATTAAAAAATAAATGTGAATAAAAGTAAGTAAAAAATCAGCAAACACGCTTTTATTCTTCACCCAAGCGTTGCAATACTTCAAGACACCCTATCCTTACAAGAACACCTGCCAATATTTTAGCTTTTTCTGAATCACTACAATCAATGTTCATCACTTTGATTGCTTCGTCAAATAGTTCACTATGGGTTTTTATTAAATTGTTTACATCATCTCAAAACCAGATTCACTAAAATCAATGTTTAATACTTTCATTGTTTCGTCAAATAGTTCATTACAATTTTTTAAATTAAAATCATTATATCAGATTCACTGAGTTCAGCCGCATTTTTAAACCACAATATTTACGTTAATAAAAAAATAATTGTAAATGTAAATGTAAATTAAAAAAATACAAGTAAATTCAGCTGTTATTTATCATTCATAGTCTTTTTCTAATCTTAAAAACTGATCAGGTTTAAAGGTAATAGTTACTCATTCAAGGTCATTAGACACATGCAAATCAGCATCTTTGGGGGCAATATTATCAGTAAAATGGCAAAAAGCTTTATAACTGGTTGGGACGAAGGGCCTTGTATTTTACTAACGCTTCCATTACACTTTCTCGTATATTTAGACGTTCAAAAAGTTCTGTTATAAATTCATCAAACATGATCTTTAACTCTTCTTTATCAGCTCCTGCATTAATCGCCCACCCAAACTCGTCATATAGTTCTAAAAGCTTTATAACTACTTGAGGGTTCATTTTTTAAACCAGATTAAAAACCACAATTAAAAATTAATTAAGTAAGCCGCTGCATGGATCCGAGTAAAAGGGTGCAACAACACAATAGGAATGTTAATATGCGGGTTCAAGATCGCCCATTTTATTTTGCACGCAAGCCCCACTTTAAAGTAACGATTACTTCAATTTTTGGGGGTTTTAGACGTTAATTTTTTGAAAAAAAAGTGTTAATTTTGTGAAAAGCAGCAAGAAATGAAGAAATTTGTTGTAAAAGAGGGTTTGCGTGCACAATAAAAAGGGTGGTCTTGAACCCGCATATTAACATTCTCTACTTACGACACACTACCGTTCCTTACGATTGACTTACGACACACTACCGTTCCTAACGAATGAATTACGACACACTACCGTTCCTTACAAATGACTTACGACACACCACTGTTCCTTATGAATGAATTACGACACACTACCGTTCCTTACGAATGAATTACGACACACTACCGTTCCTTACGAAGGAATTACGACACACCACTGTTCCTTACGAATGATTTACGACACACTACCGTTCCTTACAAATGACTCCGACACACTACTGTTCCTTACAAATGACTTACGACACACTATCGTTCCTTACGAAGGAATTACGACACACCATTGTTCCTTACGAATGACTTACGACACACTACCGTTCCTTACGAATGACTCACGACACACAACCGTTCCTTGCGAATGAATTACGACATAGCACCGTTCCTTACGAATGACTCAAGACACACCGCCGTTCTTTACGCATGACTTACGACCCACCACCATTCATTAAGAATGACCAAGACACAACGCCGTTCCTTACGAATGACTCACGACACACCACCGTTCCTTACGAATGACTCACGACACACTACCGTTCCTTACGAATGAATTGCGACACACCCACCGTTCCTTACGAATGACTCAAGACACAACGCCGTTTCCTTACGCATGACTTACGACACACCACTGCTCTTTACCAATTATTCAGACACACTGCTGTTCCTTAAAAAAAAATGACTCACGATCACCACTGTTTTTCACGAATTACACATGTCACAATTACCGTTCCTCACGAACGACGACGCAATGGCGTTCCTCACGAATGACTTACGGCACACTACCGTTCCTCACGAATGACTTACGACACACTACCGTTCTTCACGAATGACTTACGACACACTACCATTCTTCACGAATGATTTACGACACACTACCGTTCTTCACAAATGACTTACGACACACTACCTTTCCTCACGAATGACTTACGACACACTACCGTTCTTCACGAATGACTTACGGCACACTACCGTTCTTCACGAATGACTTACGACACACTACCATTCTTCACGAATGACTTACGACACACTACCATTCTTCACTAATGACTTACGACACACTACCGTTCCTTAAAAATTACTCACGACACACTACCTTTCCTCACGAATGACATACGACACACTACCGTTCCTCACGAATGACTTACGACACACTACCGTTCTTCACGAATGATTTACGACACACAACCATTCCTTAAAAAATTACTCACGGCACACTACCTTTCCTCACGAATGACTTACGGCACACTACCGTTCCTCACGAATGACTTACGGCACACTACCGTTCCTTAAGAATTACTCACGGCACACTACCGTTCCCTCAGAAATGACTTACGACACACTACCGTCCCTCACGAATGACTTTTTTTTTCTGTCCCAACCTCTGCGCTACCTCAGAGGCAGTGCACCCACGCCGCTCATTCCGACACCCCGTCCACAGCCATAGCCCGGCTGGCCCTGCCGCAGCCCCGGCAACAGCAATCCACAGGGAGCAGTCAATGTCAAGTCGTCATGAGGCAAGCCACCGGAGGAGACACTGCACTGCTGCCGAGTCACTTCGGTGGTGTTCAGTGGCGCCTGTTCTGATCTAACATACGCAGGACACCACCTACTAAGCCCCCTACTGACGACAATAATGTGCTTAGTCGCGGAGCCGGCGTGAGTGAGCTCTCCCTCCGGAGGGCGCCACCACGTCCGTCCAACGACAGCCCCCATGGACTCGCCGATACCGGTGACCCGACAGAAGCAAACCAAGGCCACAGACGCGGAGAGGACATCGAAACTGAGGTCACCATGAGAGCAGGGCATGAAGGGCCACAGAATTTGAGACATTTATTTTTTAATGCTGATCAATGGGAATGAGGATGATTAAGATGATGCTACGGGTTTCCATTTCGGTCTGAGACTACATGACAAGACTGTACTCTACGCTTCCTTTCATAATATACCTGGCGTCAACCAGGCCCGAGAGATACAGGCACCTGCAGTGTTGGTCAGGAAATTTGAGCAACACTCTCAGAAACGCATCCATTAAGTGGATGAAACTCGACTGTGTGGTCCCAGTCTTCCCAACTGAGTCCGCAGCAAACTCAACTCTGGGTAGGAGCCGGTCGGGGCAGAAAAAAAACCCACATGACTTCTGATGGGATTCGAACCCACGACCTCCCAGCCGGGAGTCCGCGACGCTAACCACTTCGCCACGGCGGCTGGTCCTCACGAATGACTTACCGCACACTACCGTTCCTTAAAAATTACTCACGGCACACTACCGTTCCTCACGAATGACTTACGACACACTACCGTCCCTTACGAATGACTTACCGCACACTACCGTTCCTCACGAATGACTTACGACACACTACCGTTCCATAAAAATTACTGACGGCACACTACCGTTCCTCACTAACTACAACGCATTGCCGTTCCTCATGAAATACTCACGACCATTACCAGCTATAACACTATGGTGTTATTTGAATATTTTCTCCGTATATTCCGAATGTGCAAATCTGTTTCGATTGCTTGTGACACCAATGACTTCGTTCCCAATTTTGCCGTTATGCCAGCGATCTGTCAGAGTTTAAAAGGTCAGGAAGCGTTCCTGCAATTTAAGATTTGATGCCAGACTTTGCTCTTCTCTCATCGTCTGCCAAGGCTAATGCAAATTCGGTGAAGAATATACTCATTTTTCCAACTCCAGAAACCTATTCAGCTGCTGTCAACAGCCCTTCCTGTTGGAAATAACTCCAGCAACCTATTCAGCCTGCTGTCAACAGCCATTCCTGTTGGAAATAACTCCAGCAACCTATTCAGCCTGCTGTCAACAGCCATTTCTGTTGGAAATAACTCCAGCAACCTGTTCAGCCTGCTGTCAACAGCCATTCCTGTTGGAAATAACTCCAGCAACCTATTCAGCTGCTGTCAACAGCCCTTCCTGTTGGAAATAACTCCAGCAACCTATTCAGCCTGCTGTCAACAGCCATTCCTGTTGAAATAACTCCAGCAACCTATTCAGCCTGCTGTCAACCAGCCATTCCTGTTGGAAAAAGCTGTAAGAGTAGTGACTAACAAACTAGTAGGGCTTGCTTCCATGATGAAATAAATGCAGGCCCATAAAGCTGAACAGACTCGCCTAGCAGAAATGACAACAACAGAGAGCACACAGAACACGCAAGGAGACCCCCCCCCCCCCCCCCCCCCCCCCCCCCTCCCGTGACCAGCTTGCCCGAACACCTATCTGACACATCTACACAGCAAAAACAACTGGAGAAATGATACAAACGAATGAACGTTTTATTCAAGATGGGTACAGCCTTGTTCATCTTGACTATAGTAAAACAAACACACGAGCGAACAGTAACATATACAGGTAACCTCGGTTTGATTCATAGTCAAGGAAGTCTTAAATAAGATAGAGATCAGTTAACAGTAAATAACAAACAAGTAGAGTAACTCTTGCTCCCATGATGAAAAACAAAAACAAAACAATGCAAACAAAAAACAAAAAAACAAAAACGAACTGCTTATGACACCGAATCGCTTCGCAGCAATGACAGCACAGAGCACACAGAAACAGAAACTATCGGTCTCAATGGTTACGATAGAAAATAAATGGACATTTTTTTTTTTTTTGGAATGGGTTTGTGGGATGGTGGTGGTGGGCGTGGGAGAAAGACAGACAGACAGACAGACAGACAGACAGAGACAAGGGGAGGGGGGGGGGGGGGGCGGTAGAACTGTTAATCATAAACAAATTCTGACAAGAAAATAATGCTTCTAATCAAAAATAATATTCTTTAAAATGTTTCACAAGGGAGACCGTACCTTTGACTTAGAAATGAATTAAATTATTTTTAGTCACATTTTATACCCGTGTTAAAAAAAATACAACGGAAACAAAATGAAATGTGACACACATCCACATGACAAAAATAGCAACAAACCAACTGACCAGATAAAGAAAATAAGTACTGGTGTGCAGTCTCAGATTATTTATCCCATAATCATTACAATGTTTGACTCGCAGACATAAATTACGATCTGAGGGAAATCTGATAAACATGATGCATCAATTAGATATCAGAAATGCTAATTTCAACTACCACCACCACCAGCACCCACACACACACACACACACACGTGCGCGCGCGCGCGCGGGTACGCGTCCTCATACACATGCGTACGAACACACACAGACACAGGGGAAATATAGTGATGTAGTTTCTACAGCCTATTGCTGATAGGAGCAGTGTTCTGACAGAGGCTCACTGTGTCTAGGGCACAGACAATGGAAGGCGGATCCTCCTCCCCTCCATCAGGCGCTTTTTAAGCTTCCCAGAACTGAGCCACGCACCCACTATGGCGGGTTTTGGGCAGAGAGGGGTTTCACACCAAAAATGTCTGACCCTACGAGTAGTTCGAACTCACGACCATTATCCCCATTCTGTATTGTAAACATACACCCAAAGATGTCCACGCCCATCGTGCGCCGAATTGGACGAAGATAAGTGATTGCTCGTTCATTTTCATTCTCCTGAGTGTTGTGTATCTTGCCTGAAGAAGACCTAAGAGGTTGAAACGCGCCGTTTTTTGTCTTGTGATTCGTTGGTCTACGTTATTCGGCGGAGCTCTTATAAACACTTTTACAATTTACACCCAAAGAGACACACGTCGCATATTCTATGAAATTGATGATGTTATGGAGTTCCACTTTCGGGACTGAGACTGGATGAAAAAGTTTTTCCAACTCTCTCTCTCTCTCTCTCTCTCTCTCTCCTCTCTCTCTCTCTCTCTCATCTCTCTCTCTCTCTCTCTCTCTCTCTCTCTCTCTCTCTGTGTATGTAAACGTGTGTGTGTGTGTGTGTGTGTGTTGTGTGTGTGTGTGTGTGTGTGTGTGTGTGTGTGTGTGTGTGTGTGTGTGTGTGTGTGTCTGTATGTCTGTCTGTCTGTGTCTGTGTGTGTCTGTGTGCATGTGTGTGTGTGTGTGACTGGGCTCGTGACCTCACTGTGACCCGTTGATTTATCTCCCCGGCTGTCACAAACGACTGTTCCTGGTATCGTGTGACGTTGAGGGCCATCATGATGTCACAAGGTGTTTAGTTGCTTGGTGACGAGTCGGTTTAATTTTGTTTTATTTTCATCAGTGCAGCTGGGACGCCATACCTGTATTTGTTAAATGTTGTGTGAGAGACAACGTGGTCGAGGCTCTTTACTTCAATGTATATTGCCTTAATCCAATGGATAGCAAATCAAACATTTATCTTCTTGTTTCTGATTGCAGCCAGTCACCATCACATTTTAAAACCCACTCATTATATTTTAAAACTCACTCACTATATTTTAAAACTCACTCATCATATTGTAAAACTTACTCACAGCTCTCATCCGAATCTTGAATAATATTCTGACTTCTCTTGGAGACGACGAAGTATTTGTTCTTTTTCTCGACCTGTCTGCAGCTTTCCAAATTGATCACGAAATACTCCTTCAACGTTTGAGCAGAAACTTCAGCATATGTAACATTGCACTGAACGAGTTTAGATCGTATCTGTCAAACAGACAGCAGTTCGTCCTTATTAATGAGAAACGGTCTTCTAAAATGTCATCAAACTTTGGCGTTCTGAAGGGGTCTGTGTTACGTCCAGTGCTTTTCATATGTACACAACGCTTATGACTGAGATAATTAACAGCCATTCTGTTCATCCTGAAATGTTCGCCGATGACACCCAGCCTGAACATTCTGACACGCTAGAATACTATGACAATCTCGTCACAAATCTAAGATTAAATTTAAGATTGTGTCTGTGATATCAGACAGTGGATGTCTGTGATAAGCTGAAATTGGACGATCGTAAAACAGAAGGAACACTTTCAAGCTCAAGACCCCGTCTTCATCCGTCAAGAGTTCTAGGCTCTACTGACATCTCATTTACGCCATTTGTTCGTGGACCTTGGCTTCTATCTCAACTCTGATCTTATCCTGAATCCCCACACAGCCAAAATATGCCAAGCATCCTTTCTTGAACTCCGTCGCATGAGCTCTATCAAACCTTCGTTACAGAACAATCCACGAAAGCCTTGGTGTCTTCCTGCATTCTGTCAAGACTAGATTATTGTAAACGCTCTTCTCCTTGGTGTACCCGCAGCCTTACTCAAGCCTCCACAACGTGTTTAACATTCAGCCGCTCGCCTTATCTTCAAGGTGCCAAACAGCACCATACTTCGGATCTCTATGAAGAAATTACACTGGCTCAAAATCGAGCACAAAATTCAGTATAAGTCGGCGTATCTATGTTATAAGATCATCACAGGTGAAGCGTCTACCTAACTCTCTGAAATACATATTCCTACACTATCCTCCATTCTTTCTCTGATGACCGAATTTTTCGAATTCCCTTACATAACCGGAAGTACCACAGTTCTAAAGCATTCTCATTTTCTGCGACACTACTCTGGAATTTACTGCCTTTCCATCTACGTCATGCCCGTTCCTTTCCGACTCTAGAGTGTGCACTTAAAACGTATCTGTTCAAACGCCAGTTGCATAATACCACCTAAAATATTACTAAATTACTACATGTCACTTGCACACTTCGCTCGTGTACCAATGAACTGTTCACCGTGGTATATAGTGTGTTTATATATGTCCCAGTGTGTGTGTGTGTGTGTGTGTGTGTGTGTGTTGTGTGCGTGCGTCGTGCGTGCGTGCGTGCGTGCGTGCGCGTGCGTGCGTGCGTGCGTGCGTGCGTGCGTGCGTGCGTGCGTGCGTGTGTGTGTGTGGTGTGTGTGTGTGTGCGTGTGTGCGCATGCATATGTTTATGACTGTGTAAAGCGCCCTCTAGCCTACGTTGTCAGGATGGGCGCTATAGAAATTGTCCTCATTATCAGTATTATTATTATTATTATCTGTATTATTATTATTACTCAAACTAATTTTTCTATTTTACTACATTATCTCTTTTCTCCACATAAACTCCCTTCATTTGTGTTGGATCTTGAAGCCTAGGCTTAATATTTTCTTTCATTTTCTTGACTTGTAACTTTCCTTGGTAAGACTTAGTGAACCCTGTTCAGAAATGGAACTAAGTTACTCCCATTGCTGTCGGTGAAGAATTCATTATTTCTATTTCAGTGTTGTCCTTTTCAGCTTGTCTCCCCCCCACCCCTCCCTTGTTTTCTTTCCCAATTTAGTCATTAAATTTTTCACAGTAAATGAGTCTTCTATATCTGCACCTCTATTTCCACACGCAACGCATGTTGGTTCGTTTGTTATTGCCCTGCCTGTAGAAGACCAACAGGTCGTGGTTCGTTAGTTCAATGTGTGTGACGTTTATCTGGCGGTTAAGTACTTCGACATTCATCTTCAAGTCTCATTATAAAAGGTTGCTTGATGTCTGGCAAGCTGGCAACAGAGATGATGCCAGGATTCTTTGTACTGGCTGACATGCCTGTTTACATTATTTCTCCAATCTAACGGTTTTCTGTTCATTCCTTTCGTAAGGCAAAACGGTTTTCTGTTCTTTCCTTTCGTAAGGGCAAAACGGTTTTTCTGTTCTTTCCTTCGTAAGGGCAATGAGCGTGCAGTGTTTCCAGTTGAATGGGGATGGACGTACTTGTACACACATCATCCATCAAAGAGCAGAATTTTATCTTTGTTTTGTAGGTGGTCTAGGAAAAGTCGGAATCTTTTTCAACCTGTCCTCTTGGGGTTTAGGAGGCCTTTGAAAACATTGTTCACCACGAGGTCTAGTTCTCAGAACTCCGACTACATAATTGATCGCTGTGCAATATTCCTGTTTCTCAATAGATTCGAGTAGATTGTGCACTTAAACAAGATGTGCACTCCAATTAACATTCGCTACCAAAATATCATCACATGTCAAATGCCGAGTACATGGACCAACTCAGCTTCCCGATTAGCTTGCAAAAGTAGCAGAGACAGTCGCCCATGCAAATGGCGTTCTTATCCACGGGAAGAGAGCGGGACCCAATGAGTGAAAAGAACGTAGACTTTTCCTGGTATTTGGGGTGATCCCGAATAAAAACATCACTGAGTATAAAGAGCAGTTCTTCTAAATCTGGATGAATGCTGCTTAAAAGAGTATGACGTCTCTGAGACGTCAAAAAGCAACAGAAAAACGAACATTGCTATCTTGTTTGGCCAGTAATACAGCGGAAGAGGAGACAGATACCTTGAATACTTCCATGACGTACAAGTCCAGCATAATGTGTACTTCTCTTTCCACTGCCTCTCGAGATTGGAATAAACACAGATATGGTTTGAGTTGAACAGGGTCTTCACACTTCAAAGGTATCTCATGTTCAACGCCTCCAGTCGCACAGACTGGAACATCAGTCAGGACCTCTTGGAAGCTGTGTTAGACTATCCTCACGTCCATTGCTTGGATTGTCCTCAGTAATATAAGTTATTGTTAAGTGAAACACCAAACACAGTTTCATTTAACTCTAAGTAGAGACTGGAAGCTGACAATGTCTTGGTCGTCGTCTTTTATCACACCAACAGAAGCATGAATACAGACATGAACCTCAGCAGGGGGGAAAGACGTCCATCTTTCTACCAAATGTTACCCGTCATTGACTCTTGCTGGCGTATTGGCCAGGCAGTAAAGAAGGTTAGTGTATGTCACCTGGGGTGTATGTGGCATCGTAGAAAACAGTCTTCGGTCATTGGCATAGTCTTAATGAATGGCCAGCTATCGTGATGGCTGACAACACCAGTGACATTGTCTGATGAATGGCCATCTGACCGTGACGGCTGATAGCACCAGTGACATTGTCTGATGAATGGCCATCTGACCGTGATGGCTGATAGCACCAGTGACATTGTCTGATGAATGGCCATCTGACCGTGATGGCTGATAGCACCAGTGACATTGTCTGATGAATGGCCATCTGACCGTGACGGCTGATAGCACCAGTGACATTGTCTGATGAATAGCCATCTGACCGTGACGGCTGATAGCACCAGTGACATTGTCTGATGAATGGCCATCTGACCGTGACGGCTGATAGCACCAGTGACATTGTCTGATGAATGGCCATCTGACCGTGACGGCTGATAGCACCAGTGACATTGTCTGATGAATGGCCATCTGACCGTGACGGCTGATAGCACCAGTGACATTGTCTGATGAATGGCCATCTGACCGTGACGGCTGATAGCACCAGTGACATTGTCTGATGAATGGCCATCTGACCATGACGGCTGATAGCACCAGTGACATTGTCTGATGAATGGCCATCTGACCGTGACGGCTGATAGCACCAGTGACATTGTCTGATGACAGATGTCAGGACTGCAAGAATGCCATGGAGCTCACACACAGAAAGGTTGTTGTTAGAATCTTCAAGAAGATACATTTCAACCATAACAAACTTCTACATCAGGTGTTGGTGCCGTCCACGCTACGTCATCTGTCATACAGCTGACAGGTCACGTTAGAATCAAGGAAAATTCAGATAACGCCCATGCGGCTCTCCACTGGCCTGGACCCCAAAGGATGTTGCATGATTTTTGTCAGAATTCGGGATGCATGCTGAAAACGGTGTCACAAGTGTATTTAATGTTTGTTTGCATACTGGGGGGAGGGGGTGGGATAACACAACATAAAACTCTATGGCAAGATCGTAAGGAGAGAAGAGCTGAGCAGCTGGTTGTGTACCTGTTCAGAGCATGTTAGTGTAAACCCATCCTGGTCATAGACCCTCTACAGGTAATTGTTTACCTATTCAGAGCATCTTAATGGTCAGCAAAGAATCGAGCTTGATCATAGATCCTCTACGGGTGACTGGTTACCTGTTCAGAGCATCTTCAGTGATTGTTTACCTATTAAGAGCATCTTCAGTGTCAGCATGGGATCCATCTTAATCATATCCGTCTACAGGCGATTGTTTATCTATTCAGAGCATCTTAATGGTCAGCAAATAATCCATCTTGATCATAGATCCTCTACAGGTGATTGGTTACCTGTTCTCAGCATCATGATCATAGATTCTCTACATGTGATTGTTTACGTGTTCTGAGCATCCTCATGGTCAGCAAAAAATCCATCTTAATCATAGATCCTCTACAGGTGATTGGTTACCTGTTCTCAGCATCATGATCATAGATCCTCTTCAGGTGATTGTTTACCTATTCAGAGCATCTTCATGGTCAGTATGGAATCCATCTTTATCACAGTCCGTCTACAGGTGATTGTTTACCTGTTCAGAGCTCTTAATGGTCAGCATAGAACCCATCTTGATCATAGATCCTCTACAGGTGATTGTGTATCCGTTCAAAGCGCCTTAAAGTTCGGGGAAGAACCTGATGACAGACAGCCTATTCTCTAACAGCACATGCATTCCACCGAGGTCTACCCTGGTTAGCTCCAGAATGCCCGAGCTGTGAGACATATGCACTGAAGTATCAGGTCTGGTATAACGGCTTGAACTTCAGGATTCATGTAATACTGACCTTAGAACTGGGCAGTTTGTAACGTGAAGGTGATGAGTATGCTCGTAGGGTTCCTTTTAGTTCTTCTGGTTGTAGCTTTAACAATGGTTCTGTGTAAGTGGGTGGTGGTGGTGGTGGTGATGGTGGTGGTGGTGGTAGTGGTGGTGTGTTGTCAGCGTGTGTATGTGTTGTGTGTGTGTGTGTGTGTGTGTGTGTGTGTGTGTGTGTGTGTGTGTGTGTGTGTGTGTGTGTGTGTGTGTGTGTGTGTGTGTACGCGCGCGCGTGCGTGCGTGCGTGCGTGCGGTGTGTGTGTGTGTGTGTGTGTGTGTGTGTGTGTGTGTGTGTGTGTGTGTGTGTGTGTGTGTGGTGTGTGTGTGTGTATGCGTGTGTGTATGAATGCTTTGGTGAGAGCGAGAGAGAGAGAGAGAGAGAGAGAGAGAGAAGAGAGAGAGAGAGAGAGAGAGAGAGAGAGAGAGAGAGAGAGAAGAGAGAGAAAGAGAGAGAGGAGTGTATCACCGTGACAGAATGTGAAAAGTGATGACGGCTTTCTCCATCGGATATTAGAGGCAAATAGTGGGGAAAATGCGTGTTCATCATCTGCAATAATTGTCGTAACTTGCACAAACGTTTCCAAATAAAATTACATGCCGTTTTCCTTTCCTATTTTTTCTTCTTTCATTTTTCTTTTTGGAAGTCCACTGGTTTTAAACACTTATTCAGATTTCCTGCGAACATTCTTTTGACAATTTGAACAAATATTTGAGGAAAAGGAAAAAAAACAGGATGTGGTTAGTTGTTTAAGTCAGTATGACATACAGATCACATTCATCTTGGTTTTTTTTTGTTGGTTTCATTTTTTTTTCTGCCGCCGGGGTCAAGAATAGACACCATGTCATCACTGTTTTATTTTTCTGTGTTTTACTACCACGTGGGTCAATAAATTGTTAAAGGTCGTATTTCTCATTAACCGTTACATCCAGTGATATGGTGCTCTGAAGATAAACCGATGACTGCATCCATTAAAGTGACATTATGTTTGTGCATGACATTTCGTCTGTGCATTCTGAATGGCACCCGGGATGGTCCTTCTTTTTTCATATCACATTTAAGTGCGAATGATTATTTTCATATTCCTGATGAACTGATCGCTGTGGTACAAGAATGCTGTTGGTTGTAGATAAAATTCAGTCTGACGTTGAACACGTTAATTTTTGTATTAAAAACAACAACAACAACAAAAAACGGTTTTCAATGTTCGATCAGAGCAACTTCGAAATCTAACTCAAAAGTCAGTCTAACTAAAAGCAATATTGGAGTATTCTAAGCAATTGCAGTTGGCAATTTACCATACCCAGCCGTAATTAATGAAGTTTCATCCATGAAACAACAGTCGACTCTAGGAGACCGAAGAAGAGGGGAAGACAGGATGGCGGAAACGACTAACACTTGTTGCCAGCATCTCTAGTAATCAGCTGGAAATTGTGCTTGAAACTCATGGTGCGGCTTAGATCCAGAAGGTTAGGGGGTCGCGTAAACTCCGTGTCATCTACAAATAGTGATCTGGTGACCGAAAAAAGTGAACAAAAACCAAGCTTAAGGAAAACATTTTGGAGCGAGCGCAGCTGGAAAGTGTGCAAAATGCCGAAGAGGGACCTGATCAGCATGAAGGGTGAAACACCCACAATAAATCAGGCTGACATGATCTTTATCCTTTGCATTCTCATGCACTTATAACCTGATACCAAATAGTACATGGCAGCAGCGGTAAAATGGACTCACAAGAAAGACAGGCAGATGCCAATAGATCATCAACAGTGAATCTTCCTCTTCCCAAACCGTTCGACGGATCAGCTGCAAGCTGGAAGATTTGGTCTCGAACGTTACTACCATGCCGCTCAACTACACAAAAAGAACAGGCAAGAGTAACTTTCGATTTTTCTGTATGCTATGGGAGATGATGAGGATGATTTGTTAACAGTGCTTCAGATTGATGAATCCAGAGAAACTTTTCAAGAAATAAAAGAAAAACTAGACAAGCACTTTGGTGCAAGGAAAAACATCATCGTAGAGAGAGCAAGATTCAATCAAAGAAACAACTGCCTGGTGAATCAATAGACAGTTTCATACAGGATTTATACAGGATTGCATCATACTGCAACTATGGTGCTCTGAAAGAGGACTTAATTCGTGATCGCATCGTTGTGGGTGTACTGGACGACACATTGTCAGAAAATCTGCAAGTCAAACCAGATCTAACTCTTGCTATAGCAGTTCAACAAAGTCCACAAGCTGAAGCCCAACAACAATCTCAATCACTTCTTAGAAACAAAGCCAGCACTTCAGTTGATACAGTTACTCGACAAGGAGCAAGAAATAAAAATCTATCCGCCAAGAAATACTAACGGCAAATATCCAACTATGCAGTTAGCTAGCTCCCCACATCCACCTATGAAATGTGGATACTGTGGTCGAGAACCCCACTCCCGAGAGCAGTGCCCAGCCAGAAACTCGATTTGCTCCCAGTGCAAAAAAGAGAGGACATTATAAAGCAGTATGTCGTAGCGGCAACAAAAGACTGGTTCATGAAATAGTTGATCCAAACAGTGATATTTCGGAGGAGTTCAGCGAGCTCAACTTCTATGTTGAAGAGGATATATGATACAGAATACTTTTGGGGATCAATTGAAAAGTACCTTGATGAAATGTGGAGTGCGACAATAGAAGTTACTGGTCACCCAACAAAATTCAAACTAGACAATGGAGCCTCCGTTTCTGTGATCAACAGCACTGAACCTTGGCTTAAAGGACAATCCCTTCAATCTTCGATGAAAATTCTGCGTGGTCCAGGAGGCTCAACCTTGTCTCCACTTAGCACTCTGGAGGTGACACTCAGTTACCGTGGCAAAAACACACAAGAGACGGTCTACGTTCTAAAAAATCAACCCTGCTCTCTTCTCAGCAGAAAAGCTTGCGTTGAACAAGGAAATCTTCAAACGTATTGACTCAGTGAAGACTACAACCAGCAACCCGCAACCTTCACAGATCAGTGACTCTAGTCCAGACTGTAAATTCATAGAGATTTTCCAGCTCTTTTCTCAGGTCTTGGAAAAGTCAATACAGAATATAAAATCAAACTTGAAGAAAATGCTACACTTGTCTGTATCTTCACTCCTAGGAAGATAGCCCATTCTCTTCTTCCAAACGTCAAGATGGAACTTGAAAATATGGTCAGACAAAACGTCATTTCACCAGTTGATGAACCACCCAGTTGGTGATCAGGCATTATAGTATATATTCTCATCCATGCTCAAAATCAAGAAGGTCATGATCACATTGTGAGGGAAGTGATGAAGCGCTTACGAGAAGCAGGACTCACTCTGAATGAGAAATGCGAGTTTTGAAGAAAATCTGTGAAATTCTTGGGCCACATCATTGATGAAAGAGGTGTTATATCCAGATCCAGATAAAGTGGAGGCCATTCAAAAATTCCCTGTGCTAACCAACATCACAGAGCTGTAAAGATTCGTCGGAATGATAAATCAACTTGCAAAATACATTCCCAAACTTAAAGCATCAACGCCCCCTATGTCATCTTCTTCGCAAGGACAACACCTGGATATGGGATCATCCTCAGCAATCTGCTTTCCAGCATGTGAAGGAACTTCTCACATTCCCACCATCCTAGCACACTATGATCTTCAAAGACCAACCATCGTCGCTGCTGATGCTTCAAACAACGGCATTAGGGCAGTCCTACTCCAAATCCAAGAAGATGGATGCAGGAAGCCAGTATGCTACATCTCACGATCTCTCACTGATACAGAAAAGAGGTATGCAGAGATCGAGAAAGAGGCACAGGCTACCACATGGTACAGAACTGTACAATATGCCACCACGTATTTCTACACTTTAGGCTGAGACTTATGCGCTACAATCCTAAAATCATTCATGTTCAAGGCAAAAACCAGGTCGCGGCCGACGCCCTGTACAGAGCACCTGTCAGCAGTCCATCTTCTGCAGACACAGAGCTCCTCAATGAGACAACAGCCCTTGCCAGGCAGGCTATAAACATCTACCAGTCACTACGAAAAGACTGCAAGAAATTTGTGACATGCAAAAGGCCGAAGATCTTCTCCAGCAAGTCAGAGAATACGTCACAAATGGATGGCCAGTCTACATTCCAGAAAAATCCAATTCTCAAACAGTATTGGTTAAACAGGCAACATCTCACGGTTGTTGACGATCTCCTCTTGTTTGACAATAGTCTTGTCATTCCCAGATGCATGAGGATGGACATCCTGAATCGTCTCCATGAAGTCACCTTGGAATTACCAAGTGTCGTGCTTTGGCCAGTTCATCAGTCTGGTGGCGTTACATCTCGTCAGACATTAATGAGATGATCAAGAAACGCTCTATCTGCAAAATCCACCAGCCAGAACAGAAAGAACCACTCCTACCTTCAACTTTCCCTGATCGACCATGGGCGCGACTTGGAATGGACCTTATGGAACCATATGGAAAAAACTTATCTACTAATAGTTGATTACTATTCAAGGTGGATTGAAGTGAACTTCCTGAGAAAACTCACCAGTGCAGCGGTTATAAATCAAGTAAAAAGCATCTTTGCTGTTCAGGGAATTCCCGATGTGATCATTTCCGACAATGGCCCACAGTTTGCAAGCCATGAGTTTGCAGAATGTGCAAAGACATATGGATTCACTCATGTGACAAGTTCACCAAAACATCCACAAGCCAATGGCGAAGCGGAAAGGGCGGTGAAAACCATCAAACTGCAGATGAAAAAGAACAAAGATCCTTACCTGGCCCTTCTTATGTATAGGGCAGGCCCCTCTTCAAAATGCTCATCTCCTGCTGAACCTCCTCATGGGCCGAAAACTGAAGACATGAATCCCAACCTTTCCTACAAACTTGACACGCTGTACCCTGACATGGGCATCATAGCAGAAAAGGAAGCCCTATACAAAGAAAGCAACGTGACCGCTATGATAGACGTCACGCTGTCAGAGACCTCTCCAACCCTCAAAGGTGGTGATGCTGTCTGGGTTCGAGACATGCAACGTCATGGCGAGGTGATCCTGTAACCAACAGTCCCAGATCTTACCTGATCAACACACCCCAAGGTGTCATCCGAAGGAACCGAGCAGCGATCATTAGTCTCCCTTCAGAGGACTGCACACCAATGACGCCAACGACCCACGAGACCATCACTGAGCAGCACAGGACTGAGGTCAGCACAGGACTGAGGTCAGACACACCTACTTCTACCACATCTCCTGGCCCTTCATCCCAGCAACAACAGCAACCCCCAGTTCAATACCCTATCTCCTCACAGACAACTCCATTGAACACTCCTTCCATTCAAGTCAAGACAAGTCTCAAGATATGGCAGAAAATGTCAAACCAACTCAATCTATGAGATACTGTGAAGACTCGACATCTTCAAGTTGACATTTATATTTCCTTCCCAAAAAATACTGGGAAAGGGATAGGTGCAGGTCTTCCTAAACAAATTTAAACTAAGCAGCCAGCTATATATTATCTAGATTTAATAATCTCATAAAGACAGGATTCTTACATGACTGACTACTGGATGAAACTCACCCACCTCCCGTAGCTACATATATTTGTGTTCCATGATAGGGCTAAGTTCGGTTTGAAATGAACTCAAAGGGGAGATGTGTATTGGTTAGCTACGTCGTCGATCTTGAATGCAGACCTAAGGGACCTACTCCATTAGAACAACTATATTTGGTAACTTCCTGTAGCGTCATGGTTACGAGGTGAACAACTTAACTGTAGGACAGTCGTATCGTAAAGGCGGTCTTTATCCTTTGCATTCACATGCCTTAGAACCTGATACCAAATAGTACAGTGAGTGACTTTGAATATTGACAATTGTAAATCGGAAAGCTGTGTGAGAGAATTTCGCGGCTCGAAATAACCATCAGTGAGCAAAAAGAACGTGAAAAACTGAGCGGCCTTTCCGAAAACAGGTTGTAAAGAGTTTAGATTCCACGTGAGTACACCATATCGACACACATCAAATGCGTACGAATTGCCCCCCCCCCCCCCCCCCCCCCCCACCCCTCGACAAGGAAGTAAACTGCTCTTTTGAGCAGGGAAAACGGGGGGAAGGGATTAGACGGGAATTTGCCATCGTTTCCACAGGCACATGATTTTCATGCTGACTGAAAAAGGAGGAGGAGGGGGGGGGGGGGGGGGGGGGGGGGGGTTAATTCTTTTCTTTTGTACGTTGTCACGAGTTTGTCACGAGGCCTACGACGCGACGTTTGACCCCATCTAGGGTGGGGAATTATTCCGTGTTTTATTGTCGTTGCTGTTTCGTGTACCCGTCCCTTTAATGGGGTTTGGGGTGCGGTTGCACCTTGGTTGGTGTAGTTCGCTCAACTTCGTTTGCTTTCTCTCTCTCCTCTCAATTCCACTGCCCGTCTTTTCATCGCGGGTTCAGGGGTGGTGGTACCTTTCTCTCGTTTTCTGTTAGGGGCCTCTCGCCTGTCTTTTTACTGTCCACGGCTTATTTCTTTTATTTTTGGATGCTCACTCTGGACGTGGGGGCATTTTGGGGCCGCCATCGGAGGGGGGGTTTAGCTCTTCACTCGGCGGAAGGTTCTGGAGCGCCTGCCCCAGTCGGGTTTCTTCACCGTATCATCAAAAGTACAGTCGGTACTTTAAATTTCCTACAGTGGCCGTAGGAGGGGGACTCCTTCTTTTTTTTTCCGCATCTGCGCCTGCGTCCTCTGCGGACAGAGGGCAAGAGAGCCCGTTTGCCCCCCTTTTTGGGTCCCCACGGGTAGCTGTAAGCTCAGTTTCGGGGTTTGTTCGTTTGGTTTGTTGTTAAGCCGGCTTTTTTTCTTTCTTTTGCCAAATTTTTTTTTGTTTGAAAAAATTGTAAAAGAAAATTTTTTTGAGACCTTTTCCTCTGGTTAATTCAATCTTTAACCTGGCCATTCTAAATTTTTCCCAAAAAATTCTTTCTCCTGTTTATGCCCCTTGTGATGCGGTAGTCGGTGGGGGGAGAAACCCTTGATTCGGGGTTTAGTCTTGCTTGGTCTCGCCGTCCCCCCTTCACTTCGCCGGCTCTATTCTTGGGCCCACCATCTGTTTTTGTGTGCAAGGAAAAACGAGTTTTAGTTCGGGGAGCGGCGACGCAGTTTGTCGTTGGGATGCGGGGTTGGAGTTTTTGTTTATTTTGAAAGTGGCAAAAAGGGAAAATTTATGCCTTTAAATTTATTATTTGCAATTTGGTGGCGGTTTTTAAAGCGAGGTCCGTGTTGTTTTTTTTTCCGGGAAAGAAAAATTTTAACATGAGTGAAAAAGGTAAGAGATTCTATTTGTTTTATACCTGAAATTTAAATGCAGTCTTTTCCTGCTTCGTGTAAAAGGGACTCTAAGACCTTCCCCTTTTTTGATTGGTTTATGTTTTGCCGGGTCTGTGTTGAGCGGGGTTGTTGGAAAAATTTGAAACCCCCCTCGCCCATCATGCGAGTGGGTTGGGTTTTAACAGCAGGGGTCAGACGACTGCGCGGGGTCCAGTACCCTTCCCTTCTTCCTTTCCCTCCCTTTCTTCTCTCCTCCCAGCCGTCCCCCCCCCCCCCCCCCCCCCCCCCCCCCCCCCCGGGGGGGCCCCCCCTGGTCCGGACTGTTGGGTGCCACATGGGTTGGGGGCCACGTCTGGCGGGACCGCGGACTAAAAGGTGCCAGTGCGGGTTTGGGGCCCCGCAGGCGGGGACCCGCGGACGGATGGTGCCACGTCTGGTTGAGGCCCAAACGCTCTGGCGGGGCCCGCGGATGAATGGTCCACGCGCTGGTTGAGGCCACCCTGTCGGGACCGGCCTGGTAGAAAAGCCCGCCGCTTGACGGGCCCGGGCCCCTGACCCCCCGTCCGGACCCCATAAAACGACCCCCCCCCCCCCCCCCCCCCCCCCCCCCCCCCCCCCCCCCCCCCCCCCCCCCGGGACGGCTCTTTCCTGCCGTTTGTGTCGAGGGTGTCGGCTTTGAGCGACCCTTAAAAGAACCGACCCGGTTCGGGCACCAGTGCGACGGGTGCTCCCTAATTTGACGGGGGCAGGGGTGTGGAGCACTCCTGGGTGGGAAGGGGGATGCTGGAAATGTTTATTTTAATTGGATATGTTATATGTATTGGTGTTGTGGTTGTGATTGTGTACGTCTATGGTGAAACGCTTGATTGTGTTTTGTGCATGTTATGGGGTTTTGGAATGTTTGTTTATAGTGCATGGTGCGGTGTTGAAAATTTTTTTGCGATTGGTTTTGTTGGAAAAATGGGGTTTTGTATGTAATCTTTATTGTGTGCCTCTTGTGGGCGTGTGAAGTCAGTCCCCCTTCCCCCTCCCCCCTACACCGACCCTGTCGGGGCAGACCTCCAGGGGTCTTTTTGTGCAATTGTGGGGCTCGCCGGATGTAAAGGGGCCTGACTGTCTCTCTTTTTTCGGGGTCCCTTTTATTTTTTGTCTTTTTTGTATTTTTTTTACCCGGGGGTTTTTTTTTTTGTTCGTGGGTGGTTGGCGGGGTACTCTAGCGTAAAGGGGAGTCTTGTGTGGCCTAGGGAAAACACCGGTGTGACTCGGGAGTCGGGGGTAGCCCGGGGGGAGTCGCCGCGACCAGACCCCTCCTTCCGCGGTGCCTTACGCGGGTACGGCCGTAAGTTTGCCTTTCGGCCGCTCAGTCTGCCATTCCTTTTTTGTAGTTAGCCTTTTTTTTTTTACCGGTTTTTTGAGTAAGGGGGTTGTAGGGCTTAGTGCCCCTTTTTTTTCCTCTCCCGGATTCCCGTCTGCCATTTTTTTTTGTTTTTTTTTTGGGCCAGCCCCACCGCCTGTTTGCCGTCTGTGGAGGGGGGTGTTGCCAAGTGGGCGCCGGAATTTCCCCGCACCACGCACACACAAAATAACAAATACACCAACCCCAAAAATATTTTTTTTTAAAGGGGAAATCGTTTTAAACCCCCGTATTTGAAAACCGTGGGATTTTTGTCATGGCGACGCCGGGCGCTGGTGGTATGGCGAGCGTGCGTCGAAGAAAAAGGGGTATTAAAAATGTTACTGTATCCCACATTAGTACCAACTTCGACTACGGTAACTTCTACTTATTCCAGTGCTGTAGCATATCCGGAGTACTTTCTCCTCTTCGCGGGGGGGGTCTCCTGTCGAGACCCCGAGGGGCCACTTCCCTGGGGAAGCGTCAGAGATAGCGAAGAAATGTGGGCTTCTTTTGGGGTCCAGAGACCGAAGCCCTCTCTTCTCCATGCTTCCCCGAAAGGGGTTCCCCCGGGGGACTTTCCCGTGGTAAAGAGCCCCAAAGGGGACGGGTCAACGGGTCTCCTCCCGTGTCGGGAGGGTAAACCCCGCCGGTATCACCTCTGCCCTTATGTTCGGGAGGGCGCGTAGTGAAAGGCTGCTGGGCGGAAGCCTGCGGGGGAAAAGGCGCAGAGAGGGGGTTTGTCAGGCAGGAAGCCCACGAGGGAAGAGGCAAGGCTCCGTAGGGAAGAGTAAAAGGGATGGAGGTCTGCGCAGAAGGGCTGACGACAGGAAATTCGAAGGGGGAAAGGGGCTTTTTCTGGTGGAGGAGGCCCCAGCAGGGGGGCTCAGCGTGGGAAGAGGCGCCCTCCGTGGAAAGAAAGACAGGATGGGGCTCTGCGTAGGGAGGAGGGAACAATTCTTTCGGGGCTCCCGGTCTGTAATCGGGGGGGTTAATCACCAGCAGGTGATGAGTTAGGGGCCCCAAGAAAAAGTTTCCAAGTTCGACCTATGAGGAAAAATTGTAGTTTTAGAGCTTTTGAAAAGGGTTCATTTCCCCCAAAATGTCGGGGAACAAAAGGCATGCACCTTTTTTCGGATATTGGTCTGAAAGGGGAGTGGTGTACTCAAATGAAGGCGCTCTTTTGCAGAAGCAGTTGGCACTGCGAAGCGTTTCCCCACCTTCCCCCCAAGACTCCGGGGAATTTTCAGGTCCCCTGAAAAGAAAATGACAGACCTTCGGCAGTTTGGTTATAGGCTCGCAAAACCAGGTACTGCGTCATTTGGGGCTATTGGGACTGGAGGATTGATCCTCTTGAACAGCTCACCAACACTTGTCCCCAATTTTGAGGATCCAGATAGGAGACAGCCCTAGGATTTCGCGGGCGATTCATACCGCTGAGGGGTTTTTCTGAAGCTCGCAGGGGTTTATGGGCATCGCTCAAAACGGCGGAAAACCCCCCACAGGTTTTTAGTGGCATAAGGCGCCGACAACGCTAGCGGGTGAAAAAGGCAGGCGTTCACGGGGATTTTTGCGCCCCGACTTGTTTTCTTGTGGTCCCCCCCCCCTCCCGGCCACATTTGGAAAAAATTTTTCCCAAAGCCCTGGTTTGGGGGTGGTCCTTTTTCCCACGTCCTCGTGCCTCGGGTAACGTGGGTTCCATCCCACTTCTGTGATTCAGAGGCCCCGGTTTCTCCTTTGTTGGTTCCCCCCTGGTCGACACCTCCGGGATCGGGAGCATCAACGATCTTTGGGATAGAATTTGGTTTTTCCCGAGGCCCCGGGGGGGCCTGTTATGATGTGTGGGGTTGGGGGCGGGTTTTACCCCCACCCTCCTTCTGTACTTATTCTACTCCACCCCCTTTCTGTGGCGAAGTATGGGGGCCCTCGCGGGGGAGCGACCTAGTTTTCCCTTCTCTAGGGAATCGTCACCTTTGCGACGGAGAGTCAGTCCTGTCTACAATCTGCCCGTACAGCGTGGGGGAGTTACCACACGCGCCAAAAGCTAAGAAGCAGGAACGGAAAAACGCCCCTTCCCTTCCCGGCCGATCTCTGACGAGGTTTGGCCAGGGCCGATCCTCTACCTGGGCCGTCTTCAGGGCCAGGACTTGGAGTCCAACGCCGCGACAACTGTAATCGTCCCGCTCATCTGCCCCACGCCAAGGGGAGCTTAAACTCCAAAGGGGTCCTTTGGGTTTTCACTCAGGCAGATCGTGTGGCCAAACAGCTTGTTTTCCCCAAAAAATTTAGAGAGTCGTTCTCCGGGAGGGGGGGCCCCGATTCCCCCATGGCAGGTCAATGGGCTCCAAGCGGGCTCTAGAGCGAGTAAACGGGCTTCTTCGGCCCCGGGGTGAACTCGCAGGGTTAGGCAGTACTGCCGCAGTTGCGATTTGCCAACGGGGCAACTCCTAAGGGGCGCTTAAGCGTGTTCCCTTGGGGCAGTGCTCTGGGTTGGGGAGCCCCTTTAGCAAGGGCGGGGTCGACCTGGTGGGACCCCTTAAAAACCACTACCCACGCGGCCACCGCTAAAATCTTGGGGTGGGGACTACGCGACTCGGACCCAGGGCTGTCCCCCTAGGACTATGACGCCCCTACGTAGCTGAACCTTGGCGGGCCGCAAGGCGTGCCCAAGAAAATCCTTTCGGCCAGGACCCAGTTTCGTCCGAAGTCTGCGGGGTTAACACCTGCTCAATATTCCAAAGGGAAAAAACGTCCAAAACCCTACATGCGCAGGCCAATGGGCCCTTTTCGAGCGTTTCAACGGGGCCCTTGAAGCAGATGTTCGTCGCCTATGTGAAGAGCAACCTCGGAGTGGGTCGCTTCCTTCCCCGCTGTACGTTCCCTAAGGGAGGTTCCCCCCAGGGAAAAATGCGGTTTTTCCCCATTTGAACTCCGATGCAGAAAAGTGCGAGGGCCCACCCAAAACCGAAGCAGTGTGGCCCACGGATTGGAACCTTCGTCAAGGAGGAGAGTCGTATGTGTCGATCTACGCAACCGCATCGCTGACACTTGCCGCTTGCCGCAAAATTTTCAGTCGGCAAGACCAAAAACAAGGCCTGTATGCCGACGCAGTTTTGAAAGGGGGTTTTTAGCCCCGGGGAGAGGGGGTTCTTTCCCTTTTCCCCAAAAAAAGAACAAGCTGCACTTGCTTGGCAGGGTCCGTTCGTGGTTTGCATCGGGGGGGGTGCGGGACACCCGGTTCGGTGCGTGGGAAAGGGAAAGCCGTATCACGCAACCTCCCGAAGGCGTACGGCGACGGACTCAGGGCCAGGCGGTTTCAAAACCCCGCGTTGTGGAGGTGGCGAAGAGCACGCCGGTCGGTTGGGTCAGGACTCCCCACTGTTTTCCCCTCGTGGGAAGGGGCGTGGCAGGATGTTTGCTTCGGGCTACCTCCCTCAGCACGAGACCAACTGCACGGCTTTGCCAGGGGCCAGGGCGTGCCACAGATGGCCCCCGCACATACCCTGGGGAGTGTACACTGGCATTGACCACCAAAACCCCAATTAGGGGCAAACAGTACTCTCTGCCCACTCCAGACGTCTGTTATCCGCGGGGGTGCAGGCCCGTTGGGGTTGGGGTCATTGAACTGCGATTCTCCGTACTATCCCCCAACCCTTTTGGTAAAGAAAAAAATGGCAAAAAAGGTTTTTGCGTCGATTTTTGTCGCTGAATAAGGGTTTTCCCCCTTTTTTGAACCATGGGAGTCCCCCAAAAACTTGCTCGCTGAGTGGGGCCCAAAAATTTCCTAAGTTCGACTCGCAAAGGGATACTGGCAGATTCCCCGCCAGAAGGGCAAACCCAAAAAGGCATTCCGACGCCGAAGGACAG
The DNA here is from genome assembly GCA_018398815.1 of Conus ventricosus. Taxonomy (NCBI): domain Eukaryota; kingdom Metazoa; phylum Mollusca; class Gastropoda; order Neogastropoda; family Conidae; genus Conus; species Conus ventricosus. Next base: position 44,132,236 of record CM031628.1, on the reverse strand, counting down.
TTCCAGTGGAACTGATGCCTTTTTGGGCCCAAAACTGTGGAGCAATTTTCAGTCGCGCAGCGACAATTGCTTCCCTTCGATACCCAGACTGAACAATTTCATGGACACCTGCTACTCAGCCAGTAGATTGGAGCTCGCCGTTTCCCCCCTCCGTCGTCTGTTTTTTTCTCGCGCAGGTTCAGATTCGGCTCTCCCTTCCCCAAATGCAGCTTGGTCAGGACGAGATTCCTTTCTGGGCATCATTTCAGCGGGGTTTGATTGCTCCTGAGGGAAAACAAGGTGGGCCCAAAAAGCAGGTGCCCAAAAATCCCCGGTACCAAAAGGGAATTGCGGTCATTCCTTGGGCTTGCGGATACTACCGCAAGTTCATCCATGACTTGCAAAAATTGCCTTGCCCCCCACTGAACCCGCGAAGGGAAGAAGCCAGAACTCTGATTTGGGGTGAGAGTTGCCAACAGCTTTTTAAAGCCTTGAAAAACGGCCCTCATACTCGCCCCGTCTTTGGCTCTCCCCCCACCCGTCTCCCTTTTTTTCCTGCGGGCTGTGCTTCTGGCCCTGGGATTGGGGGTGTGTGCTACAAGTCCGGGGAAGGGACTCCAACCCTTGCTTATGCGAGCAAAAAACTCACTGACGCCGAGATAGAAACCCCACGATTGAAAAAGAGTGTTTGGGACGTGTGGGGGATCAGGAAGTTTTACCCCCCATTTCGGCCCTGAGTTTGTGTGGAGGCGATCTCATCCTCTCCAGACCCGGCCGGATCCGCCATCAGTTTGTTGACTCGGGTTTGGGCCGTGGAACTGCAGGGTCATGCGTTTTCCCCTTTCCCCTCAATCAAGGGTTTTCCCGTAAAACCGGGGCGACATCTTAGCCGAGCTCCGTATTACACATTGGAAATCAGTCGAGGGGCATTCCCCTCAACCGGGTTTATCCCCCTTTTTTTGGCTCTGTATCAGGTGAGTGACGTTTTCCTTTTAGTGATGTTAACGGTAGGAATCACCAATGGTTCGGATTTTCTTTCATGGGTTTGGAAAATTTTGCTTTGTTGTTTGATAAATGAGAAAAAAAGTATTTCCCTTTTTATTCTATCGTAGAAAATTTTATTGGGGTTTTCAACTCTGTTTATCACAGGATCGGGGTTTTTGGGCCCCCGTTTTGGAAATTTTACAGCGTCAAGGTTTCAAAGGGCACGTATCTCAAAAAACAATGTTTTAAAGGGGGGGTTTTTCACGAGTTTGCACGAGGCTCCCGTTTGACCCCTCTGGTGGCGGAATTATTCAGTGTTTATTGTCGTTGCTGTTGGTGATCCCCCCTTAATGTGGTTGTGGTGCGGTTGCCCTTGGGTTTGGGGATTCATCAACTTCGGGGTTTCTTTCTCTCTCTCTCTCCTAATTCCAGCCCCTATTTATCCCCGCAGGTTCACGGGGGTGTACCCTTTTTCCCCGAACTTGCGTCTATCGGGCCTCCCCTTCTTTTTCCTTCCCCCACTGCTTTATTTTTTTAGCTTGAAGTATCCCTCTGGGAAAGAGCGTGGGTGTTGGCCCCCATCGCTGAGGGAGGTTGCTTTCACTCGAGCGGGAAAATGTTTTGGGGCGCCGCTCCAGTCTTGGTTCTCACCGATCTCGAAAGTACAGTCGGACTTTCATTCCACATCGGCCCCATAGGGGGGGACATCCTTCTTCTTTTTTTCAACGCGCCTGCGTCCTCTCGCTGGACAGAGGGGAGAGAGATCGTTTTACCCCCCTCTTCGGGTCACCCACGGGGAGCTGGAACTCGTTTCGGGTTTTTTCGTTTTGGTTTGTTTTTGTTGCCCTTTTCCTCTTTTTCGCAATTTCTTTTTTTTGCCAAATTTTTAAAAGAAAAATTTTTTTAGACCTTTTCTCGGGTTAAACAATCTTTAACCCGGGCCCTCAAATTATTTCCAAATTCTTTCTCCCGTTTATGCACCTTGTATGCGTATCGGGGGGGATGGGGGAGAACCTGGTGATTCAGGGGTTAGGACTTTTTTGGTCCGTCGTCCCCCCCCCATTCGCCGGGTCTTTTTCTTCGGCCCCCGTCTGTTTTGGGGGGCAAAGGGGAACAGTTTTAGTTCGCGAGCGTGGGCGCTGATTGTCGTTCGGATGCGTGGTGGGATTGTGTTATTTTTTAAAAGTGGGGATAAAGTGTATAATTTTGCCCTTTAAAAAATTTTTTGCAAAATTGTGGCGGTTATAAACGTGGTCGCTGTGTTGATTTATTTCCTAAGGAAGTAAATGTTAAGCATGAGTGAGAGAAGGATGAAGATGATTCATATTTGTTTTATAGCCTGTTAATTTAATGCAGTCTTTTACCTGCTTCGTGTGAGAAGACTCTAATGACCATTCCTGATTTGATTGGTTTACTGTGTTATGCTCAGGTCTGTGTTGAGCTGGGGTTGTTGGTATATTTAGTAGACCTCCCCTCGCCCATCATGCGAGTGGCTGTTAGGATTTAACAGCATGGGTCAGACTGTACTGACGGCGGGGTTCCAGTACCCTTCCTTCTTCCTTCCCTCCCTTTCTTCTCTCCTCCCAGCTACGTTTCCCCCCCCCCCCCCTCCCGGGGGCTTCACCTGGAGTCCGGCTGGTTGGTGCCACGTGCTGGTTGAGGCCACGCTCTGGCTGGGACCGCGGACTGAATGGTGCCACGTGCTGGTTGAGGCCACGCTCTGGCTGGGACCGCGGACTGGATGGTGCCACGTGCTGGTTGAGGCCACGCTCTGGCTGGGACCGCGGACTGAATGGTGCCACGTGCTGGTTGAGGCCACACTCTGGTCGGACCGCGGACTGGTAGAAAAGCTCGCCGGCTTGACTGGCCGGCCCTGATCCCCGTCCAGGACCTCCAGTAACAACGCCACGTTCCCCCCCCCCCCCCCCCCCCGGGACGCGCTCTTCACTGCCTGCTTGTGTGTCGAGGGTGTCGGCTTTGAGCGACTCCCTTCAAGAACCGACCCGGTTCGGAGCACCTAGTGCGACAGGGTGCTCCCAGTAGACTTGACAGAGGCAGGGTGTGGAGGCACTCCATGGTGTGGGAAGGGATGGATGCGGAAATGTTTATTTATAATTGTGTATATGTTATATGTGATGAGATGTTGTGGTTGTGATTGTGTACGTCGTATGGTGAAAACGCTTGATTGTGATTGTGCATGTTATGTGTGTTGGAATGTTTGATTGTGATAGTGCATGGTGCGTGTGTTGAAATATTTATTTGCGATTGTGTGTGTTGTGAATAAATGGGGTGTTGTATCGTAATCTTTATTGTGTGGTCTCTTGCGGGGCGTGTGAGGTCAGTCACTCCCTTCACTCCCACCTAGACCGATCCTGTCAGGGCAGACCTCCAGGGGTCGGTTGTGACATACGTCTGAATATGTCTTCGTAAATATGCTTGTTAGATTAGATTTGTATTGTGCATTAGATAAATGTTATTTTACTTATTGGTTTTGTGTGTAAATCACTATTTGCGTTTGTAACACTGCAGGCTGTCAGTCTTCATGCATGATTTAAGCATAAAATCTGGTGAAATTCTACACGGTTTCATGTTTTAGCGATCATACGCACAAACGCATGCAGCTGCTAAAGTTTAAGTCTCCATTATGAGGAGAATGTCCGTCCTTGGTAGAAAGTAAAATTTCTTCTTTTTCCCTTCTTCGCCTGCCATCTGTTATGTTGAAGTATATGCAAATGTCATGCAGAATACCACACACACACACACACGCACACGCACACACACACACACACACACACACACTCACACCTTATACACTTACACACACTTAAACACACACATTCTCTCTCTCTCTCTCATGTTTGGATAAACCAAAGCAAATCAAAAACACTTTTTATATCTCTTTTGAGAAATTAAGAGTGGCCTATAAAAAGGCATGCATGACAGCCAACTTACAGATTGCAGCAATAGTACATGTACAAACAAAAACTAATTACATACACATATAGATCCCTACCCCCCCCCCCCCCCCCTTATGTACACATACACATACAAATGCACGCATGAGACTTATCTGCAGCGATCTCAGTACCTTTTCTGACAGCACGACTTTTATACAGTTTATGTAGTTGTTCTTGTTTTTACCTGTAATCTTTCCACACGTACTCACTACTTGCTTAAGACAGATCTATGATAACTGACTGCATATTTAACTAAAACGTTCCTCAGATTTTTAAAAAAAATCACAGAAGCTGGTGGAATCAAAACTGATGTTGTCTATATATCGCCCATATGATAAAATTATAATTTGTAAACAAAAACAAACAAACAAACAAAGAAAACAAAGACAGCAAACGCCTCTTTCTGCTGTGCGTCGTCTGCTTCTGCCGCTCTGTAGCGGGCCATCAATCAGTTGACCCAGTTCCATAAAAAAAACATGAAATACATGCTTTCAAAGCAAAATGATAACAGCAAGTGATCAAAAACTCTTTAAAATATCACGATTCGTGTATATTTATTGCTTTTTAGTCACAGGTGAGCTGATTTAAGAATGAATAGAACTGAAGTGGAACCGCGATCTCAAATCTCGTTCACAGTGACGAGGCGGCTGACTGGCGATACTTGTTGCCTGGTCGACTGACTTTCGCCTGTGAGGGGGTGGTATCTTTGAAAGTGTTTTGCACAAACGATTCAGAAGTCAGTGATTGAAAACATACAGATTAAGTTGAGAAAAGGTTTCAAACAAAGAGCCAAAATGTTACTTACCCTGACACTTGACTTGTGTTCTTGTAATACAAATACGGGAAAGGCCACGTATCGATCGCTTGTGATACGTCGACACGTACCTATCGAAGCCGCACGGTCTGATGAAATCGCGCAAGACTTTGCGATACGGGGTCGATACGTTACGTATCTATCCCCTATTGGATATGTGATGTCTAATCTAAAGGTCCCTAACAGTCAAACCCAGACGGACGTAACACCAACCTCTGGTTATCGCTCCTATGCGGACGCTGCCAAGGTAGTCCCACCGGTCCCTACATCCAAGACGACAACTGAAAGGTCTGTAGGGCCGATGGACCACGAAAGAAAAGAACAAAAATCAAAAACAAAACAAAAGAAATAGCCAAAAGAACAGTACTGAAAATGACGTCACTACCAATTACGTAGATAAAGTGACACCAAGTAGAACGCCGAAGTTAACCCCAAATCAATGCCGGAAAAAATATATATATATTCCCTCAGATACTCCCCGTGTCCTTATTCTTCATGACTCGACGATGAACCGAGTCAATCCTACTCGCCTGGGAATGGCTTATGGACTACAAGTGGCTGCAATGAAAGCTTTCACCATTGACAACATCAAGAAGGTTGCTTAAGAAGCAAGTCAGTCGCTGCATCCTGCTCCAGATTGTGTGGATCTGCACACAGGATTTAACGACCTTAAGGGAAAGATGCCGCTGTGTGCGGAAATAAAAACATGGCTTCTGCTGTGATATCTGTCCAGCAAATCATTCCCCAGTCCCACGTTGTATGCAGCAAGTCAATCCCTGTCAAATCACAACATCTTGAAGCAAAACGGGTGATATATAATGCGCACACCTACTCTGAATTAATTGGAAAAAATACCAAAATGTTTCTCATGTGGGTCACGACAACATCCAGAAGTCTTATCACCTTCAAGATGATCTCCACCCAAATGGCGAAGGAGCAAGACTACTGTCAAGAAACCTAGGCCGTCATCTACATCGCCTCTTCTGGGACGACCACGACGCAGACAGAGAGGTGGAGGATTCAGCGGCAGCCGGCATTCAACTGCAGTCCCTGCCTTCCAGACCCACAGATCCTTACCACCGCCAGGAACGTATGTCTACCTCCTCCCGTGGCATTCCGCCACAGATCATAGGCATCGTCGGAAAATATCCTTAGTCCTGACTAGTGATCAGTTTTCTATTTTTTTTTTTCACAAGTGACTATCGACTTATAGTTATAGACAACTATGAAGAAACACGTATGTAACAATTTGAAAATATTACAGTGGAATGCCAGATCAATCTCTGCAAATATTTGCACTTTGAAAATTACGTACAACAGGGAAATTATAGTGTGTTAGCGCTTCAATCGCTAAATGTTGAAATATCAAAGCATCCAAATATTAAGAATTTCTACTCTCCACCACTAACTAACGTAAATATTTCAAATGAAAAGGTGCAGTGCGCTATTTATGTTAGATGTGATTTACAATTTTCCACAAGTTTTCTATGCCCAGGACTACAAGATTCAGAAGACTGTTTTTCTGTAGGGGCTGCGATAAAAGTGGAATGCCAGATCAATCTCTGCAAATTTTTGCACTTTGAAAATTACGTACAACAGGAAATTATAGTGTGTTAGCGCTTCAATCGCTAAATGTTGAAATATCAAAGCATCCAAATATTAAGAATTTCTACTCTCCACCACTAACTAACGTAAATATTTCAAATGAAAAGGTGCAGTGCGCTATTTATGTTAGATGTGATTTACAATTTTCCACAAGTTTTCTATGCCCAGGACTACAAGATTCAGAAGACTGTTTTTCTGTAGGGGCTGCGATAAAAGTTAATGGCAGCTCAGTTTATAATGTCATTTCAGTGTATAATCCGTATGGTCCCAAGGATGATAATACAGACTGGCTCAAAAACATCGATTTTACTTCTAAAAAATGGACAATTCTTGGCTATTTTAATGCTCATGCTCCTTTTTGGGATACAGAATGTTCAAAAGTGTCTTCTAACAGATTTCTAGAAAATAATTTTGATTCCAGTCTAATCTTGCTAAATGATGGACGAGTTACTCGAATCCAAGATGTATTAACCCACAAACCAGCTGCTATAGATCTGTCGCTGGTATCTCCAAATCTAGCAATTGA
>CM031628.1:44105371-44120371 GCA_018398815.1 Conus ventricosus | reverse complement strand
ACATATATCGTTGCCTAAACCTACAGCCTCTAGCACTTTGTGCATAAAATCAGCCTCTAGCACTTTGTGCATAAAATCCCAATCTAAGGAGTCGAACACCTTGTCGAAGTCTGAATTAATTAGCATCCCTGGGATAATTTTTATGTTGAGATGGTGTATTATGTCATATATTAACCTAATGTTACTACCTATGTATCTATTTGAGACAAATCCTGTCTGGTCTTCACTAGTCAGTGATGGAAGGACTTTTTAAAATTCTAGTAGCAATACAAGTGGAGCCAATGTCATATATAATGTTTAAAAGTGAAATATGTCTCCAGTTTTTACATGTTCTTTTCGGTTTTCCTTCTTTGGGTATACAGATTATTATACCTTCTTTCTGGGTGTTTGATAGTTCGCCTTGTCTGAAACTTTCATTTAGAGTTTGGGTTACAAACACGCCAATTTGTTTCCAAAAACATTTGAACAATTCAGCTCCAAACCCATCAGATCCAGGGCTTTTCCGTTCTTCATATTTTCCAATGCAATCCCTGCTTCTTCTATTGTTATTCCTCTTTGTAATGATTTAGTCTGTTCTTCTGTAAATTTCGGTATCTTATTCACCAAATCTACAATATTGTATTTCACAGTTCATCTTCTTTGGCATAGATCCTCATAAAAGTGTTTTACTGTAACTTTTATGTCTTCAGGTTCGTCTTGTCCAGTGTATTACCTTGTCCATCCAGTAGTTTTAAAATTTACAATTACTATTTGTTTGCTAATAAAGTTACGCTTTTCTAAACTGCAGAAATATTTACTAACCTTTTCTCCATATGCAACCCATCTTGCTTTTGATCTTAGTAGTACACCATTCATAACCTTTTCTCATGGTGATATCAATTCTCTATTACTCTCTTCAACTGTCTTCAAATCCTCCTCTGATTTAAGTTCTTTACTCTCAGTATCTTTAATAGTTTGCATGCATAAGGCTGTTTTCTTTACATTGTGATTCTCTTTTTTTAATTGTGGCATACTGGATGGATTTTTCTCTTATCTTTATCAGTAAGAAGTCAAGAAAGACCCGATTAGACACTGTTTGTTTAGGGTCTGAGCTGTTAGACCGGTTTTCATTTTGGCTATTGTTAGCATTAACATCATTCCCCTCATCGTTATCTGTGTATTCATCTGTTATTTCTTTTACTAGATTATTTATTCCGTCTACATATTCTTTATCTTTTAGTAGAGATGGATTAAATTTCCAAAGAGTTTTGTGTTTAATCTCCTTTCCGAATTGAAGCTTTAGTGTAATTAGTGAATTGTCATATCTAAAGCCTGGTAAAATGTCAGTGTCTTCAAAATACCAGATTACATATCTTTTTTTTTTTTTTTTTTTTTTTTTTGCTGTCCCAACCTCTGCGCCACCTCAGAGGCAGTGCACCCACGCCGCTCAAACCGACACCCGTCCATAGCCACAGCCCGGCTGGCCCCGTCGCAGCCCCGGCACCAGCAATCCACAGGGAGCAGTCAATGTCAAGTCGTCAAGAGGCAACCCACCGGAGGAGACACTGCACTGCTGCCGAGTCACTTCGGTGGTGTTCAGTGGCGCCTGTTCTGATCTAACATACGCAGGACACCACCTACTAAGCCCCCTACTGACGACAATAATTGCTTAGTCGCGGAGCCGGCGTGAGTGAGCTCTCCCTCCGGAGGGCGCCACCACGTCCTCAACGACAGCCCCATGGACTCGCCGATACCGGTGACCCCGACGGAAGCAAACCAAGGCCACAGACGTGGAGAGGACATCGAAATTGAGGTCACCATGAGAGCAGGGCATGAAGGGCCACAGAATTTGAGACATTTTTTTTAATGCTGATCAATGGGAATGAGGATGATTAAGATGATGCCACGGATTTTCATTTCGGTCTGAGACTACATGACAGGGCTGTACTCTACGCTTCCTTTCATAATATATCCTGGCGTCAACCAGGCCCGAGAGATACAGGCACCTGCAGTGTTGGTCATGAAATTTGAGCAACATTCTCAGAAACGCATCCATTAAGTGGATGAAACTCGACTGTGTGGTCCCAGTCTTCCCAACTGAGTCCGCAGCAAACTCAATTCTGGGTAGGAGCCGGTCGGGGCAGAAAAAACCCACATGACTCTGATGGGATTCGAACCCACGACCTCCCAGCCGGGAGTCCTCGACGCTAACCACTTCGCCACGGCGGCTGGTCCAGATTACATATTCTGACAGAAGGAAGAAATCTAGCCTACTTTGTTGCAGGGGGGTAGGTCTACGCCATGTGCATCTCCTACAGTCCGGTTGTTTTTTCTCTATATATCTGCTAATGACAAATCTTGTATCATATCCTCAACTGCTTTTTTAGCTTTGGGGTTATCTATATATTTCTAATTGTAACAATCAATTTCTGTTATTGTAGCAGATTACCCCCCTTCCCCCCCCCCCCCCCCCCCCCCCCCACACACACACACACCACCACCACAATAACGTAATTTTTGTACTTTTTAATACTATTTGTGAGTTCCTCATAGAATGTTAGGCCGTCTTTCTTTGGTCCATATACACTTACTAGCAACAGTTCCTTTTCATTTGTTGTAAATGATATGATGATAAAGTTACCCTGCATGTCTCTTTCCACCTTGTTTATTTTCAATTCGAAATTATTATTATATAGTATTGCTACTCCTCGAGCATTATATCTGTATGAGCAGAAAAAGCAGTCATACCCCTATTCCGCTTTTTTACTCTTTTCTGTATCTTTTTCAAAATGAGTATCTTGTAGGCCATATATAGAGTATTGTTTTTTTGTGTGTTAAATAATGAATTATATCTCCTCTTTCCTGATAATTCCCTAGACCTTGACAGTTTAATGATGAAAATGTTAATATGTTTGCCTTGCTACCTACTGAATCCATGGTGTTTTCCTTGTAGTCAAAAACATTACATAAAAGACCATCAAGTGCCACAGGAATAATAAAAGCAACAAACAGGAATCCAATTCAATGTCACAATTGCAGGCATAAAGGAATATACTTTTCAACAGCATGCATTTGAACAATCATCGTAATCATGGCTTGCGTAATTACCCCGATGTGAATAAGTACCGTCCATTTGGCTATGAGAACATATAACACAATACCATGTAGCTAGTACAACCAGTTTTACAACTCTGTCCCTCAGCAGCAACTATTCATTATTTGAACAGAGACATTGTTTTGCCCACAGCACAGGGTACCACCCCCCCCCCCCCCAAAAAAAAAAAAAAAAAAAAAAAAAACTTGGGAGAGGACAGAACTTGTCCTGACAATCATCCATTCTCTTGTCCCCCCCCCCCCCTCTCCCCCCATTCACACACATCCTTCTCACACACACTTGACAACACAAACAGCATACAAATAGCAACAATTACAATACCTCAGCCCATACACAATTAAACAGAAATGCCACAAACAGAAACAATATTCGCAAAAACGCACAAAATAAACACGTGCTAAGCACGCAAAGTACCGACTTGAGCGCTGTTCAAGCCAAGTGATTTCATCCAGATCGCACATTCACAAAAAGATATAAAATCTGTCAAAGATGGTGCTCACGTGCACAACGTGAAGCAAAAAAAAGTTTCGTTGAAGAGTCCATCAAGCAGTCGTTTCCCTCATCCCCCTAAAAGACAACAACACACACACACACACACACACACACACACACACACACACACACCCCTTCCGCACCTATCCTGTTTAAATCAGGTCCCAACTCCCTCTCTCCCTCCATCCCAGCCCCCATTCAGGTAGTTTTGAATAAAGCGTATATGCACGATTAGTTACATGCGAGTTAAGGGGAGGAGAGAGAGAGAGAGAGGAGAGAGAGAGAGAGAGAGAGAGAGAGAGAGAGAGAGAGAGATTGATTGATTGATTGATTGATTGATTGATCTTTAATACACAAGGATGGAGATTTTAGGCCAAAGCCTAGTCTTACAATCTGTCCTTGTCATGCATGCATTATTTCAGAACATATCATTCATACTGACAATTCAACATAGCAACATGGTAATCTAATTCTACAACAATAAGCAAACTATTCATAAAAGCACTAATGAGATGGGGGATGGTAAAACAGATGGAAACTTACAAACAAACAAACAAAACTACAGAGAGAGAGGTCTGAGGAGGTGGGGAAGAGAGAACGGTAGGCAGGGTGAGAAGAAAAGGGATGGTAGACAGAGTGGGAGTGGGGATGAGCGATTTTAACGGAGTAGGTTTTATGTTTAGACGATTTATTCAAAGTATGGTTCACAGAAGACTTTGTGAATGAGCGCTAATCATTGTAATCGAATAATTTGATTACTGAGACATAAAATGTTTATGCAAATGTTCCTTGAAAAGTTTTAAAGTATTCATGTTTTGTAGATTCGGTGGAAGTGAGTTCCAGAATATGGTCCAGAGTAAGCTAGGCTTGTTTTGAACAGATCAATGCGTGGGTAGGGAAGAAGGAATTTTAGTTTTTCGTCTGTTGTTAGAGATACAGCTGGATGGAGTACCTTTGCTGCACGTCTATGGAGAGAATTCAGCCTTTTTTGTGGACGTCATTACTTCCGTCCCACAATGTTGAGGCGTAATTGATAGTGACATTATGTGTGTATTGAAGAAAAGTTTAAGCACATTACTGTTGACGTAGCGCTTTAATTGAGATAAGAGGAAAAGGTGTTTTGAGACCACCTTGCATACGTTATTGAGATGAGATTGCCATTTCAATTCTTTATCCATCGTTAACCCTAAAACACGATGCTCATCTACCTGCTCGATAGAAGTGCCATTCAACTGAAGTTTTAGGCAGTCAACTGGTGCTTTTGGCGGGTAGCTATAATCGTAGATTTGGTTTTGGCTGGGTGTATGACCATTGAGACTGAATGACACCAGTCTGACACGTCGTTTAGACTTTCCTGGAGAGAAGATTTTATTGTCTGTAGATCACTATCATTCGTTTGGAGTGACGAGTTATCAGCAAATAAATCTGTCATGACCTTTTCATCTGATACGGACAATGGTAAATCATTGATGAAGATGCAGAATAGTAGGGGGCCTAGTACTGAGCCCTGTGGGACTCCATGTTTGACAAAGTCTGAAGCGGAGGTTTTGCCATTAAGCACCACATACTGAGTCCTATCGTTCAAGTATGATTGGAATAATGAGACTGTTGGGGTATGGTTCAAGTAGACAGACAGTTTCTTTAGAAGAATGGAATGATCAACAAGATCAAACGCCTTTTTGAAGTCAAGAAAGACAACCCCTGTCATTTGTGACTGGTTCATATTTGAAAGCCATGAGTCACACATTCGTGATAATGCTGTGTGGCAGGAATGATTTGATCGGAATCCAGATTGGAGTGGGTGAAATATGCTAGCTTAGTTCGTTTTTCTCCATGATCTGAGATACGTGTGTGTGTATGTGTCTTTCAAAGGGTTTGGATAGAATTGATAGTAAGGATATAGGTCTGAAATTATTTGGATCTGACAAATCATTTGATTTTGGAAGGGGGATCACTTTGGCGTTTTTGAACGCCTGAGGGAAAACTTTAGTTTCAATGGATAAATTATATATGTATGTAAGAGACTCAACAATGTAAGGTAGAGCGAGTTTGAGAAGAAACGCGGGTATGTTATCGGGACCCATGGATTTTTTATTCTTTAATTGCGCTATGTGCATTCCTACTTCATGTATAGCAAAATGGGGAATTTTGATTGAGTTACTGGATCCAAGTTTTTGTTTGCAAAATGATATTAGGGAAGTCGGACATGTTAGGAAAGTCGGGCATGTATATTCATTTGGTGCTCTTATAGTCTGTGAAGCTTGAGTAAGGGTATCTGATAATGACAGAAAGTGGGTATTAAATTTGTTTGGGGTGATGTTTGTGCTTGAATTTTGTGAATCTGTATGCTTGTTGCGTACAATAGTGTTTATTGCCCTCCACATTGGCGCTGTGGATTTTGCATCCGTTATCATTTGACTGAAGTAGTCTCGTTTGGCTTTTCCAACTTCGTTTGAAACAAAGTTTCTCTGCTCTTTGTATTCGTCAAACAAATTTGCTGCCTTGAGTTGGTCACGTAGTACCATTTCTTGCAGCAATTCTGGCGTTAACCATGGGTTCATCTGCGGATGCCTAACTCTTTTTTGATGTAACGGCGCGTGTTTATTTATGATGGTGAGGAATGTTTGGTACCAGACGGACAGTGCATCATTGACGTCTGAGTAATTATAAGTTCAATGGGGAAATGTTTAAGTCATAGAGGTATGCTGCTTCATTAAACGTTTTGAAAGAGCGGTATTGGATGGTTGTGTGACATTTGGGTGGTTGTTTTGGGAGCCTTAAGGACCACGTGCAGAAGACTGGACAGTGATCACTAATACCAGAATGTACCACTGAAACATCTAGTATTGCAGATTTGTTGTTGGTGTATACATGATCAATAAGCGTCGCAGAGAATATTAATATCTGTGTTCAAGCCCACCCATCTTATTTTGCACGCAAACCCCCCTTTTTCACAAACATTTCTTCCTGTTCTTGTCACTTTTTACCAAAACTAACACCTCTTTTGTAAAACAAAATTAACATGCAAAACCCCCAAAACTGAAGTAATTGTTACTTTAAAGTGGGGCTTGCGTGCACATAAAATGGGCGATCTTGAACACAGATATTAACATTCTCACTCGGATCCATGCAGCGGCTTACTTAATTAATTTTTTAATTGCTGTTTTTAATGTGGTTTAAAAAATGAACCCCCAAGTAGTTATAAAGCTTTTAGAACTATATGACGAGTTTGGGCGGGCGATTAATGCTGAAGTTGATAAAAAAAAAGTGTTAAAGGACATGTTTGATGAATTTATAACAAAACTTTTTGAACGCCTAAATATTCGAGAAAGTGTAGTGGAAGCCGTTAGTAAAATACAAGGCCCTTGGCCTCAACCAGTTATAAAGTTGTTTGCCATTTTAGTTGATTATATAGCTCCGGAAGATGCTAATCTGACTGTTTCTACTGACCCTGAAGGAGTAACTATTCACTTTAATACTGAACAGTTTCTAAGAATAGAAAAAGACTATGAGTAAAAAATAACAGCTGAATTTACTTTTACAATTATTTTTTTAATTTTTAGGTTTAAAAATGACGGCCAAACTCAGTGAATCTGATCTAATGATTTTAATAAAAAATTGTAATTAACTATTTGACAAAACAATGAGTGTTAAACATTGATTTTAGTGAATCAGGTTTTGAGAATGATGTAAACACTTTTAATAAAAATCATAGTGAACTTTGACGAAGCAATCAAAGCGATGAACATTGATTGTAGTGATTCAGAAAAAGCTAAAATATTGACAGGTGTTCTTGTAAGGTTAGGGTGCCTTGAAGTATTGCAACGCTTGGGTGAAGAATAAAAGCGCGTTTGCTGATTTTTACTTACTTTTATTTACATTTATTTTTTTTTAATTTACGTAAATGTTGTGGCTTTAAAAATGAACCCCACAAGTAAATCCAAGGTTAGAAAACTATATACGTTGGAGGAAATATTTGCCAGCGATGAACAATTAAGCAATATGTTTAGCGAATTAGAAATGGACATTACTAACCCCACAAATGTTCAGGAAAGCGTAACACATGCTATAAGTAAAATCCCAGAGTCTCTTCAAATTGACCCACCAGTAAAAGTGTTGTTAGTCATTCTGATTGATTATATAACACCCGATGGTAGTAACATACAAGTCTGGGTTTCAACTAAACAGAAAGAAGTACTTAACTATAACAACTTTAATTCTGAATGGGCGGATTACATGCTTACACAGTTTAAACCATGCGAGTGAGGAGGCTAAGGTAAGGGTGTCTGGCTGGTCTGAAGGAACAGTCCTTGAAATCAGATTAAAACAAGCAAAATATTATCCCATAGCTGGCAATTCTTACCTTCCTCTCCCAAGAGAGTTAGTGTTGAAACGAGCAGTCTTAATCATAAAACATTCTGACAATATGTGTTTCATGTGGTGTGTTTTGGCACATTTACATCACGTTGAAAAGCACGCAGACAGAGTCTCCAATTATGAAGCATACAAACATGAGCTGAACTTTAATAACATAACCGTTCCAGTAAGTATAGAATATATAAGGCGGTTTGAAGAGCAAAACAAACCAATAACCGTAAGCGTATATACATGGCCTGTAGTAGACAATCTACTGCCTCTATGGATTTCTCCCAATGCCCCTACTTTAGGCGAATCACTTAACAAACATGTAGACTTGATGCTGTTCACAGATGGGTCAAAGAGCCATTATGTGTTAATAAGATCAATAAACAGACTTATGGCTTATACTACAAAGGATACATCTAAACAAGAGCTTTGTAGAAGGTGTTTGTCAGAATCCCCACTATAGAAGCAGCTGCCAGCCATAACAATCATTGTAAAAGTTTTGTAGACTGTGAAACCAAACTTCTTATACCCCCACCAGGGTCTAAAGTCAGTTTTAAGAATGTACACAAAATGCAGATGAGACCATACGTAGTTTATGCTGACTTTGAATCAATCTTGCCACAGTACTACGGCCCACAAGAACAAAAAACAACCTTATTAACCTACCATCAGATCTGTTCTTATGCTTTTGTTGTTGTTAGATCAGACGGTCAACACACAATACCAGAGATTTACAGAGGCTCCAATGCAGCTAGTAAATTTTTACAGCAGATGAAACAAGTTCGTAATTACTACTCCAATCAGCTGAATCTCTCATTATTATGACTCCTGAAGACCAAGAACGCTATAAATCATCTACGCACTGTTGGATATGCAACAGAGAATTATTAGGTGACACTGTAAGAGACCACGATCACATCACTGGGAAATTCAGAGGAGCTGCACACAACAGTTGTAATCTTCAACTTAAGGTTGACCCCAAGACATGGAAACTGCCTATCTTCTTTCATAACGTACGAGGCTATGATTCTCATTTTATCATGCAAGCAATGACTTCTGAATATAAGAGGGTTACCTGCATTGCACAGTCTTCAGAAAAGTATATGACCTTTACTATTGACTGTTTATCCTTTTATGACTCTGCCCAACATCTGATGGGGAGTTTGGAAAAATTAGCAGGATCGCTACAAGACTTCCCAATAACTGAACAATATTTTGACCCATCTTTAGTACGTAAAGGCGTTTATCCTTATGAATACATGGACTCGTGGGAGAGGTTTGATGAGCCAGCCCTACCACATAAGGAAGACTTTTACACCGTCTTACAGGCAAAGGGATAACTGACTCTGATTATGAATACGCAAAGAAAGCCTGGGCAGAATTACACTGCCGAACAATGGGTGATTATCATGATCGCTATCTAATGGCTGACGTGTGTTTATTGGCAGACGTCTTTCAGAATTACAGATCTACATGCATGAAACATTACGGCTTAGACTCATCACATTACATTTCTGCTCCAGGCCTTTCTTGGGACGCCTTCGTAAAGTCTACAAACATTGAGATTGACTTAATATCTGATCTGGCTACACTTCAGATGATTGAAGACGGTCTATGGGGAGGCATTAGCATGGCCTCACACCCTTACTGCAAAGCTAACAACAAGTATTTAGATGACTATGACTCAACTAAACCATCTAACTATCTAATGTACTTAGACGCTAACAATCTGTATGGGTGGGCCATGAGCCAAACACTGCCATTAAGAAACTTTAGAATGTACACAGGCCCTTTTCAGGTTGATGATGTGTTATACATGCTGTCAAAACTTACGCCTGATTGTCCAACAGGACTAATCTTAGAAGTAGACTTAGAATATCCAAAAGAATTGCATGACCTCCATAACGATTACCCCCTAGCAGCAGAAAGATTAAAGATAACCTCCACAGAACCGCCTAAACGTGTGCCTAATCGCTACAAGCCTAAGTACGTATGTCATTACAGACTGCTACAGTTTTACTTAAGACACGGGCTAAAACTTACATTTCATAGAGTTATAGAGTTTGACCAAGAGCCCTTTATGAGGCCATACATCATGAAGAATACTGAATACTGAATAAAGATTTTCTGACTAAAAAGCACATAGACAGTCTTTCATATTATGATTATTTTAATTATTTTTTTAGTTAATAAAAACATGAGCACTGCAAAGATCATCAATACTATTTACCACTCTGCTGTAATTAGCGGCCTTAGTATAGGGTATAGCGTGTTAGCAAAAAACATGTTTAAAATGAGGCCGGCTGATCTAGGAAGGTTAGACATTGAGGATGTTGTTAAGGTTATAGTTGTAATAACTGCGGGGATTGCATATAAAGACTTTCTTGTTGCACGGGGGATTATCCCAGAAAATATTAATGCATAGGCAGATTAATTCATAAGAAAATATTGATTTATGAAAAGATGTCTGGATTGGTTCTGATGGTGGGAGGTGCTATTGTTAATGCATTAGCCTTCTCTGGCAGCAATTACATGTTTAGTAAACTACGGTCTGTTGAAGAAAGAGAACGGCATAACAAGGCAATAGAAGATTTAGCCCAAGCAAGCGACGCTTATGAAAAAAGGCGAATTGCTCACTTAGACTTTATTAATAAAAAGTTAAGAGACAGGGACATACAGAGCACACATTTACAGACGTTGATGACGCAATGAATGAGTATTATTTAGTAACAGGAAAGAAGTTTCTAACATCCTCACCGCCAGAACTGTCTGCCTTTTATGAGTCATCTGAGGATCAGAGAATGGCAGAAATAGGCTTTATTATACGTGCTATGGGAGCAATCTTTCTTCTCGCATATTCAATCTAAAAAACAATTAGAATACAATTAAAATACAGTCCCTTCTTACGGGCAATACGAAGTGCAAAATATATTATTCTCCTAAAGGATATTGGAAAGGAAAGACTGCTATTGATAAACTGAGTAAAGCTGCTGGTGTGTCTGAATCAGAAGCAAAAGACTGGCTTTCAAAACAAGCAATTTGGCAAATATATCTGCCTGCCCCAAAAAGAATAATAAGGCCTAGATTTGGTAACTCAATTCCGAATGACACCCACCAGATGGACTTGTTGTATCTTTCACATGACAAAGTTAGAAGGAAAAAGTTTAAGTATGCTCTGACTGTTGTTGACATGGCTTCAAGGTACAAAGATGCTGAGCCTTTAACAGATAAAAGCTCAACTGCTGTAGCTGTGGCTTTACAACAAATATACATGCGAGGGCCATTAAAGTATCCTCGGATGATTCAGGTTGATGATGGAAAAGAGTTCAAAGAAGCTGTCAACCAACTGTTTTTAAAAACACCAGGTTACAATTAAGAGAGGGATTCTAGGCAACCATCGCTCCCAAGCCCCAGTAGAAAACTTTAATAAGAATTTAGCCGAACGTCTGTTTACCTATCAATATCACAAAGAAATTATGGACAGAGCGCGTAACACAGAATGGGTTAGGAGATTGCCAGCTGTCTTACGCGCCATGAACAATGAAGAATTTAAAACAACGGGCCTTAAGCCAGTAAACGCAATTGAACTAAAAAAAATTAGCATTACTGAAGATGTGCAGAGTACTCAAAAACTCTTGCCGTTTGGACTAAAAGTAAGATACTTGTATGCTCCTGGAGAGGCAGAGGGCGGTGTTAGAATTATAGCCACAGATCCTATATACAAGACTCCCTAATGCTAAAGAGACTGGCGCTCCAGCCCCAGTAGCTAAAAGAGCAACACTAGACCCAGCACTTACGCTAGCTACAGCTGAGGAGCCAGTAATTACATAAGAAAGAGTATTTAAAACTTTAGCATATTTCTTTCTAGTAACCCTATACTTATCCAAGTCACTTTCTATTTCCTTTTGAAGTTCAGTTATGTGCTCTAATCTAAACTGTTGAGCCTGATCATCCATTATTTAATTAAGATTAATTTTGTAAAAATGTTCTTATTAATCCTTCTTCATCAACAGAGTAAAACCCAATAAAATCAACAAACTTAATGAAAATAAAGTCGAGTACTGTTAGTTTGTTTTTGTCAACATTTACAGTAACCTTGTCAGATGATAAGGTGTTTATTTCATCTTCGTTTTTAGTAATGGCAATAACAAGCCTAAGAGGGCCATCCAAGTTTTCAGACGATAATTGCACTCCCCTGATTAATGTATGTTCTGGCAAACTAGAATTAGACTCCCCTGGAGTGATTAATAAAACAAAAATGAAAGTAGCAGTGTTAGGCATTGGGGGTTTTGGGATAAATTCTAAACCAACTGTGTCATCTACCACTTCAGCAAATGGCTTGTTTCTGCTCAACACATATTCACGCTTATATTTATCCATTACAATCTGCTTTTTATGTTGTGTTCCTGGGACAAGACTAGCAAGAAAGGAGCCTGCATTCAAAGCCTTTCTAAAATTGTGTTTTTTATCAAAGTATACATTGGGGCTTCGTAGGTCAAATTTAAAATCCCAGTCAATTTCAGGACGCAAGACCCAGTTATTGTTTTGTTTATAAAGCTTGTATTCGTGTTTGCCGTAATCAGTTGTTTCTAGATTTCTTATTTGTTCTAGTTTAGGATGTTGCTGTCGTTTTTTTATCTTCAATTTCTGTTCGTTTGTAAAACCCATCATCTGTGTATTCAAATCCATAAACATTTCCTGACACTCCTATTAGATCAAACTCAAATGTGTCTGCTAGGTCTTTTAGCTCTACTGAAATACATTTAGGAGCCAGCTGCGCTTTTGATTCTGGCCCACGAGACATTCTTTTTAATATGAAAATTATAATAATCAATCTACAATAAGCAAACGTATTGAACTGGGGGGTCAGTTCGCAAGCATAATTTAGCGTGCTTAGATTTTTCTAACTGCTCTTATATTTTTTTAGCTCATCTTTGTCCCTTATCATATAATTTTCACTTAAACATTCTTCAAAACTATCTTTGTCCTTAGTGTGAAATAATACAACCGATTTTAACTGCGATCTAAAGTCTTTTAAGACAGCATTGTATTTCTGAGTTAAAGGCCACACAGAAACTAATGCGTGGTGGTCGCTAAAGGCTAGCTTTGAGAGAGTCTTTCTTTTTTTTTTAACAATGTCTCGTTCAGCTGAACAGTCATCAATACTAAACAGTGTTTCAGTTCCCTCAAATAACCTATAGTAATGTTCTAAACAGTCGCTTTGCTTGTCGCTAGGATCAACTAAAAATATATTCTCGTCTGTCCAAACAAACTGCCTTTCTTTGTAAGACTTGTGCTTAATGGTTGTGCAGAATATAACAATGTACTCGTAATGAAACCTGTAGATTGTTTGTAACAAGTCAAGTATGAAGACAGTTTTCCCGCATCCACTAATCCCACAATTAAGCGAACAGTGTGGATCTTTGGGCAGTTCAAACTATCCATTTGTTTTTAATAGGTTATTTGTTTTAGCCTGCATTTTATTATAATATTTCTTTTAACCTGCATTTTAACAGGCTATTTCTTTTAGCCTGTTTTCTTCAATGTTTAACTGAGCGTCACAAACCATAAAAATGTGCATTTGTATTGGACCGTCCCCGTTTGCTTTCATGTGAATATTCATTTTTATACCATCTTGCCCTACCCTTCTTCCACCTCCAAACAATCTGTTGTCAAATGTGGATCTAAAATCCAACCACAGTCCATATTTGTTTGTTAAGTAGTCTTCGAGTTTTACATCATAAAGGCGAAGTTTTTTACCTACAAGATCGACTGTAGGATCTCTTTGTCTGCCTCCAGCGAACAACTTTCTTATTTCATCAAAGTGTTGGTAAGGTAAAAGTCCACAGCCTGAATACAACTGATCAAACTTGCCGTTTATCACGCAGTCAATCTTCTCAATTTTTGGATTATAAAACACTTCTGATTCTCTATAAAAAGGAGTTGTGTCTTCAGTAAACAGTAACAAAATTCCTTTTACTGACTTAAGAGACTGATTTAGATGTATGTTCCAGAGAGTGTCTCGCTTGTTTTTATTTTCTGTATTTTGTTATATAACTCTTTCATAATAAATAACTGTTTTACTTTTATACTGGTTTAAGATTGTTCTAGCCAGTACAGGGTTAGTAACAACATCAAACGCAAGAGAGATGTCACTAACTGTGTATTTGGCTAAAGGGTCTTCAGACAGAACAACAGAATCGCTAGTATTGAATGTCAGTTCATAAGTAAGTTTATCTCTTAGAGCGCCTTGGTAATATGGCATATGCGTCTTTAACAGTTCAAAATCCAGAGGGATGCAAAATCTGTTGCCAATTGCTTCTGCTGCTGCCTGGTCTTTAATATTATCCTTTGCATCCTCTGCTTTAAGCCTGTGTTTAAGACCGTTTGGGTTCTGTATTCCCTGATAGACTTTCTCTTTTCTTTCTTTTTTGGGCAGCCATAGATCAGAATAGAGTGTAAAAATGTCTGCTTTGTTTAATATGAAGACTTCTCTGCCCTCCAGTTTGATTGCTATATGTTTAACGATGGCCCTGCCCAAATTAGCAACAACAGTAGCATTTGGATCTGTCGATTTAATATCTATTTTGAATGCTAGTTTAGCGGTGCCTGGCATTATAACATCGTCAGCGCCAAGATTAGGGAATTTTACTGTTAACACTTGACCAGGCTGAACTGTTGATGGGGTATTTACACTAATTACAGTCTGTCTTGTGCCTTTTATGCCATGGGGTTCCTTCTCTCTTCTGTATGGATCAAGGTCGCAGCCGTATGAGTTCATTTGTTATAAAACAAAAAAATAATAAATATATAAATATGGATGAAGATTTTGATGCGATTGATCCTATTGAAGAAGAAGATGATGAAGAAAGAGAGCCAAGTCCTTCATTGCAAGAAGAACTTGAAGGAGCAGCAGCAGCAGGTTCTTTACTCCCCAGACAACGTCAAGAACTATTGCAAGTAAGAATTCAATCATTCTATAGAAGCATAGGACAAGAGCCACCAGACGTACTTGATCCTAACAATTGTGAAGAAGATGGTAAACATCT
>CM031628.1:44074133-44104371 GCA_018398815.1 Conus ventricosus | reverse complement strand
TTTAAAAAAAATCAAAAAAAAAAAAAAAAAAGGAAAAAAACGCCCTAAACTATGTTACGGATGACCGCCAGTTCAATACGTTTTGCTTATAGTTTTTTTAAAACCAAATGTTTATTATAGTTTATTTATTATAATTTTATATTAAAAGTTCGCGGGCCAGAATCAAAAGCCAGCTAGCTCCTAAATGTATTTCAGTGAGCTAAAAGACCTAGCAGACACATTTGAGTTTGATCTGATAGGAGTGCCAGGAAATGTTTATGGATTTGAATACACAGATGATGGGTTTTACAAACGAACAGAAATTGAAGATAAAAAATGACAACTATATCCTAAACTAGAACAAATAAGAAATCTAAGAAACAAACTGATTACGGCAAACATGAATACAAACTTATAGACAAGACAATAACTGGACCTTGCTTCCTGAATTGACTGGGATTTAAAATTTGACTTACTAAGCCCTAATGTATACTTTGATAAGAAAAGAAATTTTAGAAAAGCTTTGAATGCAGGAGCCCTTCATGCTAGCCTTGTCCCAGGATAACAACAGAAAAAGCAGATTGAGATAAATCCATATGGAAGAAGAGAATATATGCTAAGCAGAAAGAAGCCCCTAGCTGAAGTGAAGGATGACACCGGTTGGTTTAGAATTTAACCCAAAATTTCCAATGCCTAACACTGCTACTTTGATTTTTGTTTTATTAATCACTCCAGGAGAGTCTGATCCTAGTTTGCCAGAACATGTGTTAGCAAGGGGAGTAACAATAAAGGCTGAAAACTTGGATGGGCCTCTTAGGCTTGTTATTGCTATTACTAAAAACGCAGATGAAATAAACACTTTCTTGTCATCTGACAAGGTTACTGTGAATGTTGACAAAACCAAACTAACAGTACTTGATTTTATTTTCATTAAGTTTGTTGGTTTTATTGGGTTTTACTCTGTTGATGAAGTGCTGCCAGAAGGGTTAATAAGAACATTTTTACAAAATTAATCTTAATTAAAAAAGTGGGGCCTAACAGTTTATGTTTTACAAAATTAATCTTAATTAAAATGGATGATCAAGCTCAACAGTTTGATTAGAGCACATAACTGAACTTCAAAAGGAAATAGAAAGTGACTTGGATAAGTATAGGGTTAATACGCTAAAGTTTTAAATACTCTTTCTTATGTAATTACTGGCTCCTCAGCTGTAGCTGGCGTAAGTGCTGGGTCTAGTGTTGCTCTTTTAGCTACTGGGGCTGGAGCGCCAGTCTCTTTAGCATTAGGGAGTCTTGGTTTGGGTTTAGGTGCCATGTCTATGATTGTAAGTGCTGTTTTAAAAAAAATTAACTCCTAAATTACAAAAGCACACTGCCATTGTAGCCCTAGCATCAGCAAAACTTGTTCATTAAGATTGAGAATAACCAAATCATTACAGAATGAAAACATTACAGACGAAGAATTTCAGCGTCTTATGGCTGATGGTGAGGATTACAGACGACAAAAAACTGAACTTCAAAGGAGTGGAGAAAGACTTTTACTTCACAACAGGTAGACACTGAGGCAATCAAACAGAACATTGAAAAACAAACAAATGATCAGTTAAACCCAAAATAGGCTAAAAAAATAAATCATAAGTTAAAAAAATAAGATGTGAATTAAAATAAGTTAAAAAATAAGATGTGAATTAAAATAAGTCATAAGTTTAACAAAAAAAATAAATATTCATACTATTTTTTTATTTTTTATAAACTAACAGGCACTGTGTTTGGTGGGACAACTTGCAGCTCTTCACGAACAAAGGATCTTTTAGGGGCGGGCTTTTTAGAAGAGAGAGTTTCTCTTAAATAATACACAGGAGGGGCTGTTTTCATAATTCTTTCAACTTCATAATCGTCTACGCTCTATATAGGGTCTGTGGCTCTAATTCTAACATTGCCCTCTGCCTCTCCATGGACCATACAAGTATCTTAGTTTTAGTCCAAACGGCAAGAGTTTTTGAGTGCCCTGCGCATCTTCAGTAATGCTGTTTTTTTTTTTTAAATTTGATTGCGTTTACTGGTTTAAGGCTTGTTGCTTTAAATTCTTCATTGTTCATGGCACGTAAACAGATGGCAACCTCCTAACCCATTCTGTGTTGCGTGCTCTGTCCATAATTTCTTTGTAATATTGATAGGTAAACGGACGCTCAGCTAAATTCTTATTAAAGTTTTCTACTAGGGCTTGGGAGCGATGGTTGCCTGGAATCCCTCTCTTAACGGTAACCTGGTGTTTTAAAAGCAGTTGGTTTACAGTCCCTTTAAACTCTTTTCCATCATCAACCTGGATCATCCGAGGGATACTTTAATGGGCCTCGCATGTATATTTGTTGTAAAGCCACAGCCACAGCAGTTGAGCTTTTATCCGTTAAAGGCTCAGCGTCTTTATACCTTGAAACCATGTCAACAACAGTTAGAGCATACTTAAACTTTTTTCTTCTAACTTTGTCATGTGGAAGATACAACAAGTCCATCTGGTGGGTGTCATTCGGTGTTGAGTTAACAAATCTAGGCCGTATTATTCTTTTTGGGGCAGGCAGATATATTTGCCAAATTGCTTGTTTTGAAAGCCAGTCTTTTGCTTCTGACTTAGACACCCCAGCAGGTTTACTCAGTTTTTCAATAGCAGTTTTTCCTTTCCAGTACCCTCTAGGAGAATAATATATTTTGTACTTCGTATTATCCATAAGAAGGGACTGTATTTTATTTTTAACCATGTTTTTATTACATTTTAACTTTAATTTTAGACTGAATATGCAAGAAGAAGATTGCTCCCATAGCACCTATAATAAAAGCCTATTTCTGTCATTTTCTGATCCTCAGAAGGTTCATAAAAGTCAGACAGTTCTGGAGGTGGTGATGTTAAAACTTCTTTCCTGTCACTAAGTAATACTCATTCATTGCGTCATCAACGTCTGTAAATGTGTGCTTTGCATGACCCTGTTCCCTTAACTTTTTATTAATAAAGTTTAAGTGAGCAATTCGTCTTTTCTCATAAGCGTCTCTTGCCTTGGCTAAATTCTTCCATCGCCTTGTTATGTCGTTCTCTTTCTTCATCAGACCACAGTTTACTAAACATGTAATTGCTGCCAGAGAAAGCCAAAGCATTAACAATAGCTCCCCCACCATCAGAACCAATCCAGACATCTTTTTATAAATCAGTATTTTCCAGAATTAATCTGCCTATGCATTAATCTTTTATAAATTAATCTTTTTATAATTAATCTTTTTATAAATTAATCTTTCTATGCACTAATATTTTCTGGGATAATCCCCTGTGTAACAAGAAAGTCTTTTGATGCAATCCCTGCAGTTATTACAACTATAACCTTAACAACATCCTCAACGTCTAACCTTCCTAGATCAGCTGGCTTCATTTTAAACATGTTTTTTGCTAACACGCTATAGCCTATACTAAGACCACTAATAACAGCAGAGTGGTAAATAGTATTGATAATCTTTGTAGTGCTCATGTTTTTCATTAACTAAAAAAAAATAATTAAAATAATCATAATATGAAAGACTGTCTATGTTCTTTTTAATCAGATAATCGTTTGTTGCTAGAGCTAAAAATAAGGCTGCAAGTAGTTTTGGTGAATCTTCTATCTTTCCCATGTTGGGCGGTTTTATTCTTAGCAAACATTTTGCAAGAGTTGAATAAACTACAACACCAGCAACAGGCACTGCATAATTAACCAACGTTAAACTCATGGTTTTAAAAGTATTATATTATTTTTATTGCTTTTAAAAGTATTGTTTTAAAAGTATTGTTTTTAAAGGTATCATATTATTTTTTATTGTTTTAAAAGGGTTTAAAAATGGATTGTGACGAGCTATTAAAGTGTGAGGAGCGAGCAGACCGCTCAGCAGACCTCTGCCATAAAGAAAGATTATACTCTCTGGCTGCGTGTGGGAAAACTAGACAGTATGTAGGTGTTGAACTAAGTATTGAACAGATCCAACAACTGTCTACATCAGACGTTGAGAAGTATTACGCCAGGTACGAAGCACAGCTAGGGTCAAAAATGGTTAGATCGGTGGGGCAGACAATGATTAGTTTATATGCTAAATTAGTAATTAAGATAGCACCGATTGATTCAGAAGAAGATTTAAAATATGACTTATCACAAGATCCAGTTTTAAACAAGTCCCTAGAAACTCTTGCATGTGACGTATTATAGATTTGGGACGTTATTATGTCCATTCATCAGGGGATTAATTACTTTAATCATATTAATTTTAATTATATTACAAAAAATGAGCGATCAGGAGAAGAAGATTGTGACTCCACAGGAGCAAAAAGTCTCACAAAGAGTGTCCCACAAGTGAGTGTCCTACAAGTGAGTGTCCTACAAGAGAGTGTCCTACAAGTGAGTGTCCTACAAGAGAGTGTCCTACAAGTGAGTGTCCTACAAGTGAGTGTCCTACAAGTGAGTGTCCTAAAGAGAGTGTCCTACAAGTGAGTGTCCTACAAGAGGGTGTCCCACAAGTGAGTGTCCTACAAGAGAAAGTCCCACAAGTAAGTAATGTTACTAAGTCTAAAAATCCTGGGCGTGTTGAGGCTGGACGTAAACTAGCTGAATGGAACAGACTGCAAAAAGCAAACCAAGCAACAAAACAAAAATTGTTAGATAGTAATACAACATTGCCACCAGCACCACCACCACAACAACAACACAATCACAATCAAATTATAAGATGTATTATTATGTATTGGGGGCTGTTGTTGTTGGTGGGGGGGGGGGGGGGGGTTTGGCATACAAATGTCTAACGCCATACCTAGCAACAAAGTCACAAAACCCACAAAAACAGTAAAAGAAGAAGAACCAGCCTCTGCAAAAAAGTACAACCTCCTGCTGCAGACCCATTTTCAATGAATTAGGTTTTTTAATGTGTTGTTAAAAACTAGATAAGTACAAATTAAGTACAGGTTAAGTTAGTAATAACAAATTAAGTATAAGTTAAGTACAAGTAAATACAAGTAAAGTACAAAGTCAGATTAAGTTCTTAAGTTAAGTACAAGTTAAGTACTAGTTAAGTACTAGTTAAGTTCTTAACTTAAGTACAAGTAAAGGCAGTCAGGTGCCTACTAAGTTCTTAAGTCATGTTCTACGCCAAGTCAAGTTTGTCTACCCCAAGTCAATCTTTTAAAGTACGTTCTTGAGCTTTTAAGTTAGTTCTCCAATGGCCTATAGCGTATGAAAACTCAGGATCAACGTAAGTTCTCTTGTTATTGTTAGAGACTAGTAATTTCTTATTAACAGCAGTTGTGTTTACTTGATGAAGAGTAGAGCGCAGATTAACATTTGTGTGATGAATAACTTTGTGTTCAAAGAGAGCCTGCTTGTAGTTGTCGTGAGTTATAGTTTTTTTTACAACTTCTTTACCTACGCCCTTAGCCTTCTTCATTACAGAAGTCTGGCTAGCAACGCTATACATCTTCGACCGTAAGCCAACATATTCTTGTATAACTGTTCCATTAAGTTCGTCTTTAAACTTTCCAATTACTTTCTTGTTTGCAGTTGAATGTAAAGGGCTGTCTTTAGGGTAGTCACGTGTGTCGTACCGTCCATCAGCTCCTTTAGCTACTTCTGTTTCTAAGTCTTTGTAAAAATCTTCTGTGGGGATGTCTAGAATAAAAGAGTCAGTGTCTGTGTAAAGGACTCTAGATTCTGGGTACAGGAATTCTAGCATTAACAGCTTTGACAGCTCTAACACAGTAAACTCAATAAACACTGGCTTGTCCAACCTCACATTCTGTTTCTTCATCATAATGCCAACCAGGCTGCCGTTAAATTGTCTAAAGTCTAGGTAGTTAGGTTTAGAGACTAGTTTAATTACTGCTTTTTTTTGTAACTAATCTTACATCTTTGCGTTTGTGTGGATTCTCCATGGTTTTGCCAAATCAACTGTTGTTCATTAGTTTAAAGAAGTCTTTTTCTGAAGCGTCAGTAGCTTTAGTCCTAAGATCAGTATTCTTCATAATGTATGGGCTCATAAAGGGCTTTTGTTCAAAAGCAATTATTCTGTAAACTGTTGTTAGTTTTAGCCCGTGTCTTAAGTAAAACTGTAGGAGTCTGTAATGGCATACGTACTTAGTCTTGTAACAGAGATTGGGCACAAGTTTAGGCGGTTCATTGTGGACCATCTTTAATCTTTCTGCTGCTAGGGGGTAATCGTTATGGAGGTCATGCAATTCTTTAGGATATTCTAAGTCTACTTCTAAGATTAGTCCTGTTGGATTATCAGGTGTAAGCTTTAACAACATACTTAACACAGTATTAACTTCATGAGGTCCTTTTTATCATTCTAAAGTTTCTTAATGGCAGTGTTTGGCTCATAGCCCACCCATACAGATTGTTAGCGTCTAAGTACATTAGATAGTTATATGGTTTAGTTGAGTCATAGTCATCTGAATACTTGTTGTTAGCTTTGCAGTAAGGATGTGAGGCCATCCTAATGCCTCCCCGTAGGCCGTCTTCAATCATCTGGAGTGTAGCTAGATCAGATATTAAGTCAATCTCAATGTTTGTAGACTTTAAGAAGGCGTCCCAAGAAAGGCCTGGGGCAGAAATGTGATGTGATGAGTCTAAGCCGTAATGTTTCATGCATGTAGATCTGTAATTCTGAAAGACGTCTGCCAATAAACACACGTCAGCCGTTAGATAGTGATCGTGATAATCGCCCATTGTTTGGCAGTGTAATTCTGTCCAGGCTTTCTGTGCGTATTCATAGTCAGAGTCAGTTATGCCTTTGCCTGTAAGACAGCTGTAAAAGTCTTCCTTATGTGGTAGGCTGGCTCATCAAACCTCTCCACGAGTTCATGTATTCATTAGGGTAAACACCTTTACGCACTAAAGATGGGTCAAAAATATTGTTCAGTTATTGGACAATCATGTAAAGATCCTGCTAATTCCTCCAAACTCCCCATTAGATGTTGGGCAGAGTCATAAAAAGATACACAGTCAAGAGTAAAAGTCATATACTTTTCTGAAGACTGTGCAATGCAGCTAACCCTCTTATATTCAGAAGTCACTGCTTGCATAATAAAATGAGAACCATAGCCCCGTAAGTTATGAAAGAAGATGGGGCAATTTCCAAGCCTTAGGGTCAAACTTAAGCTGAAGATTGCACTTGCTGTGTGCTGCTCCTCTAGATTTGCCAGTAATGTGATCATGGTCTCTTACTGTTGGTTTGCTTCCGCTGCTGTTAGCTCTAGACCGCAAATCCAACAGTAAGTGGCTGATTTATACTGTTCTTGGTCTTCAGGAGTCATAATAATGTCTGAGAGATTCAGTTGATTGGAGAAGACATTCCGAACTTGTTTCATATGTTGTAAAAATCGATTAGCTGCGTTGGGGCCTCTGTAAATCTCTGGTGTTGTTGGGTAACCGTCTGACCTAACAACAATAAAAGCATAAGAACAAATCTGATGAGTGTTTAATAAGACTGTTTTGGGTTGTTCTAGTTGTTGTGGGCCTTGATACTGTGGCAAGATTGATTCAAAATCAGGATAAACTACGTATGGGCTCATCTGCATTTTGTGTAAATTTTTAAAACTAACATTAGACCCTGGTGGGGGTGTAAGAAGTTTAGTTTCACAGTCTAAAAAACTTTTACAATGATTCTTATGTTTGGCAGCTGCTTCTATAGTAGGGATTCTGACCAAACACCTTCTACACATCTCTTGTTTAGATTTATGCTTTGATGTATATTCTAACAGTCTACTCATTGTTCTGATTAATACATAGTGGCTCTTTGGCCCATCTGTAAGCAGTAGCAAGTCTACATGCTTGTGAAGTGATTCACCTAAAGTAGGGGCGTTGGGGGAGATCCTTAGAGGCAGCAGATTGTCTACTACAGACCATGTATATACGTTTACGGTTATTGGTTTGTTTTGCTCTTCAAACTGACTTATATATTCTATGTTTACTGGAAAATCTATGCCTTCGAAGTTTAGCTTATGTTTGTATGCTTCATAATTGGAGACTCTGTCTGCGCGCTTTCCAACGTGATGTAAATGTGCCAAAACACACCACATAAAACACTTATTGTCAGAATTCTTTTATGTTTAAGACTGCTCGTTTTAAAACTAACTCTCTTGGGAGAGGAAGGTAAGAATTACCAACTATGGGATAGAACTTTATTTGTTTTAATCTGATTTCAAGGACTGTTCCTTCAGACCAGCCAGACCCCCTTAGCTTAGCCTCCTCACTCGCATGGTTAAACTGTGTAATCATGTAATCAGCCCATTCATAATTAAAGTCGTAATAGCTGATTGCTTCTTTCTGTTTAGTTGAAACCCAGACTTGTACACTACTACCATCAGGTGTCCCCATTCATAATTAAAGTCGTAATAGCTGATTGCTTTTTTCTGTTGAGTTGAAACCCAGACTTGTACACTATAATCAATTAGAATGACTAACAACACTTTTACTGGCGGGTCAATTTGAAGAGACTCTAGGATTTTAGAGATAGCATGTGCTACGCTTTCATGAACTTCTATGGGGTTAATAATGTCCGTTTCTAAGCCACTAAACATATTGTCCAATTGTTTGTCACTACCTCCCAACAGTATGTTGTTGGGTAGTTTTTCAAACTCACTTGTGGGGTTCATTTTTTAAAACCACAATATTTACGTAATTAAAAAAATAAATGTGAATAAAAGTAAGTAAAAAATCAGCAAACACGCTTTTATTCTTCACCCAAGCGTTGCAATACTTCAAGACACCCTATCCTTACAAGAACACCTGCCAATATTTAGCTTTTTCTGAATCACTACAATCAATGTTCATCACTTTGATTGCTTCGTCAAATAGTTCACTATGGGTTTTTATTAAATTGTTTACATCATCTCAAAACCAGATTCACTAAAATCAATGTTTAATACTTTCATTGTTTCGTCAAATAGTTCATTACAATTTTTTAAATTAAAATCATTATATCAGATTCACTGAGTTCAGCCGTCATTTTTAAACCCACAATATTTTACGTTAATAAAAAAATAATTGTAAATGTAAATGTAAATTAAAAAATACAAGTAAATTCAGCTGTTATTTATCATTCATAGTCTTTTTCTAATCTTAAAAACTGATCAGGTTTAAAGGTAATAGTTACTCATTCAAGGTCATTAGACACATGCAAATCAGCATCTTTGGGGGCAATATTATCAAGTAAAATGGCAAAAAGCTTTATAACTGGTTGGGACGAAGGGCCTTGTATTTTACTAACGGCTTCCATTACACTTTCTCGTATATTTAGACGTTCAAAAAGTTCTGTTATAAATTCATCAAACATGATCTTTAACTCTTCTTTATCAGCTCCTGCATTAATCGCCCACCCAAACTCGTCATATAGTTCTAAAAGCTTTATAACTACTTGAGGGTTCATTTTTTAAACCAGATTAAAAACCACAATTAAAAATTAATTAAGTAAGCCGCTGCATGGATCCGAGTAAAAGGGTGCAACAACACAATAGTGAATGTTAATATGCGGGTTCAAGATCGCCCATTTTATTTTGCACGCAAGCCCCACTTTAAAGTAACGATTACTTCAATTTTTGGGGGGTTTTAGACGTTAATTTTTTTGAAAAAAAAGGTGTTAATTTTGTGAAAAGCAGCAAGAAATGAAGAAATTTGTTGTAAAAGAGGGTTTGCGTGCACAATAAAAAGGGTGGTCTTGAACCCGCATATTAACATTCTCTACTTACGACACACTACCGTTCCTTACGATTGACTTACGACACACTACCGTTCCTAACGAATGAATTACGACACACTACCGTTCCTTACAAATGACTTACGACACACCACTGTTCCTTATGAATGAATTACGACACACTACCGTTCCTTACGAATGAATTACGACACACTACCGTTCCTTACGAAGGAATTACGACACACCACTGTTCCTTACGAATGATTTACGACACACTACCGTTCCTTACAAATGACTCCCGACACACTACTGTTCCTTACAAATGACTTACGACACACTATCGTTCCTTACGAAGGAATTACGACACACCATTGTTCCTTACGAATGACTTACGACACACTACCGTTCCTTACGAATGACTCACGACACACAACCGTTCCTTGCGAATGAATTACGACATAGCACCGTTCCTTACGAATGACTCAAGACACACCGCCGTTCTTTACGCATGACTTACGACCCACCACCATTCATTAAGAATGACTCAAGACACAACGCCGTTCCTTACGAATGACTCACGACACACCACCGTTCCTTACGAATGACTCACGACACACTACCGTTCCTTACGAATGAATTGCGACACACCACCGTTCCTTACGAATGACTCAAGACACAACGCCGTTCCTTACGCATGACTTACGACACACCACTGCTCTTTACCAATTATTCAGACACACTGCTGTTCCTTAAAAAAAAATGACTCACGATCACCACTGTTTTTCACGAATTACACATGTCACAATACCGTTCCTCACGAACGACGACGCAATGGCGTTCCTCACGAATGACTTACGGCACACTACCGTTCCTCACGAATGACTTACGACACACTACCGTTCTTCACGAATGACTTACGACACACTACCATTCTTCACGAATGATTTACGACACACTACCGTTCTTCACAAATGACTTACGACACACTACCTTTCCTCACGAATGACTTACGACACACTACCGTTCTTCACGAATGACTTACGGCACACTACCGTTCTTCACGAATGACTTACGACACACTACCATTCTTCACGAATGACTTACGACACACTACCATTCTTCACTAATGACTTACGACACACTACCGTTCCTTAAAAATTACTCACGACACACTACCTTTCCTCACGAATGACATACGACACACTACCGTTCCTCACGAATGACTTACGACACACTACCGTTCTTCACGAATGATTTACGACACACAACCATTCCTTAAAAATTACTCACGGCACACTACCTTTCCTCACGAATGACTTACGGCACACTACCGTTCCTCACGAATGACTTACGGCACACTACCGTTCCTTAAGAATTACTCACGGCACACTACCGTTCCTCAGAAATGACTTACGACACACTACCGTCCCTCACGAATGACTTTTTTTTTCTGTCCCAACCTCTGCGCTACCTCAGAGGCAGTGCACCCACGCCGCTCATTCCGACACCCGTCCACAGCCATAGCCCGGCTGGCCCTGCCGCAGCCCCGGCAACAGCAATCCACAGGGAGCAGTCAATGTCAAGTCGTCATGAGGCAAGCCACCGGAGGAGACACTGCACTGCTGCCGAGTCACTTCGGTGGTGTTCAGTGGCGCCTGTTCTGATCTAACATACGCAGGACACCACCTACTAAGCCCCCTACTGACGACAATAATTGCTTAGTCGCGGAGCCGGCGTGAGTGAGCTCTCCCTCCGGAGGGCGCCACCACGTCCGTCCAACGACAGCCCCCATGGACTCGCCGATACCGGTGACCCCGACAGAAGCAAACCAAGGCCACAGACGCGGAGAGGACATCGAAACTGAGGTCACCATGAGAGCAGGGCATGAAGGGCCACAGAATTTGAGACATTTATTTTTTAATGCTGATCAATGGGAATGAGGATGATTAAGATGATGCTACGGGTTTCCATTTCGGTCTGAGACTACATGACAAGACTGTACTCTACGCTTCCTTTCATAATATATCCTGGCGTCAACCAGGCCCGAGAGATACAGGCACCTGCAGTGTTGGTCAGGAAATTTGAGCAACACTCTCAGAAACGCATCCATTAAGTGGATGAAACTCGACTGTGTGGTCCCAGTCTTCCCAACTGAGTCCGCAGCAAACTCAACTCTGGGTAGGAGCCGGTCGGGGCAGAAAAAACCCACATGACTTCTGATGGGATTCGAACCCACGACCTCCCAGCCGGGAGTCCGCGACGCTAACCACTTCGCCACGGCGGCTGGTCCTCACGAATGACTTACCGCACACTACCGTTCCTTAAAAATTACTCACGGCACACTACCGTTCCTCACGAATGACTTACGACACACTACCGTCCCTTACGAATGACTTACCGCACACTACCGTTCCTCACGAATGACTTACGACACACTACCGTTCCATAAAAATTACTGACGGCACACTACCGTTCCTCACTAACTACAACGCATTGCCGTTCCTCATGAAATACTCACGACCCATTACCAGCTATAACACTATGGTGTTATTTGAATATTTTCTCCGTATATTCCGAATGTGCAAATCTGTTTCGATTGCTTGTGACACCAATGACTTCGTTCCCAATTTTGCCGTTATGCCAGCGATCTGTCAGAGTTTAAAAGGTCAGGAAGCGTTCCTGCAATTTAAGATTTGATGCCAGACTTTGCTCTTCTCTCATCGTCTGCCAAGGCTAATGCAAATTCGGTGAAGAATATACTCATTTTTCCAACTCCAGAAACCTATTCAGCCTGCTGTCAACAGCCCTTCCTGTTGGAAATAACTCCAGCAACCTATTCAGCCTGCTGTCAACAGCCATTCCTGTTGGAAATAACTCCAGCAACCTATTCAGCCTGCTGTCAACAGCCATTTCTGTTGGAAATAACTCCAGCAACCTGTTCAGCCTGCTGTCAACAGCCATTCCTGTTGGAAATAACTCCAGCAACCTATTCAGCCTGCTGTCAACAGCCATTCCTGTTGGAAATAACTCCAGCAACCTATTCAGCCTGCTGTCAACAGCCATTCCTGTTGGAAATAACTCCAGCAACCTATTCAGCCTGCTGTCAACAGCCATTCCTGTTGGAAAAAGCTGTAAGAGTAGTGACTAACAAACTAGTAGGGCTTGCTTCCATGATGAAATAAATGCAGGCCCATAAAGCTGAACAGACTCGCCTAGCAGAAATGACAACAACAGAGAGCACACAGAACACGCAAGGAGACCCCCCCCCCCCCCCCCCCCCCTCCCATGGATGACCAAGCTTGCCGATACAGCCTATAGCTGACACATCTACACAGCAAAAACAACTGGAGAAATGAACCAAAACGAATGAACGTTTATTCAAGATGGGTACAGCCTTGTTCATCTTGACTATAGTAAAACAAACACACGAGCGAACAGTAACATATACAGGTAACCTCGGTTTGATTCATAGTCAAGGAAGTCTTAAATAAGATAGAGATCAGTTAACAGTAAATAACAAACAAGTAGAGTAACTCTTGCTCCCATGATGAAAAACAAAAACAAAACAATGCAAACAAAAAACAAAAAAACAAAAAACGTAACTGCTTATGACACCGAATCGCTTCGCAGCAATGACAGCACAGAGCACACAGAAACAGAAACTATCGGTCTCAATGGTTACGATAGAAAATAAATGGACATTTTTTTTTTTTTTTTTTGGAATGGGTTTGTGGGATGGTGGTGGTGGGCTGTGGAGAGAAAGACAGACAGACAGACAGACAGACAGACAGAGACAGAGATGGGGGGGGGGGGGGGGGGGTGGTAAACTGTTAATCATAAATCAAATTCTGACAAGAAAATAATGCTTCTAATCAAAAATAATATTCTTTAAAATGTTTCACGAGGGAGACCGTACCTTTGACTTAGAAATGAATTAAATTATTTCAGTCACATTTTACCCGTGTTAAAAAAAATACAACGGAAACAAAATGAAATGTGACACACATCCACATGACAAAAATAGCAACAAACCAACTGACCAGATAAAGAAAATAAGTACTGGTGTGCAGTCTCAGATTATTTATCCCATAATACATTACAATGTTTGACTCGCAGACATAAATTA
Source organism: Conus ventricosus (assembly GCA_018398815.1). Classification (NCBI taxonomy): domain Eukaryota; kingdom Metazoa; phylum Mollusca; class Gastropoda; order Neogastropoda; family Conidae; genus Conus; species Conus ventricosus. The sequence continues at coordinate 44,090,570 of CM031628.1, read as the reverse complement.
CGATCTGAGGGAAAATCTGATAAACATGATGCATCAATTAGATATCAGAAAATGCTAATTTCAACTACCACCACCACCAGCACCCACACACACACACACACACGTGCGCCGCGCGCGCGCGGGTACGCGTCCTCATACACATGCGTACGAACACACACAGACACAGGGGAAATATAGTGATGTAGTTTCTACAGCCTATTGCTGATAGGAGCAGTGTTCTGACAGAGGCTCACTGTGTCTAGGGCACAGCACAATGGAAGGCGGATCCTCCTCCCCTCCATCAGGCGCTTTTTAAGCTTCCCAGAACTGAGCCACGCACCCATCTATGGCGGGTTGGACAGAGAGGGTTTCACACCAAAAATGTCTGACCCTACGAGTAGTTCGAACTCACGACCATTATCCCCATTCTGTATTGTAAACATACACCCAAAGATGTCCACGCCCATCGTGCGCCGAATTGGACGAAGATAAGTGATTGCTCGTTCATTTTCATTCTCCTGAGTGTTGTGTATCTTGCCTGAAGAAGACCTAAGAGGTTGAAACGCGCCGTTTTTTGTCTTGTGATTCGTTGGTCTACGTTATTCGGCGGAGCTCTTATAAACACTTTTACAATTTACACCCAAAGAGACACACGTCGCATATTCTATGAAATTGATGATGTTATGGAGTTCCACTTTCGGGACTGAGACTGGATGAAAAAGTTTTTCCAACTCTCTCTCTCTCTCTCTCTCTCTCTCTCTCTCCTCTCTCTCTCTCTCTCTCTCTCTCTCTCTCTCTCTCTCTCTCTCTCTCTCTGTATGTAAACGTGTGTGTGTGTGTGTGTGTGTGTGTGTGTGTGTGTGTGTGTGTGTGTGTGTGTGTGTGTGTGGTGTGTGTGTGTTGTGTGTTGTGTGTGTGTCTGTATGTCTGTCTGTCTGTGTCTGTGTGTGTCTGTGTGCATGTGTGTGTGTGTGACTGGCTCGTGACCTCACTGTGACCCGTTGATTTATCTCCCCGGCTGTCACAAACGACTGTTCCTGGTATCGTGTGACGTTGAGGGCCATCATGATGTCACAAGGTGTTTAGTTGCTTGGTGACGAGTCGGTTTAATTTTTGTTTTATTTTCATCAGTGCAGCTGGGACGCCATACCTGTATTTGTTAAATGTTGTGTGAGAGACAACGTGGTCGAGGCTCTTTACTTCAATGTATATTGCCTTAATCCAATGGATTAGCAATCAAACATTTATCTTCTTGTTCTGATTGCAGCCAGTCACCATCACATTTTAAAACCCACTCATTATATTTTAAAACTCACTCACTATATTTTAAAACTCACTCATCATATTGTAAAACTTACTCACAGCTCTCATCCGAATCTTGAATAATATTCTGACTTCTCTTGGAGACGACGAAGTATTTGTTCTTTTTCTCGACCTGTCTGCAGCTTTCCAAATTGATCACGAAATACTCCTTCAACGTTTGAGCAGAAACTTCAGCATATGTAACATTGCACTGAACGAGTTTAGATCGTATCTGTCAAACAGACAGCAGTTCGTCCTTATTAATGAGAAACGGTCTTCTAAAATGTCATCAAACTTTGGCGTTCTGAAGGGGTCTGTGTTACGTCCAGTGCTTTTCATAATGTACACAACGCTTATGACTGAGATAATTAACAGCCATTCTGTTCATCCTGAAATGTTCGCCGATGACACCCAGCCTGAACATTCTGACACGCTAGAATACTATGACAATCTCGTCACAAATCTAAGATTAAATTTAAGATTGTGTCTGTGATATCAGACAGTGGATGTCTGCTGATAAGCTGAAATTGGACGATCGTAAAACAGAAGGAACACTTTCAAGCTCAAGACCCCCGTCTTCATCCGTCAAGAGTTCTAGGCTCTACTGACATCTCATTTACGCCATTTGTTCGTGACCTTGGCTTCTATCTCAACTCTGATCTTATCCTGAATCACCACACAGCCAAAATATGCCAAGCATCCTTTCTTGAACTCCGTCGCATGAGCTCTATCAAACCTTTCGTTACAGAACAATCCACGAAAGCCTTGGTGTCTTCCTGCATTCTGTCAAGACTAGATTATTGTAACGCTCTTCTCCTTGGTGTACCCGCAGCCTTACTCAAGCCTCCACAACGTGTTTAACATTCAGCCGCTCGCCTTATCTTCAAGGTGCCCAAACAGCACCATACTTCGGATCTCTTGAAGAAATTACACTGGCTCAAAATCGAGCACAAAATTCAGTATAAGTCGGCGTATCTATGTTATAAGATCATCACAGGTGAAGCGTCTACCTAACTCTCTGAAATACATATTCCTACACTATCCTCCATTCTTTCTCTGATGACCGAATTTTTCGAATTCCCTTACATAACCGGAAGTACCACAGTTCTAAAGCATTCTCATTTCTGCGACACTACTCTGGAATTTACTGCCTTTCCATCTACGTCATGCCCGTTCCTTTCCGACTCTAGAGTGTGCACTTAAAACGTATCTGTTCAAACGCCAGTTGCATAATACCACCTAAAATATTACTAAATTACTACATGTCACTTGCACACTTCGCTCGTGTACCAATGAACTGTTCACCGTGGTATATAGTGTGTTTATATATGTCCCAGTGTGTGTGTGTGTGTGTGTGTGTGTGTGTGTGTGTGTGGTCGTGCGTGCGTGCGTGCGTGCGTGCGTGCGCGTGCGTGCGTGCGTGCGTGCGTGCGTGCGTGCGTGCGTGCGTGCGTGTGTGTGTGTGTGTGTGTGTGTGTGCGTGTGTGCGCATGCATATGTTTATGACTTGTAAAGCGCCCTCTAGCCTACGTTGTCAGGATGGGCGCTATAGAAATTGTCCTCATTATCAGTATTATTATTATTATTATCTGTATTATTATTATTACTCAAACTAATTTTTCTATTTTACTACATTATCTCTTTTCTCCACATAAACTCCCTTCATTTGTGTTGGATCTTGAAGCCTAGGCTTAATATTTTCTTTCATTTTCTTGACTTGTAACTTTCCTTGGTAAGACTTAGTGAACCCTGTTCAGAAAATGGAACTAAGTTACTCCCATTGCTGTCGGTGAAGAATTCATTATTTCTATTTCAGTGTTGTCCTTTTCAGCTTGTCTCCCCCCCCCCCTCCCTTGTTTTCTTTTCCCAATTTAGTCATTAAATTTTTCACAGTAAATGAGGTCTTCTATATCTGCACCTCTATTTCCACACGCAACGCATGTTGGTTCGTTTGTTATTGCCCAGCCTGTAGAAGACCAACAGGTCGTGGTTCGTTAGTTCAATGTGTGTGACGTTTATCTGGCGGTTAAGTACTTCGACATTCATCTTCAAGTCTCATTATAAAAGGTTGCTTGATGTCTGGCAAGCTGGCAACAGGAGATGATGCCAGGATTCTTTGTACTGGCTGACATGCCTGTTTACATTATTTCTCCAATCTAACGGTTTTCTGTTCATTCCTTTCGTAAGGGCAAAACGGTTTTCTGTTCTTTCCTTTCGTAAGGGCAAAACGGTTTTCTGTTCTTTCCTTTCGTAAGGGCAATAGCGTGCAGTGTTTCCAGTTGAATGGGGATGGACGTACTTGTACACACATCATCCATCAAAGAGCAGAATTTTATCTTTGTTTTGTAGGTGGTCTAGGAAAAGTCGGAATCTTTTTCAACCTGTCCTCTTGGGGTTTAGGAGGCCTTTGAAAACATTGTTCACCACGAGGTCTAGTTCTCAGAACTCCGACTACATAATTGATCGCTGTGCAATATTCCTGTTTTCTCAATAGATTCGAGTAGATTGTGCACTTAAACAAGATGTGCACTCCAATTAACATTCGCTACCAAAATATCATCACATGTCAAATGCCGAGTACATGGACCAACTCAGCTTCCCGATTAGCTTGCAAAAGTAGCAGAGACAGTCGCCCATGCAAATGGCGTTCTTATCCACGGGAAGAGAGCGGGACCCAATGAGTGAAAAGAACGTAGACTTTTCCTGGTATTTGGGGTGATCCCGAATAAAACATCACTGAGTATAAAGAGCAGTTCTTCTAAATCTGGGATGAATGCTGCTTAAAAGAGTATGACGTCTCTGAGACGTCAAAAAGCAACAGAAAAACGAACATTGCTATCTTGTTTGGCCAGTAATACAGCGGAAGAGGAGACAGATACCTTGAATACTTCCATGACGTACAAGTCCAGCATAATGTGTACTTCTCTTTCCACTGCCTCTCGAGATTGGAATAAACACAGATATGGTTTGAGTTGAACAGGGTCTTCACACTTCAAAGGTATCTCATGTTCAACGCCTCCAGTCGCACAGACTGGAACATCAGTCAGGACCTCTTGGAAGCTGTGTTAGACTATCCTCACGTCCATTGCTTGGATTGTCCTCAGTAATATAAGTTATTGTTAAGTGAAACACCAAACACAGTTTCATTTAACTCTAAGTAGAGACTGGAAGCTGACAATGTCTTGGTCGTCGTCTTTTATCACACCAACAGAAGCATGAATACAGACATGAACCTCAGCAGGGGGAAAGACGTCCATCTTTCTACCAAATGTTACCCGTCATTGACTCTTGCTGGCGTATTGGCCAGGCAGTAAAGAAGGTTAGTGTATGTCACCTGTGGTGTATGTGGCATCGTAGAAAACAGTCTTCGGTCATTGGCATAGTCTTAATGAATGGCCAGCTATCGTGATGGCTGACAACACCAGTGACATTGTCTGATGAATGGCCATCTGACCGTGACGGCTGATAGCACCAGTGACATTGTCTGATGAATGGCCATCTGACCGTGATGGCTGATAGCACCAGTGACATTGTCTGATGAATGGCCATCTGACCGTGATGGCTGATAGCACCAGTGACATTGTCTGATGAATGGCCATCTGACCGTGACGGCTGATAGCACCAGTGACATTGTCTGATGAATAGCCATCTGACCGTGACGGCTGATAGCACCAGTGACATTGTCTGATGAATGGCCATCTGACCGTGACGGCTGATAGCACCAGTGACATTGTCTGATGAATGGCCATCTGACCGTGACGGCTGATAGCACCAGTGACATTGTCTGATGAATGGCCATCTGACCGTGACGGCTGATAGCACCAGTGACATTGTCTGATGAATGGCCATCTGACCGTGACGGCTGATAGCACCAGTGACATTGTCTGATGAATGGCCATCTGACCATGACGGCTGATAGCACCAGTGACATTGTCTGATGAATGGCCATCTGACCGTGACGGCTGATAGCACCAGTGACATTGTCTGATGACAGATGTCAGGACTGCAAGAATGCCATGGAGCTCACACACAGAAAGGTTGTTGTTAGAATCTTCAAGAAGATACATTTCAACCATAACAAACTTCTACATCAGGTGTTGGTGCCGTCCACGCTACGTCATCTGTCATACAGCTGACAGGTCACGTTAGAATCAAGGAAAATTCAGATAACGCCCATGCGGCTCTCCACTGGCCTGGACCCCAAAGGATGTTGCATGATTTTTGTCAGAATTCGGGATGCATGCTGAAAACGGTGTCACAAGTGTATTTAATGTTTGTTTGCATACTGGGGGGAGGGGGTGGGATAACACAACATAAAACTCTATGGCAAGATCGTAAGGAGAGAAGAGCTGAGCAGCTGGTTGTGTACCTGTTCAGAGCATGTTAGTGTAAACCCATCCTGGTCATAGACCCTCTACAGGTAATTGTTTACCTATTCAGAGCATCTTAATGGTCAGCAAAGAATCGAGCTTGATCATAGATCCTCTACGGGTGACTGGTTACCTGTTCAGAGCATCTTCAGTGATTGTTTACCTATTAAGAGCATCTTCAGTGTCAGCATGGGATCCATCTTAATCATATCCGTCTACAGGCGATTGTTTATCTATTCAGAGCATCTTAATGGTCAGCAAATAATCCATCTTGATCATAGATCCTCTACAGGTGATTGGTTACCTGTTCTCAGCATCATGATCATAGATTCTCTACATGTGATTGTTTACGTGTTCTGAGCATCCTCATGGTCAGCAAAAAATCCATCTTAATCATAGATCCTCTACAGGTGATTGGTTACCTGTTCTCAGCATCATGATCATAGATCCTCTTCAGGTGATTGTTTACCTATTCAGAGCATCTTCATGGTCAGTATGGAATCCATCTTTATCACAGTCCGTCTACAGGTGATTGTTTACCTGTTCAGAGCATCTTAATGGTCAGCATAGAACCCATCTTGATCATAGATCCTCTACAGGTGATTGTGTATCCGTTCAAAGCGCCTTAAAGTTCGGGGAAGAACCTGATGACAGACAGCCTATTCTCTAACAGCACATGCATTCCACCGAGGTCTACCCTGGTTAGCTCCAGAATGCCCGAGCTGTGAGACATATGCACTGAAGTATCAGGTCTGGTATAACGGCTTGAACTTCAGGATTCATGTAATACTGACCTTAGAACTGGGCAGTTTGTAACGTGAAGGTGATGAGTATGCTCGTAGGGTTCCTTTTAGTTCTTCTGGTTGTAGCTTTAACAATGGTTCTGTGTAAGTGGGTGGTGGTGGTGGTGGTGATGGTGGTGGTGGTGGTAGTGGTGGTGTGTTGTCAGCGTGTGTATGTGTGTGTGTGTGTGTGTGTGTGTGTGTGTGTGTGTGTGTGTGTGTGTGTGTGTGTGTGGGTGTGGTGGTGGTGTGTGTGTGGTACGCGCGCGCGTGCTGTGGTGCGTGTGGTGTGTGTGTGTGTGTGTGTGTGTGTGTGTGTGTGTGTGTGTGTGTGTGTGTGTGTGTGTGTGTGTGTGTGTGTGTGTATGCGTGTGTGTATGAATGCTTTGGTGAGAGCGAGAGAGAGAGAGAGAGAGAGAGAGAGAGAGAGAGAGAGAGAGAGAGAGAGAGAGAGAGAGAGAGAGAGAGAGAGAGAGAGAAAGAGAGAGGAGTGTATCACCGTGACAGAATGTGAAAAGTGATGACGGCTTTCTCCATCGGATATTAGAGGCAAATAGTGGGGAAAATGCGTGTTCATCATCTGCAATAATTGTCGTAACTTGCACAAACGTTTCCAAATAAAATTACATGCCGTTTTCCTTTCCTATTTTTTCTTCTTTCATTTTTCTTTTTGGAAGTCCACTGGTTTAAACACTTATTCAGATTTCCTGCGAACATTCTTTTGACAATTTGAACAAATATTTGAGGAAAAGGAAAAAAAACAGGATGTGGTTAGTTGTTTAAGTCAGTATGACATACAGATCACATTCATCTTGGTTTTTTTTGTTGGTTTCATTTTTTTTCTGCCGCCGGGGTCAAGAATAGACACCATGTCATCACTGTTTTATTTTTCTGTGTTTTACTACCACGTGGGTCAATAAATTGTTAAAGGTCGTATTTCTCATTAACCGTTACATCCAGTGATATGGTGCTCTGAAGATAAACCGATGACTGCATCCATTAAAGTGACATTATGTTTGTGCATGACATTTCGTCTGTGCATTCTGAATGGCACCCGGGATGGTCCTTCTTTTTTCATATCACATTTAAGTGCGAATGATTATTTTCATATTCCTGATGAACTGATCGCTGTGGTACAAGAATGCTGTTGGTTGTAGATAAAATTCAGTCTGACGTTGAACACGTTAATTTTTGTATTAAAAACAACAACAACAACAAAAAACGGTTTTCAATGTTCGATCAGAGCAACTTCGAAATCTAACTCAAAAGTCAGTCTAACTAAAAGCAATATTGGAGTATTCTAAGCAATTGCAGTTGGCAATTTACCATACCCAGCCGTAATTAATGAAGTTTCATCCATGAAACAACAGTCGACTCTAGGAGACCGAAGAAGAGGGAAGACAGGATGGCGGAAACGACTAACACTTGTTGCCAGCATCTCTAGTAATCAGCTGGAAATTGTGCTTGAAACTCATGGTGCGGCTTAGATCCAGAAGGTTAGGGGGTCGCGTAAACTCCGTGTCATCTACAAATAGTGATCTGGTGACCGAAAAAAGTGAACAAAAACCAAGCTTAAGGAAAACATTTTGGAGCGAGCGCAGCTGGAAAGTGTGCAAAATGCCGAAGAGGGACCTGATCAGCATGAAGGGTGAAACACCCACAATAAATCAGGCTGACATGATCTTTATCCTTTGCATTCTCATGCACTTATAACCTGATACCAAATAGTACATGGCAGCAGCGGTAAAATGGACTCACAAGAAAGACAGGCAGATGCCAATAGATCATCAACAGTGAATCTTCCTCTTCCCAAACCGTTCGACGGATCAGCTGCAAGCTGGAAGATTTGGTCTCGAACGTTACTACCATGCCGCTCAACTACACAAAAAGAACAGGCAAGAGTAACTTTCGATTTTTCTGTATGCTATGGGAGATGATGAGGATGATTTGTTAACAGTGCTTCAGATTGATGAATCCAGAGAAACTTTTCAAGAAATAAAAGAAAAACTAGACAAGCACTTTGGTGCAAGGAAAAACATCATCGTAGAGAGAGCAAGATTCAATCAAAGAAAACAACTGCCTGGTGAATCAATAGACAGTTTCATACAGGATTTATACAGGATTGCATCATACTGCAACTATGGTGCTCTGAAAGAGGACTTAATTCGTGATCGCATCGTTGTGGGTGTACTGGACGACACATTGTCAGAAAATCTGCAAGTCAAACCAGATCTAACTCTTGCTATAGCAGTTCAACAAAGTCCACAAGCTGAAGCCCAACAACAATCTCAATCACTTCTTAGAAACAAAGCCAGCACTTCAGTTGATACAGTTACTCGACAAGGAGCAAGAAATAAAATCTATCCGCCAAGAAATACTAACGGCAAATATCCAACTATGCAGTTAGCTAGCTCCCCACATCCACCTATGAAATGTGGATACTGTGGTCGAGAACCCCACTCCCGAGAGCAGTGCCCAGCCAGAAACTCGATTTGCTCCCAGTGCAAAAAGAGAGGACATTATAAAGCAGTATGTCGTAGCGGCAACAAAAGACTGGTTCATGAAATAGTTGATCCAAACAGTGATATTTCGGAGGAGTTCAGCGAGCTCAACTTCTATGTTGAAGAGGATAATGATACAGAATACTTTTGGGGATCAATTGAAAAGTACCTTGATGAAATGTGGAGTGCGACAATAGAAGTTACTGGTCACCCAACAAAATTCAAACTAGACAATGGAGCCTCCGTTTCTGTGATCAACAGCACTGAACCTTGGCTTAAAGGACAATCCCTTCAATCTTCGATGAAAATTCTGCGTGGTCCAGGAGGCTCAACCTTGTCTCCACTTAGCACTCTGGAGGTGACACTCAGTTACCGTGGCAAAAACACACAAGAGACGGTCTACGTTCTAAAAAATCAACCCTGCTCTCTTCTCAGCAGAAAAGCTTGCGTTGAACAAGGAATCTTCAAACGTATTGACTCAGTGAAGACTACAACCAGCAACCCGCAACCTTCACAGATCAGTGACTCTAGTCCAGACTGTAAATTCAATAGAGATTTTCCAGCTCTTTTCTCAGGTCTTGGAAAAGTCAATACAGAATATAAAATCAAACTTGAAGAAAATGCTACACTTGTCTGTATCTTCACTCCTAGGAAGATAGCCCATTCTCTTCTTCCAAACGTCAAGATGGAACTTGAAAATATGGTCAGACAAAACGTCATTTCACCAGTTGATGAACCACCCAGTTGGTGATCAGGCATTATAGTATATATTCTCATCCATGCTCAAAATCAAGAAGGTCATGATCACATTGTGAGGGAAGTGATGAAGCGCTTACGAGAAGCAGGACTCACTCTGAATGAGAAATGCGAGTTTTGAAGAAAATCTGTGAAATTCTTGGGCCACATCATTGATGAAAGAGGTGTATATCCAGATCCAGATAAAGTGGAGGCCATTCAAAAATTCCTGTGCTAACCAACATCACAGAGCTGTAAAGATTCGTCGGAATGATAAATCAACTTGCAAAATACATTCCCAAACTTAAAGCATCAACGCCCCCTATGTCCATCTTCTTCGCAAGGACAACACCTGATAGGGATCATCCTCAGCAATCTGCTTTCCAGCATGTGAAGGAACTTCTCACATTCCCACCCATCCTAGCACACTATGATCTTCAAAGACCAACCATCGTCGCTGCTGATGCTTCAAACACGGCATTAGGGCAGTCCTACTCCAAATCCAAGAAGATGGATGCAGGAAGCCAGTATGCTACATCTCACGATCTCTCACTGATACAGAAAAGAGGTATGCAGAGATCGAGAAAGAGGCACAGGCTACCACATGGTACAGAACTGTACAATATGCCACACGTATTCTACACTTTAGGCTGAGACTTATGCGCTACAATCCTAAAATCATTCATGTTCAAGGCAAAAACCAGGTCGCGGCCGACGCCCTGTACAGAGCACCTGTCAGCAGTCCATCTTCTGCAGACACAGAGCTCCTCATGAGACAACAGCCCTTGCCAGGCAGGCTATAAACATCTTACCAGTCACTACGAAAAGACTGCAAGAAATTTGTGACATGCAAAAGGCCGAAGATCTTCTCCAGCAAGTCAGAGAATACGTCACAAATGGATGGCCAGTCTACATTCCAGAAAATCCAATTCTCAAACAGTATTGGTTAAACAGGCAACATCTCACGGTTGTTGACGATCTCCTCTTGTTTGACAATAGTCTTGTCATTCCCAGATGCATGAGGATGGACATCCTGAATCGTCTCCATGAGAGTCACCTTGGAATTACCAAGTGTCGTGCTTTGGCCAGTTCATCAGTCTGGTGGCGTTACATCTCGTCAGACATTAATGAGATGATCAAGAAACGCTCTATCTGCAAAATCCACCAGCCAGAACAGAAAGAACCACTCCTACCTTCAACTTTCCCTGATCGACCATGGGCGCGACTTGGAATGGACCTTATGGAACCATATGGAAAAACTTATCTACTAATAGTTGATTACTATTCAAGGTGGATTGAAGTGAACTTCCTGAGAAAACTCACCAGTGCAGCGGTTATAAATCAAGTAAAAAGCATCTTTGCTGTTCAGGGAATTCCCGATGTGATCATTTCCGACAATGGCCCACAGTTTGCAAGCCATGAGTTTGCAGAATGTGCAAAGACATATGGATTCACTCATGTGACAAGTTCACCAAAACATCCACAAGCCAATGGCGAAGCGGAAAGGGCGTGAAAACCATCAAACTGCAGATGAAAAAGAACAAAGATCCTTACCTGGCCCTCTTATGTATAGGGCAGCCCCTCTTCAAAATGGCTCATCTCCTGCTGAACTCCTCATGGGCCGAAAACTGAAGACATGAATCCAACCTTTCCTACAAACTTGACACGCTGTACTCCTGACATGGGCATCATAGCAGAAAAGGAAGCCCTATACAAAGAAAAGCAACGTGACCGCTATGATAGACGTCACGCTGTCAGAGACCTCTCAACCCTCAAAGGTGGTGATGCTGTCTGGGTTCGAGACATGCAACGTCATGGCGAGGTGATCTCTGTAACCAACAGTCCCAGATCTTACCTGATCAACACACCCCAAGGTGTCATCCGAAGGAACCGAGCAGCGATCATTAGTCCCCCTTCAGAGGACTGCACACCAATGGGGCCAACGCCCAAACGAGCCATCACTGAGCCAAAAACTGGGGTTTCCGCCCGGACTGGGTCAGACCCCCCATCCCCATCCCGGGGGGGGCCCTTTAACCCGAAACCAACGAACCCCTTTTTCAATACCCTATCCCTCACAGAAAACCCCCCCTTAAACACCCCTTCCATTAAAGCAAGGAAAGTTTTCAAGATTTGGCAGAAGAATTGTAAAACCCAAACTCAATCTATGTTACTGTAAAGGACTCGACATCTTCAAGTTGACTTTTAAATTTTTCCCTTTCCCAAAAAAAATACCTGGGAAAGGGATAGAGGTGTCGGGTCTTCCAAAAACCAAATTTACAAAAGGCAACCCAAGCTATTATTATCTAGTTTAAAAATAATCTCAAAAGAAGGTTCAAACATGACTGACAACGGATAAAAACTCACCCCCCCCCGTGGGCTCATATTTTGGGTTTTCCAAATGATAGGGCAAAGTTGGGTTTTTGAAAAAAACCCAAAAGGGGAGATGTAGTTTTGGGTTTTAGTACGGCCCGTCGTTTTGAAGCCCCCCGGGGGAAACGTACCCCAAATTAAAACACCTTTTTGGTAATTTCCCTGTACGTAATGGTTACGGGGTGAACAATTAACGGGTAGGCCAGCCCGTATCGTAAAGGGGGGTCTTTATCCTTTGCTTTCTCATGCACTTAAAACCCTAAAACCCAATAGTACAGTGATTTGATTTTAAAATTTTATTGCCCAATTGTAATGGGAAAAGCTGGGGAAAAGGAATTTCGGGGCCCTAAAAAAAACCTTTTCAGGACCCCCGAAGGATTGAAAAACTGAGCGGGGCCTTTTTCCATAACGCGTTTTTTAAAAAAAAGATTTTTGAAGATTCCATTTGACGTATCACCAATTTTTTTTTCGTACACACATCGGTTTGCGTACGAATCCCCCCCCCCCCCCCCCCCACCCCCCCCCCTTTCGCAAGGGAAGAAAACAAATGCTCTTTTGACCCGGGGAGAAACGTGGGGGGAAGGTTGAAGGTTTTTCCCATCGTTTTTCCCCACGGACTTTGGATTTTCTTTCTGACTGAGATGGGGGGAGGAGGGGGGCGGGGGGGGGTTTAATTTTTTTTCTTTTGTACTTTGTCACGATTTTTTGTCACGGGGCCTACGACGTTTGTCCCATCTGGGTGGCGGGAATTTAAATTCCCCGTGTTTATTGTCGTTGCTTTTGTCGTGTATCCGCCCCTTTAAATGTGGTTGGGGTGGGGTTTTTGCCCCTTTGGTTGGTGTATTCAGCTCAATTTCGGTTTGCTTTTCTCTCTCCCTCTCCCCAATTAACGGGCCCTGTTTTCATCCTGCGGGTTCACGGGTGGCGGGGCCCCTTTCTCTGGGCCCTTTGGGCTGTCTATGGGCCTCTCCCCCTGTTTTTTTACCTGCGAAACCGTGCTTATTTCTTTGGGCTTAAAGTATGTTTCACTCGTGGAGGGGTGCGTGGCATTTTGGGCCCGCCATCGCTGAGGGGGGTTAGCTCTTACTCGAGGGGGAAGTTTGTCTTTTGGGGAGGGGCCCTCCAGTTTTTGGTTCTTCACCGTATCATCGAAAGTACATCGGTACTTTAAATTTCCCTAAGTCGGCCGTGGAGGGGGACTCACTTCTTCTTTTTCCGCATTTTGCCCTGCTGTCCTCTCGACTGGCAGGGGGCAGAGAGGTCGTTTAAACCCCCGCCTCTTCGGGGTCACCCACGGGAAACTGGAAAGGGCCCATTTTCGGGGTTTTTTTCGGGGGGGGGTTTTGGTTTTTTGTTACCCGGGCTTTTTCCCTTCTCTTTTGCGCAATTTTCTTTTTTTTTTGAAAAATTGTAAAAAAAATTTATTTTTGAGCCCCTTTTCTCGGTTAATTCAATCTTTAAACCCGGCCAAATTTTAAATTTTTTCCAAAATTCTTTCTCCTGTTTTTTGCACCTTGGATGCCGGGGAGTCGGTGGGGATGGGAGGGGAACCCGGTGATTCAGGGGTTTGTACTTCTTGGTCTCGCCGTCCGCCCCTTTTCACATTCGCCGGGCCTTTATTCTTTTGGCCACCGTCTTTTGTGTGTGCAAGGGGGAAAAGAGTTTTATGTTCGCGAGCGGCGAAAGCAAAGATTTTTTCGTTTGGATGCGTGGGTTTGGGGATTTGTTTATTTTTAAAATTTGGGTATAAAAATGTGATAATTATGCCTTGAATTATTATTTGCAAATGTTTGGGGGCGGGTTCTAAAAACGATGGGCGCCGTGTTTGATTTATTTTTCCCAAGGAAGTAAAAGTTAAGCATGAGTGAGAGAAGGATAAGGATTTTATATTTGTTTTATAGCCTGTTAAAAATTTTTTGAGTCTTTTACCTGCTTCGTGTGAGAAGACTCTAATGCCCTTTCCCGATTTGATTGGGTTTTTTTTTTGTTAGCTCAGGGCTGTGTTGAGCTGGGGTTGTTTGGTTTTTTGGAGACCTCCCCTCGCCCCTCATGCGAGTGGCTGTTGGATTTAACAGCATGGGTCAGACTGTACTGACGGCGGGGTTCCAGTACCCTTCCTTCTTCCTTCCCTCCCTTTCTTCTCTCCTCCCAGCTACGTTCCCCCCCCCCCCCCCCCCCCCCCCCCTCCCGGGGGCTTCACCTGGAGTCCGGACTGGTTGGTGCCACTGCTGGTTGAGGCCACGCTCTGGCTGGGACCGCGGACTGAATGGTGCCACGTGCTGGTTGAGGCCACGCTCTGGCTGGGACCGCGGACTGATGGTGCCACGTGCTGGTTGAGGCCACGCTCTGGCTGGGACCGCGGACTGAATGGTGCCACGCGCTGGTTGAGGCCACACTCTGGTCGGGACCGACGGACTGGTAGAAAAGCCCGCCGGCTTGACTGGCCGGCCCTGATCCCGTCCAGGACCTCCAGTAACAACGCCCCACGTTCCCCCCCCCCCCCCCCCCCCCCCCCCCCCCCCCCCCCGGGACGCGCTCTTCACTGCCTGCTTGTGTGTCGAGGGTGTCGGCTTTGAGCGACTCCCTTCAAGAACCGACCCGTTCGGAGCACCTAGTGCGACAGGGTGCTCCCAGTAGACTTGACAGAGGCAGGGTGTGGAGGCACTCCATGTGTGGGAAGGGATGGATGCTGGAAATGTTTATTTATAATTGTGTATATGTTATATGTGATGAGATGTTGTGTTGTGATTGTGTACGTCGTATGGTGAAACGCTTGATTGTGATTGTGCATGTTATGTGTGTTGGAATGTTTGATTGTGATAGTGCATGGTGCGTGTGTTGAAATATATTTGCGATTGTGTGTGTTTGAATAGAATGGGGTGTTGTATCGTAATCTTTATTGTGTGGTCTCTTGTGGGGCGTGTGAGTCAGCACTCCTTCACTCCCACCTACCGATCCTGTCAGGGCAGACCTCCAGGGTCGGTTGTGACAATTGTGGGGGCCTCGTCCGGGGTGTGAAGGGCTCTGACTGTCTCTCTTGTTTCGCGGAGCCTGTTTATTTTGTCTGTTTTGTATATGTTTAGTCAGTTTTGTCGTGTTGTTCGTGGGTGGTTGGGTGGGGGACTCTAGCGTGAAGGGAGTCTTGTTGTGGCCTGAGGGAACATCCGGTGTGACTCGGGAGTCGAGGTGAGACCAGGGGGAGTCGACCGCGACCAGACCCCCCTCCTCCGCCGGGTGCCTTACGCAGGTACGGCCGTAAGTCTTGCCTTTCTGTTGCCGCTCAGTCTGCCATTCCTGTTTTGTAGTTAGCCAGTTTTTTTTTTACCGGGTTTATTGTACAGGGGTTTATCGGACGTTATTGTCCCTTTTTTCCTCTCTCCGGATTCCGTCTGCAGTTTTTTTTTGTTTTTTTTTCGGCAGCCCCACCGCACGTTGCTCGTGCTGTGGAGCGCGGTGTTGCCAGAGTGGGAGCAGCCGGAACTTGTCCGCACACACGCACACACACACATACACACATATACACACACCCCTAAAATATTTGTTTTTCAAGTGGAATCGTCTTAACCCCTGTATTTGAAAACCGTAGGATATTGTTGTCATGGCGACGTCCGGCGCTGGTGGTATGGCGACGCGTGCGTCGAAGAAGAAGGGTATTCAAAATGTTACTGTAGTCCCTACTATTAGTACCAGTACTTCGACTACGGTAACTTCTACTTATTCCAGTGCTGTAGCAGGTAGTCCAGTGAGTACTTTTACTACCTCTTCGCTGGGGGTCTTCCTGTCGAGACCCCGACGGGCACTTCCGCTCGGAAG
Source organism: Conus ventricosus (assembly GCA_018398815.1). NCBI lineage: Eukaryota > Metazoa > Mollusca > Gastropoda > Neogastropoda > Conidae > Conus > Conus ventricosus. The sequence continues at coordinate 44,074,718 of CM031628.1, read as the reverse complement.
CGTCAGAGCATAGCGAAGCAACTGTGGGCTTCTGTTGGGTCGCAGAGACCGAAGCCCTCTCTTCTCCATGCTTCCCCTCGTAAGGAGTATGCCCGGAGCTTCCTCGTGGAAAGTCGAACCAGGACGGGTCAGACGGGTCTCCTCCCGTTCATGGTGACCCGTCAGATATACCTCTGTCCTTATGTTCTGGAGCGCAGGTAGTGAGAGGCTCTAGGCGGAAGCCCTGCGTGGAAGGCGCAGAGGAGGTTCACGAGCCCTACGTAGGAAGAGGCAGGTCGTGGAGAGTAGATAGGATGAGGCTTGCGCGAGAGACTGAGACAGGACATCTGCCTAGGAAGAGCTATTGCGAGAGGGGCTGCCAGAGGAGGCTCAGGAGGAGAGGCTCCCCCGGGGAGACTGACAGGATGAGCTCTGGTAGGAGGAGAGACAACTTTTTTCGCGGATCCCGCGTCTGTAAATGGGGTTAACACAGCAGGTGAAGAGTAGGGCAAGTAAAGCTTCCGGTTAGCAGGAGGGAAGTAGAACATTTTCAAGGTTTCGCTACAATTTTTAAAAAAAGCATTTTTTTAAAAAAATTTTTTTTGG
>CM031628.1:44056523-44073133 GCA_018398815.1 Conus ventricosus | reverse complement strand
TTCAATTTTGACCAGAAAAATAATGCTTCTGGTCAAAATAATATTCCTCAAGACGTTTCACGAGGGAGACCGTACCTTTGACTTAGAAATGAATTAAAATTATTTCAGTCACATTTTACCCGTGTTAAAAAAAAATACGACGAAAACAAAATGAAACGTGCCCCACATCCCCCATGACAAAAATAGAAAAAAACCCAACTGACCAGATAAAGAAAATAAGTATTGATGTGCAGTCTCAAATTATTAATTCCATAATCTTTAAACAATGTTTGACTCGCAGACATAATTAGGATCTGAGGGAAAATCTAATAAAATGATGCGTCAATTAGATATCAGAAAATGCTAAATTCAACCCCCACCCCTTTACACACACACACACACACCACACACACACACAAACACACACACACACACACAAAACACACACCACACACACACACACACACACACACCACACCACACACACACCAGTGTGCGCGCGCAGTGTGCGCGCGCGCGCGGGGGGTACGCGTCCTCATACACATGCGTACGAACACACACGACACAGAGACAGGGGAAATATAGTGATGTAGTTTCTAAAAGGCTATTGCTGATGGAGCAGTGTTTTGACAGAGGCTCACTGTGTCTAGGGCACAGCATAATGGAAGGCGGATCCTCCTCCCCTCCATCAGGCGCTTTTTAAGCTTCCCAGAACTGAGCCAAAGGTCCCCATCTATGGTGGCTGGACAAGAGAGGGGTTTCACACAAACATGTCTGACCCTACGAGTAGTTCGAACTCACGACCGTTACTCCATTGTAAATACACCCAAGATGTCCACGCGCCGAATTGGACGAAGATAAGTGATTGCTCGTTCATTTTCATTCCCCTGAGTGTTGTTTTTATTTTCCCTGAAGAAGCCCTAAGAGGTTGAAACGCGCCGATTTTTGTCTTGTGATTCGTTTGTCTACGTTATTATTTAAGCGGAGCTTTATAAACCCCTTTTACAATTTACACCCAAAGAGACACACGTCGCATTTTTCTATGAAACATTGATGATGTTATGGAGTTCCACTTTCGGGTCTGAGACTGCATGAAAAAGTTTTTCCAACTCTCTCTCTCTCTCTCTCTCTCTCTCTCTCTCTCTCTCTCTCTCTCTCTCTCTCTCTCTTCTCTCTGTATATGTAAACGTGTGTGTGTGTGTGTGTGTGTGTGTGTGTGTGTGTGTGTGTGTGTGTGTGGTGTGTGTGTGTGTGTGTGTGTGTGTGGTGTGTGAGTTGTCTGTCTGTCTGTGTGTGTTCTGTGTTGTGTCTGTGTGCATTTTGTGCATGTTTTGTGTGTGTGTGTGTGTGTGTGTTGTGTGTGTGTGTGTGTGTTTTGTGTGTGTGTGTGTGGGTGTGTGTGTGTGTGTGTGTGGGGGTTTTGTGTGTTGTGTGTGTGTCTGTGTCTGTGTCTGTGTGTGTCTGGGGTGCGGTGTGTGTGATTGGCTCGTGACCTCACTGTGACCCCTTGATTTATCTCCCCGGCTGTCACAAAAAGACTGTTCCCGGTATCGTGTGACGTTGTGGGCCATCATGATGTCACAAGGTGTTTAGTTGCTTGGTGATGAGTCGGTTTAATTTTTGTTTTATTTTCATCAGTGCAGCTGGGACGCCACCTGTATTTGTTAAATGTTGTTTGAGAGATACGTGGCCGAGGCTTCTTTATCTCAATGTATATTCCCTTAATCCGATGGCTTAGCAATCAAACATTTATCTTCTTGTTCTGATTGCAGCCGGTCCCCCATCATATTTTAAAAACTCACTCATTATTTTTTAAAACTCACTCATCATATCTTAAAATTCACTCATCAATTTAAAACTTACTCACTGTTTCATCCGAATCTTGAATGATATTCTGACATCTCTTGGAGACGACGAAGTTTTTGTTCTTTTTCCTCGACTTTTCTGCAGCTTTCCACACAATTGATCACGAAATACTCCTTTCACGTTTGAGCAGAAACTTCAGCAAATATAACATTGCACTGAACGAGTTTAGATGTATCTGTCAAAGACAGCAGTTCGTCCTTATTAATGAGAAACGGTATTCTAAAATGTCATCAAACTTTGGCGTTCTGAAGGGGCCTGTGTTACATCCAGTGCTTTTTATAATGTACACAACGCTTATGACTGAGATTAATTAACGCCATTCTGTTCGTCCTGAAATGTTCGCCGATGACACCCAGCCTGAAAAATTTGACACGCTAGAATACTATGACGTCTCGTCACAAAACTAAGATTAATTTAAGATTGTGTCTGTGATATTTAAAACAGTGGATGTTTGCTAATATTTACATTCAGATATTATTATAAAATTCGATCACGTCTGTTAATGGGATTTCTTTAAATTTTCCCGGAATAAACTAGCAAGAACCCTCGAAGGAAAACGAAGTGGGTTTTTGGAAGCCCGTTAATGATACATAATTTGATTCAGTCTGTTCGCAGTCCAACTAGAAGAAGAACAGGACAAAACCTAGCTTGATTGACTTGATTTCTTGTAAATGACGATAACCTGATATCTGACATTGAAAAACCACAGTCCAGTGGGGAAAGCGATCATGATGTGCTGATATTGATGTATATATTGCATTTGATGCTATGGGCAAGCAAAGCAAACCCATAAATATAATTTTGCAAAAAGGGAATTACAACAAATGAGAGAGGATCTTAGAAAGGTTGATGGACCGAGTTAGATAGCTTAGATGTGGAAACATGTTGGTCAACTATAAGAAATAAAATTCAAGAAGCAATGGATTTACATTACCCAAAACTGGAAAAGTAAAGGTAACAAAAATTTTAAAGACCAAAGTGGATGAGGAAATCTGTAATAAAGAAAATGTTTAAAAAGTACAATTTATATAAAAGATTTTTTTATCACACAAGAGGGTATAGATTACCAAAATTATGTTAATTAAGAAATGAATGTTCTAGAGAGGTGAGAAAAGCAAAAAGAGACTGTGAGCATAAAATTGCAAAAGTAGAAAGGGGAAAATCCTAAATGCTTCTGGAAATATGTCCGCTCAAAATTGAATGTCAACTCTTCAATTAGTCCCCTGAGAAAAGACGATGGCAATATTGCAGTTAGTGATAATGATAGGCCGAGGGTGCTAAATATATTCTTTCTTGTATTCATACATGAAAATATTGAAAATGTTCCTGAAATCGACAACGCCTCTTTATCTGATGGAAAAATTCTGTGTGATATAGTCATTACATCATTAGGGTTAAAAGAAAAATTAAGTAAATTGGATGTTGCTAAAGCTTCTGGCCAGATGGTTTACCAGCTAGGTACAAAAGGAGTTATGTGAAGAACTAGCAGAACCCTTGTGTGTGCTGTTTAATAAATCAATAAGTGAAGGAGTTGTACCCAGTGATTGGAGGTTTGCAACTGTAACTGTATATTTTAAAAAGGCACCGGGTCTGACCCAGGAAATTATCCCCCTGTAAATTTGACTTGTAATCCTATGCAAAGTGCTTGAGTCATTTGGAGAGATGCAATAGTAAACCTATGAAATGACTTTTCCTTATAATTCGATTGCCAACATGGATTTCGACAGGAAATCTTGTATCCCACAACTTTTAGAAGTAAGGAAAGATTTTACAAATATGATCGATGATGGGCTTCTTTTGACGTAATTTACTTGGATTTTAGGAAAAGCCTTCGACTCTGTGCCCCACTACCGATTGTTAAAAAAATTAGAAGGTTATGGTTAAATGGGAATATATAAAAACTGGATTAAGAGTTTCTTTCTAATCGAGTACAAAGTGAGAGTTGGAAAAAAAATTATTCTTCAAGTATAGATGTTGTAAGCGGTATTCCGAGGGAAGTATTCTTGGATCTATTCTGTTCACAGTTTTTATAAACGACCTGCAGAAGGTTTAATTATTTACATGTAAAATATTTGCAGACGACACGAAAATATATGATTTTTGTAAGTAACCTTTCTTAAATTACAAGATGAATTGTTTAATTGATTAATTGGAGAGTGAACATGGAATTATATTTTAATCCAGGTAAATGAAAGGTAATACATTATGGAAAAAAAATCTGGAATATACCATACTATGAAATAATGATGCCCGTCTCAAATGTTGACTCCGTTTCAGAAGAAAAAGATCTTGGTGTAATGTTTGTTAGGGAGTCTGAAATTTGATAAGCACATAACAGTGCAATGATGAAAGCCCAATAAAAAGCTCGGGATAATCAAACGGTCTTTTTCATATTTGGATACTGAAGTTTTTACAATACTATATAAGGCATTAGTTAGACCCCCCTGGGTTTTGGAAATGTTATATGGTGCCCTTACTTAAAAAGGGAATCAGCGAGTATTGAGAAGTGCAAAAGAGCCACCTTGTAATTAAGGAGTTTAAATATGTTAGCTATGTAGATAGATTGCGAAGGTTAAATTTACCATCGTTTAAAGTTCCGACGAATAAGGGGGGACTTGATTGAGACTTACAAGCTATTTAAAGGACTTAATAGTACAAATTTTAACAGACTTTTTCAACTAACCTCTAATCAAATTACAAAAAATTCTGATTAACAAAATCCAAAATTAAATATTGTCGCACTAATATTGAAAATTTTCCTTTAGTAACAGAGTGGGCCCGTATGGAACAAATACCTGCCCACATTAAAAAAGCAAAAGATTTGAATACTTTTAAAAACCTTCTGGATACTAACGCTAAGTAAATATGTTAGAATTCCAATTTGATTGATAGAATAGATTAAAATATATCCTGAGCATATGCATGCATTATTTCAAACCACTGTTTATGAAATAAAAAAAGATGATTGGGACACAAAAAGCTGTAGGCTATCCAAAGTCCCATTTAACTGAACTGAACTGAACTGAACTGAACTAACAAGCTGAAATTGGACAATCGTTAAAACAGAAGGAACACGTTCAAGCTTTAAGACCCCCTCTTCATCCGTCAAGAATTCTAGGCTCTACTGACATCTCATTTACGCCATTTGTTCGTGACCTTGGCTTCTATCTCAACTCTGATCTTACCCTGAATCACCCACAGCCAAAATATGCCAAGCATCCTTTCTTCAACTCCAAATTTCATGAGCTCTATCAAACCTTTCGTTACAGAACAATCCACGAAAAAAGTTGGTGTCTTTCCTGCATTCTGTCAAGACTAGATTATTGTAACGCTTTCTCCTTGGTGTACCCGCAGCCTTACTCCAGCCCCCACAACGTGTTCAACATTCAGCCCCTCGCCTTATCTTCAAGGTGCCCGAACAGCACCATACTTCGGATCTCTTAAAGAAATTACATGGCTCCAAATCGAGCACAGAATCAGTATAAGTCGGCGTATCTATGCTATAAGATCATCACAGGTGAAGCGTCTACCTAACTCTCTTAAAATACATATTCCTACACGATCCTCCATTCTTTCTTGATGACCGAATTTTTCGAATTTCCCCTTTAAAACGGAAACCACCCGGTTTAAAGCTTTCTCATTTCTGCGACATACTCTGGAATTTACTGCCTTTCATCTACTCATGCCCGTTCCCTTTTTCGAATTCTAGAGTGTGCGCTTAAAACGTATCTGTTAAACCCCAGTTGCATAATACCACCTAAAATATTTACTCTTTACTACATGCACTTGCTTTACTTCGCTCGTGTCCAACGAACTGTTCCCGTGATTATAGTGTGTTTATGTATTTCCAGTGTGTGTGTGTGTTTGTGTGTGGGGTTTTTGTGTGTGTGTGTGTGTGTTTTGTGTGTGTGTGTGTGTGTGTGTGTGTGTGTGGTGTGTTGTGTGTGTGTGTGTGTGGGGTGTGTGTGTTGTGTGTGTGTGGTGTTGTGTGTGTGTGTGTGTGCGCGCGCGTGCGTTTTTGTGGGGTCGTGTGTGTGTGTGTGTGTGTGTGTGTGTGTGTGTGTGTGTTGTGTGTGTGTGTGTGTGTGTGTGTGGGGTGTGTGTCAAAGTCAAAGTCAAAGTCAAAGTCAAAATTTTCTTTAATGAGGGAAAAAAGGGTAAGCAAATACAGCTTTTTTACATCCTGCCCTCCTGTGTGTGTGTTGTGTGTGTGTGTGTGTGTGTGTGGTGTGTGTTGTTGTGTGTGTATGTGTGGTGGTGTGTGTGTGTGTGTGTGTGTGGTGTGTGTGTGTGTGGTGTGTGTGTGTGTGTGTGTGTGTGTGTGTGTGTGTGTGTGTGGTGTGTGTGTGTGTGCGTGTGTGTGCATGCATATGTTTATGACTTGTAAAGCGCCCTCTAGCCTACGTTGTCAGGATGGGCGCTATAGAAATTGTCCTCTTTTATCAGTATTATCATTATTATCTTTTTATTATTACTCAAATAATTGTTCTATTTTACTACATTATCTCTTTTCTCCACAAAAAACTCCTTTCTTTCGTGTTGGATCTTGAAGCCTAGGCTTAATATGTTCTTTCATTTTTTTGACTTATAACTTCCCCTGGGAAACTTAGTGAACCCTGTTCAGGAAAGGGAAAACTAAGTTACTCCATTGCTGTCGGTGAAGAATTCATTATTTCTATTTCAGTATTGTCCTTTTCAGCTTGTCTCTCCTTCCCCTCCCCCCCCCCCCCCCTTGTTTTCTTTTCCCAATTTAGTCATTATTTTTTTCACAGTAAATGAGGTCTTCTATATCTGCACCTCTATGTCCACACGAAACCCGTGTTGGTTCGTTTGTTATTGCCCAGCCTGTAGAAGACCAACAGGTCGAGGTTCGTTAGTTCAATGTGTGTTACATTTATCTGGCGGTTAAGTACTTCGACATTCATCTTCAAGTCTCATTATAAAAGGTTTGCTTGATGTCTGGCCGCTGGCAAACAGGAGATGATGCCAGGATCCTTTGTACTGGCTGACATGCCTGTTAATTATTTCTCCACTCTAACGGTTTTCTGTTCTTTCCTTTCGTAAGGGCAAACGGTTTCTGTTCTTTCCTTTCGTAAGGCAAAACGGTTTTCTGTTCTTTCCATTCGTAAGGCAAAACCGGTTTTCTGTTTTTTTCCTTTCGTAAGGGCAATGAGCGTGCAGTGGTTTCCAGAGAAGGGGATGGAGTACTTGTTACACACATCATCCATCAAAGAGCAGATTTTTATCTTTGTTTTGTAAGGGGTCTAGGAAAAGTCGGAACCCTTTTTCAACCTGTCCTCGGGGGGGGTTTTAGGAGGCCTTTGGAAACATTGTTCACCACGAGGTCTAGTTCTCAGAACTCCGACTACATAATTGATCCGCTGTGCAATATCCTGTTTTCTCAATAGATTCAAGAAGACTCTGCACTTAAACAAGTTTGTGCACCCCAAAATTAACATTCGCTACCAAAACATCATCACATGTCAAAGCCGAGCACAACGACCAACTCAGCTTCCTGATTAGCTTGAAAAAAGTAGCAGAGACAGTCACCCATGCAAATGGCGTTCTTATCCACGGGAAGAGAGCGGGCCCCAATGAGTGTAAAGAACGTAGACTTTTCCTGGTATTTGGGGTGATCCCGAATAAAACATAAATAAGTATAGAGAGCAGTTCTTCTAAATCTGAGATGAATGCTGTTTTAAAAGACTATGCCGTCTCTGAGACGTCAAAAAGCAACAGAAAAATGACATTGCTATCTTGTTTGGCCGTATTTCAGCGGAAGAGGAGACAGCTACTTCGAATACTTCAATGACGAACAAGTCCAGCATAATGTGTACTTTTTCTTCCCACTGCCTATCGAGATAGGAATAAACACAGATATGGTTTGAGTCGAACAGGGTCTTCACACTTCAAGGTATCTCATGTTCAACGCCTCCAGTCGCACAGACTGGAACATCAGGGCAGGGCCCCTTTTGGGAAATTGTGTTAGACTATCCTCACGTCCATTGCTTGGATTGCCTCAGTAATATAAGTTATTGTTAGTGAAACACCAGACACAGTTTCATATAACTCTAAAATAAAGACTGGAAGCTAAACAATGTCTTGGTCGTCATCTTCTATCAACCAACAGAAGCATGAATACAGACATGAACCTCAGCAGGGGGGAAAGCCGTCCATCTTTCACCAAATGTTTTCCCGTCATTGGGCTCTTGCTGGCGTACTGGCCAGGCAATAAAGAAGATTTGTGTATGTCAACTGTGGTGAGTGGCATCGTAGAAAACAGTCTTCGGTCATTGGGATAGTCTTCATGAATGGCCAGCTATCGTGATGGCTGACAACACCAGTGACATTTTCTGATGAATGGCCATCTGACCGTGATGGCTGATAGCACCAGTGACATTGTCTGTGAATGGCCATCTGACCGTGACGGCTGATAGCACCAGTGACATTGTCTGATGAATGGCCATCTGACCGTGACGGCTGATAGCACCAGTGACATTGTCTGATGAATGGCCATCTGACCGTGATGGCTGATAGCACCAGTGACATTGTCTGATGAATGGCCATCTGACCGTGATGGCTGATAGCACCAGTGACATTGTCTGATGAATGGCCATCTGACCGTGATGGCTGATAGCACCAGTGACATTGTCTGATGACAGATGTCAGGACTGCAAGAATGCCATGGAGCTCACACACAGAAAGGTTGTTGTTAGAATCTTAAATAAGATAACATTTCAACCATAACAAACTTCTACATCAGGTGTTGGTGCCGTCCACGCTACGTCATCTGTCATACAGCTGACACGTGACTCCATTAGGGGAGGTCACTGGAGAATCAAGGACAATTCAGATAACACCCATGCGGCTTTCCACTGGCCTGGAGCCCAAAGGATGTTGCATGATTTTGGTCAGAATTTGGGATGCATGCTGAAAACGGTGTCACAGGTGTATTAAATGTTTGTTTGCATACTGTGAGGGTAACAACATTAAACTCCATGGCAGGATCGTAAGGAGATAAGATTGCATAATTGAGTAACTGTTGAGGAAACAGTGAAACTACCAGTGGTAAACCAATACGTATCTGAGTTGGAAGAAAACGCTGAAAAGAATCACCTCCCCGGTTTGAAAGTGAAAAAGCAAGGCAGCGCCATAAACATTGCTATGATTTAAGTTTGTGAAATCCGTTGAGAGAGAGAGAGAGAGAGAGAGAGAGAGAGAGAGAGGGAGAGAGAGAGGAGAGAGAGAGAGAGAGAGGAGGAGAGAGAGAGAGAGAGAGAGAGAGAGAGTCAAAGTCGAAGTCAAAGTAAGAAATGTTTTAATGTCAGGCCTCCGGCCCGTAATATGAGAGCAATAGCACAACAAAAATCAGTTAGACTGAATACACTGCGTCCGTAAGTTTAACGCGCTTGTAAATAAAATTAGATAACCGTGAAACAATACCTTCGTTTTCACTTGACATAAGTAGGTAGAATGTAAACTTGCATGCTTATGGAAGTACTTTGGCTGAATGAATTCGTTTCTTATTTCATGCTACACCGGACACAGAAAAACAAAATGTAATTTAGTTCCTGTTGTGTTTTTTGCATAATGGACACAGTTTATCATTATCATTGTTCTCTATGTACTGTTAGAAAGTTGAATTCAGAGGAGACATTCCACTTCGAAATCTTGGATATGTTTTTCAAACTTGTATGTTCTTAAGAAGATACATATAATTAAAGGTTGAGAAAAATCAATTTGCAGAATTCGTGAGACTACAAGGAAGCATGCAGTTATGTTAATAACAATCGATCAATCTCTGTTTGAATTCTCTCATGAATACATTAATGCTACCAATACTCTGTGCATCCCAAACGACACCAAACCAAAATGTATATAACACATTACGAATTTTGCAGGTCCAAGTGTATTTTTGTGACTGTGCAGGGACAAACCATTTTAAAAAGCCTTTTTGGATACCTATCATCATTCATAATATACCACCCGCAGCAAAAATTTAAGACAGCTAGAGTATGTGTTGACAAAAATGGGAAACCCACCAATTTCTCCGTATACTAAATGTCTTGGAGACTTTGGATGAACACCATAAACCTTTTTAATGCAGACAGATGCACTTTTTTCAATGCACTCTTGGTCCTGTGTCAGTCCCCAAATTTCTGAGCCGTACGTCAAAAATTGGCTGGAGCTGACAATAAATATTTTCAAGAATATATTTGGAGAATGTTCTCCAATGGCCACGAAGTTTCATAATAACACAAATACCCTTTTTTGGCCGATCTGCAAATCTCGTAATGTAAGCTGAAAAGACAGCTTTGTTGTTAGATGCTTGCGTCCCATTGATTTTGCGCTTTCAGAAGGTCTGTGTTAAAGTCTCCGAGTAAAATAATTTCCTTGGATTCTAGTGAGACTGCATCCATCATCGGAATAAATTTGTCGACCCAGTTTACTCTTTCAGATGGGTTCCTGTAGCAGAATCCAACCAAAAGGGAAGGGTTTCTTTTCAGTTTTAACTTCTATCCAGACACATTCTACACCGTTACGTTCTAGGTGTAGAAGTCGTTTGAAGCTAAGGGTTTCGCTGATGAAGAAAGAAGACCCGTCTCTTTCGTTTGTGCAGGATCTTTCCGGATTACGTTATATCCTGGAATAGCTACATCATTGTCGTAATGTGTGTAGTTAATCTGGATTCAGAGAGCCTAAAATATGAAACGGTTTAACCATGATTCCAAATCAGTGTTGATATATCTGATGTCTTGTTAACTGCATGTTGGATATTAAGGTGACAGATTCGAAGTCCTTCTTTGCATGGCCATATAGACTGGTTCTTGCTCATTTGTAGTTGTGCACCGATGTGATGATAGTAGGAGACGATTGTGCACGTTAACTGACGTTGGGGTTTGTATGATCAAGGAACAAAAATAAGATCACATAAAAGGAGGGAAAATGGGTTTGGTTTACACACCATGACAACTTTGGGAAACCAAAAAAGTATGAGAAGAAAAGAAAATCTTCACAGTATTATTTTCAGTAAGCTCCTCGATCAGATGGTACTGATGGATACACTTTTCTGAAAGGAAAATGTACAGTCACTCATAAAGGAAGTAAATTTGAAGCAAAATTACAAATAAGGGGATAGAACGGAGAGGGAAAAAAGAAGTAAAAATGAAGACAAAAAATGCAAAGAATCAAACACTTCAAAACGAAAAAAAAATTAAAAAAAAGAGGGGAAAAAGTCACTTATAATTTCACAAGTCACCAAAGCCGCACTTGTAAAGTGCGAATTGGCTATGCACAAATTGCCTCGCTCGCAGTAAATAGCAGTTTTTCTGGGAGTCTCCAGCTGCAGAGGCTTTGTTCAGTCTCTTTTCTAAGGCTCACAGTCTCGCACTTTTACGAAAACTTCTTATATTACGTGGTGAAGTCCACTTGATAACATGGAATCAGCACTGCCGTCACAGGGTAAAAGTTACCCCAAACACACCACACACACACCACACACACACACACCACACAACCACACACACCACACACACACACACACACAACACATAGTAAGGTTAAGGAAACCAAGCATCGCAAGTTAATTTTGCATGGAAGAAAAACGTGTGTAGGATGTAAGGAAAACCACAAGGTGAATCCTTGTGTACCACAGTACCTTGGTATACACTTCGCGGCACAGTCTTCTGTTGCAGAGGAGGTGTTTTGTTGCATTTCTGGCTCCACGGAAATATAACGAACGGTAAAAGTTAACGGTACATCTACATGCATACACATACAGACGTGAGCACTCTAGCACGCATGATCACACATACAACAACACACACACAGCATACACACAGAGACACAGAGTACACTCATGTAGGAACACACACACACACACACACCACACACACACACACACACACACACACACACCACACACACACACACAACATTAACAATTCATACGGCACAAATTAACAATACATTCACATACATACAATTGTGAGCGCTCTTGCACTCGTGCTTGCACTCTCTCTCTCCTCTCTCTCCCCCTCTCCCTCTCTCTCTCTCTACTCTCTCTCTCTCCACACACACACACACACAACACACACACACACACACACACACACACATATACATACAGCACACTCATACAGAACACACGCGCACGCGCGCGCGCACAACACACACACACACACACACACACACACACACACACCACACACACACACACACACACACACAACACACAACACACCACACACACACACACACACTTAATCCCCCCTACAGATACCCCACTCAAACGGAAACTGCTACCATTCGTAAGAACTTAATCCGCGGCCATACAAATGCAAAAACAATTAAACATTTGTGCTCTCTCGCACACACACAAAACTGGAACCTGAATCAGAAGTGTGGGGGAAGCATGGGGTGCTGGGGAGGTACGAAGAGTGGCCAGTACCATGGATGATGTGAAGGAGACATGGTCCGTGGAAAGTAACTGAAGGGTGGAGGAACGGGCATAGGTGGGGAGGGACAGACGACCTGTTGAACCAGGGAGATGGGGAAGAGCGCTCTCGCCTGGCGGAACACATAGCGGGCGGTAACTTCGGTTGTCTGGGAGACGAGTGACTGGACCAGGGATGCTGTCACTGCTCGTACACACATCTGGCCGGCGTGGTCTTGGAGGATCTTGCTGGAGGGGGGAGAGTGCGGTGGGGAAGGAGTGTCAATAAATAAGCCTAGTGTTGGTGTTATTTGGGGTAGGCCTAGTTGAGCGAGTGGCTGGCTGGACGTTCTCGTGGTCACTCTGTGTACGCACAAGTGAGCTGGATGGTGGTGGAGGGGCTTCCTGGAGGGGGGAGGGGGGAGACGATAGTGAAGTGCGTAAACCTGACGGGAGGTTTGGGAATTCTGAGAGGGTGAATGGGGGAGGGAGGAGAGGGGATCTGGGACGTCGTGCGCTTTTTGGTAGCATGAGACGTGTGGCGTGTAGGGGTGGGTAGGAGGGCCTGTCGTCTAGGGGGGAAGAGGTTTTGCGTCACACGTTCCACTCCCTTCCTGCTGGGTTGTGTAGAGTTGTAGTACAACGCCAGTCTCGGGCACCGCGCTGGGTGGTGAAGGTGGCACAATGGCTGATGAATTTAACCCCCATTGCTGAACAGGCCTCCTGAAGGTGGTCGTTGCTGGGGCGAATGATGGTGTTCAGAGGGTGCCGCCCTCTTGCCGGGATGATTGCAGAGGCCTGAAGTTGGGCTTTGGGGAAGACTCGGTGGCACTGCACAATGAGCTCTCGCCACTGCTGCGTTGATATTGCACCAGCTGGCTGTGATGCTAAGAGCTCGCTGCAGTCACCAGCCCCCACATGGAAGGTAGCCTGCATCACGGTGTGGTGGGTGTCTGCTTTGCAAGCCACTGAGTCAGACTGGCGACCGTTAGATCGTTGGCACACTCCAACTGAGCGCTGGCCCTAGGGATATTAAATATCTCAGGGTGCAGTCACTCAGCAGTATTGTTGAGGTCCGTCTATCAATGGAAACCTTTGAAGAGGGTGGGGAGGGACACGTTGAGGAGATAATTTTTCAGGGAGCGGTTTCGCCTGACAAAGGGGAGGTGGTTTGGATATGGGAGTCAGAGAATTTGTCACATTGGGGGGATGGGTTGTCCTGTACTTTGTCACTGTGAGTTGTGTTGGTAGGGCTGAATGGGGGTGGTGCATCCTGTATACAGTGTGTAGTGAGAAAAGGTGGGGTGTTTTGTGTCTGGGGAGGATGGAGAGATTGCTTTTGTTGCATGGCGGAGGAGTTTGAATGTGATTTTACATTTAGATTTTTTATTGGTTGTTATGTTTTTGCATGAGGATGATTTGTCATTGTCAGATGAAGACATGTGACTGAGTTGTGTCGATAGGGCGTCGATTTCTATTTGAAGGTCTGTCTGGTTTCCTGTAGTGTTGATCTGAGGGCAGAGATTTCGTCATGGAGGGACTGAGTGATCCTAAGGAATTCTTCCTGAGGCACACAGTCGTCATGACTACAGCTACAGTTTGTGGGACTGTTGTCAGCATTGGTGTCAGTCCCTTTCACTAAGCTGTCACAATCGTCTGTGTCGTTTGACGTAGTCACTATGGTTTTGTTGTCGTTTGTCACACAGGTTTTGCTCAAGGGGGCCCTTAGCTTCTAGTGTCTTGTCTGATGTCAGTTGCTGGGAGGCTGTCATCAGCTCTCACTGATTTGTCGTCATCTTCCCGAGTGTCAGTCTCTGGTGTTGATGTGCTGTCTTCAGAATGATTGTCAGTGTTATCTGTTAGGGTTACACTGTCCGTTGTGCTAGTGACAGGGGTTTTAATGTTTGTATTGTCTACTGCTGGTGTAATGTCATGAACGGGAAAAGGGAAAGAGCTGATGTTTTCTGTCACGAGGATGGATGGTGATGTAGGGCGAATCACTATATCGTCATGGAGGGAAGGTAGAGAAAGGAGGGTCGTGGTGTGTGTGGGATGGACATGGGGAACACAACACAGGCGCTTGAAGAATTGCAGGCTGTGGAGACGGTTGAAAAAATCCTGTTTTTTTTCTGAAAGGGGCAGCTCACATTCCAGCTCCACCGGGTGCTGTGTAGGCGTGTCTGCCTGAGCCGTGAGAGCGGCACAGGGCTTCTGCCGGTGTTCGCTACACACTGTAGCGACGGGGAGTGCTGCGAAGACTGGTCGGCCTTGTGTTGATTCTGGCGCCGCGGTCAGCGTGTGTACAATGTCACGCAGTGTTCGGAACTCCTCATTGACCCAGTCTTGGCAAGCTCGGCCCTGAACTAAGATTTTGTTGGTTGTGTAGTAGAGGTGTATCTTGAGGAGGTTTTGCTTGGCTTTGATGTGAGTCGTAATTCAAGGTTGACTGAAATAGGTTGGTAATAATCTGGTGCAGTTAGTGGGTAAACTTATGTTGTGAATTTTGTGGTCTGGTGTATAGTCGATCCATGAGCTGGTGATGCCAGTTGGTTTGTAAGCACCAACGTATCTGTGAAATAATGTGTATCTCCATTGTGGCATTGCTTGTGGATGTGTATCAAAATGTTTTCTGGATGGGGTCCATTGTATGAATAATACGCTCGAGAAAATGTTCCCCGAGCGTCGCTCCTTTGTCCTGAGTCATGGATCGCGTGATGGGACCCATGACTGCACCTGTACCCAGTTGCGCGGCAGTTGGCTTTAGGGGGAAACTAGGGCATGATGCCGGCTTGCTTCACATCACGCTACATGTTGGTACACAATACACAATCCACGTGAATCGTTGAATGCACACACAATCACATCACGCACTGACTTGGAGAAGTTAGAGATGAAAGTGCATCATAAACATACTGTCTTATTTACCTTGCATTGCCACATTAACTTTGAAAAAACTTCGCTGTAAATCACTGCAACTACTAAACACGTCTGCACTCGTCGGATACCGGAAGAGAGAGAGAGAGAGAGGAGAGAGAGGGGAGAGAGAGAGGAGAGAGAGAGAGAGGAGAGAGAAGGAGAGAGAGAGAGAGAGAGAGGGCGGCTTTATCCATCGGATATTACAGGAAAGTAGTGGGGAAAATGCGTGTTCATCATCCTGCAATAATTGTCATAACTTGCACAAACGTGTCCAAATAAAATTACATGCCGTTTTCCTTTCCTGTCTTTTCTTCTTTCATTTTTCTTTTTTGTAAGTCCATTGGTTTCAACATTTGTTCAGATTTTCTGCGAATATTCTTTTGACAGTTTGAACAAATATTTGAAGAAAACTAAAAACAAACAACAAACAAACAAACAAACAAACAAACAAACAAACAAAAACCAGGATGTGGTTAGTTAAGTCAGTATGACATACAGATCACATACATCTTGGCTTCTTGTGGTTTCATGCTTTCCTGCCGCCGGGGTCATGGGAAAAGACACCTTGTCATCATTGTTTTATTTTTCTGCGTTTTACTACCAGTGGGCCAAAAACTGGTTAAAACGTCTTATTTCTCATTAACCGTTACATCCAGTGATATGGTGCTCTGAAGATAAACCAATGACTGCATCCATTAAAGTGACATTATTGTTTGTGCATGGCATTTCGACTGTGCATTCTGAATGGCACGCGGGATGGTCCTTCTTTTTTCATATCACATTTCAGTGCGAATGATTATTTTCTTATTCCTGACGAACTGATCGCTGTGGTACAGAATGCTGTTGGTTGTTGTAGATAAAATCCAGTCTGACGTTGAAACACGTTAATTTTTGTTATTAAAATAAAAAATAAAAAAAAAAACCGTTTTCAATGTTCGATCAGAGCATCTTCGAAATCTAACCAAAAGTCAGTCTAACTAAAAGCAATATTGGAGTATTCTAAGCAATTGCAGTTGGCAATTTACCATACCCACCCGTAATTGATGGAGTTTCATCCATGAAACAACAGTCGACTCTAGGAGACCGAAGAAAAGGGGAAGACAAAATGGCGGAAAAAGACTAACACTTGTTGCCAGCAAACTCTAGTAATCAGCTGGAAATTGTGCTTGAAAGTCATGGTGCGGCTTAGATCCAGAAGGTTAGGGGGTCGCGTATACTCCGTGTCATCTACAAATAGTGATCTGGTGACCGAAACACGTAAACAAAAACCAAGCTTAAGGAAAAATTTTGGAGCGAGCGCAGCTGGAAAGTGTGCAAAATGCCGAAGGGGGACCTCATCAGCATGAAGGTGAAACACACACAATAAATCAGGTGACATGATCTTTACCATTCTCATCACTAATTGTACAAATAG
>CM031628.1:44031447-44053947 GCA_018398815.1 Conus ventricosus | reverse complement strand
CAGTACACCCACAACGATGCGATCACGAATTAAGTCCTCTTTCAGAGCACCATTGTGGCAGTCTGATGCAATCCTGTATAAATCCTGTATGAAACTGTCTGTTGATTCACCAGACAGTTGTTTTCTTTGATTGAATCTTGCTCTCTCTACGATGATGTTTTTTCCTTGCACCAAAGTGCTTGTCTAGTTTTTCTTTTATTTCGTGACAAGTTTCTCTGGATTCATCAATCTGAAGCACTGTTAACAAATCATCCACATCATCTCCCATAGCATACAGAAAAATCGAAAGTTACTCTTGCCTGTTCTTTTTGTGTAGTTGAGTGGCATGGTAGTAACGTTCGAAACGTTGAGACCAAATCTTCCAGCTTGCAGCTGATCCGTCGAACGGTTTGGGAAGAGGAAGATTCACTGTTGATGATCTATTGGCATCTGCCTGTCTTTCTTGTAAGTCCATTTTACCGCTACCACCATGTACTATTTGGTATCAAGTTCTAAGTGCATGAGAATGCAAAGGATAAAGATCATGTCAACCTGATTTATTGTGTGTGTTTCACCCTTCATGCTGATGAGGTCCCCCTTCGGCATTTTGCACACTTTCCAGCTGCGCTCGCTCCAAAATTTTTCCTTAAGCTTGGTTTTTGTTTACGTGTTTCGGTCACCAGATCACTATTTGTAGATGACACGGAGTATACGCGACCCCCTAACCTTCTGGATCTAAGCCGCACCATGACTTTCAAGCACAATTTCCAGCTGATTACTAGAGATGCTGGCAACAAGTGTTAGTCGTTTCCGCCATTTTGTCTTCCCCTTTTCTTCGGTCTCCTAGAGTCGACTGTTGTTTCATGGATGAAACTCCATCAATTACGGGTGGGTATGGTAAATTGCCAACTGCAATTGCTTAGAATACTCCAATATTGCTTTTAGTTAGACTGACTTTTGGGTTAGATTTCGAAGATGCTCTGATCGAACATTGAAAACGGTTTTTTTTTTATTTTTTATTTTAATAACAAAAATTAACGTGTTCAACGTCAGACTGGATTTTATCTACAACAACCAACAGCATTCCTGTACCACAGCGATCAGTTCGTCAGGAATAAGAAAATAATCATTCGCACTGAAATGTGATATGAAAAAAGAAGGACCATCCCGCGTGCCATTCAGAATGCACAGTCGAAATGCCATGCACAAACATAATGTCACTTTAATGGATGCAGTCATTGGTTTATCTTCAGAGCACCATATCACTGGATGTAACGGTTAATGAGAAATAAGACGTTTAACCAGTTTTTGGCCCACGTGGTAGTAAAACGCAGAAAAATAAAACAATGATGACAAGGTGTCTATTCATGACCCCGGCGGCAGGAAAGCATGAAACCAACAAGAAGCCAAGATGTATGTGATCTGTATGTCATACTGACTTAACTAACCACATCCTGGTTTTTGTTTGTTTGTTTGTTTGTTTGTTTGTTTGTTTGTTTGTTTGTTTTTAGTTTTCTTCAAATATTTGTTCAAACTGTCAAAAGAATATTCGCAGAAAATCTGAACAAATGTTGAAACCAATGGACTTACAAAAAAGAAAAATGAAAGAAGAAAAGACAGGAAAGGAAAACGGCATGTAATTTTATTTGGACACGTTTGTGCAAGTTATGACAATTATTGCAGGATGATGAACACGCATTTTCCCCACTACTTTCCTGTAATATCCGATGGATAAAGCCGCCCTCTCTCTCTCTCTCTCTCTCTCTCTCTCTCTCTCTCCTCTCTCTCTCCTCTCTCTCTCTCTCTCTCTCTCTCTCTTCCGGTATCCGACGAGTGCAGACGTGTTTAGTAGTTGCAGTGATTTACAGCGAAGTTTTTTCAAAGTTAATGTGGCAATGCAAGGTAAATAAGACAGTATGTTTATGATGCACTTTCATCTCTAACTTCTCCAAGTCAGTGCGTGATGTGATTGTGTGTGCATTCAACGATTCACGTGGATTGTGTATTGTGTACCAACATGTAGCGTGATGTGAAGCAAGCCGGCATCATGCCCTAGTTTCCCCCTCAGCCAACTGCCGCGCAACTGGGTACAGGTGCAGTCATGGGTCCCATCACGCGATCCATGACTCAGGACAAAGGAGCGACGCTCGGGGAACATTTTCTCGAGCGTATTATTCATACAATGGACCCATCCAGAAAACATTTGATACACATCCACAAGCAATGCCACAATGGAGATACACATTATTTCACAGATACGTTGGTGCTTACAAACCAACTGGCATCACCAGCTCATGGATCGACTATACACCAGACCACAAAATTCACAACATAAGTTTACCCACTAACTGCACCAGATTATTACCAGACCTATTTCAGTCAACCTTGAATTACGACTCACATCAAAGCCAAGCAAAAACCTCCTCAAGATACACCTCTACTACACAACCAACAAAATCTTAGTTCGGGGCGAGCTTGCCAAGACTGGGTCAATGAGGGTTTCCGAACACTGCGTGACATTGTACACACGCTGACCGCGGCGCCAAAATTTTAAAAACACAAGGCGACCAGTCTTCGCAGCACTCCCCGTCGCTACAGTTTTTGTGCGACCCCGGGCCCAGAAGCCTGGTGCCGCTCTCACGGCTCAGGCAGAAAAGCCTACACAGCCCCCGGTGGAGCTGGAATGTGAGCTGCCCTTTCAGAAAAAAACAGGATTTTTTCAACTTTCCTCCCAGCCTGCAATTCTTCAAGGCTGTGTTGTGTTCCCCATGTCCATCCACACACCACGACCCTCCTTTCTCTACTTCCCCATGACGATATAGTGATTCGCCCTTACATCACCATCCATCCTCGTGAAGAAAACATCAGCTCTTTCCCTTTTCCCGTTCAGGACATTACACCAGCAGTAGACATTACAAACTTTTAAAACCCCTTGTCACTAGCACAACGGACAGTGAAACCCTAACAGATAACACTGACAATCATTCTGAAGACAGCACATCAACCCCAGAGACTGACACTCGGGAAGATGACGAAAAAATTCAGTGAGAGCTGATGACAGCCTCCCAGAAAACTGACTCAGACAAGACACTAGAAGCTAATGGCCCCTTGAGCAAAACCTGTGTGACAAACGACAACAAACCATAGTGACTACGTCAAACGACACAGACGATTGTGACAGCTTAGTGAAAGGGACTGACACCAATGCTGAAAAACAGTCCCACAAAACTGTAGCTGTAGTCATGACGACTGTGTGCTCAGGAGAATTCCTTAGGATCACTCAGTCCCTCCATGACAAAATCTCTCCCCTCAGATCAACACTACAGGAAACCAGACAGACCTTCAAAATAGAAATCGACAGCCCTATCGACCACAACCGTCCAAAATGTCTTCATCTGACAATGAAAATCATCCTCATGCAAAAAATAACAACCAATAAAAAATCTAAATGTAAATCACATTCAAATCCTCCGCCATGCAACAAAAGCAATTTTCTCCATCCTCCCAGACACAAAACACCCCACCTTTTCTCACTACAAAATTGTTTACAGGATGCACCACCCCATCAGCCCTACCAACACAACTCACAGTGACAAATTTAAGGGACAACCCATCCCCCAATGTGACAAATTCTTGACTCCCTATCCAACCCTCCCCTTTGTCAGGCGAAACCGCTCCCTGAAAAATTATCTCCTCAACGTGTCCCTCCCCCCCCTCTTCAAAAGGTTTCCATTGATAGACGGACTCAACAATACTGCTGAGTGACTGCCCCCTGAGATATATTAATATCCTAGGGCAGCCCCTCAGTTGGAGTGTGCCAACGATCTAACGGTCGCCAGTCTGACTCAGTGGCTTGCAAAGCAGACACCACCAACCCCGTGATGCAGGCTACCTTCCATGTGGGGGCTGGTGACTGCAGCGAGCTCTTAGCATCACAGCCAGTGGGTGCAATATCAACGCAAGCAGTGGCGAGAGCCTCATTGTGCGTGCCACCGAGTCTTCCCAAACCCCAACTTCAGGCCTCTGCAATCATCCCGGCAAGGAGGGCGGCCCCCTCTGAAACATCATTCGCCCCAGCAACGACCCTTCAGGAGGCCTGTTCAGCAAGGGGGGTTAAATTCATCACCCATTGTGCCACCTTCCACCCGCGCGGTGCCCGGGGACTGGCGTTGTACTACAACTCTACAAAACCCCAGAGGAAGGGAGTGGAACGTGTGACGCAAAACCTTTTTCCCCCTAGCGACAGGCCCCTCCCCACCCTACACGCACCACTTTCTAGCTCCCAACAGCGCACGACGTCCCAGATCCCTCCCCTCCTCCCCCATTCACCTCTCGAATTCCCAAACCTCCCGTCAGGTTTACGCCTTTCACTTTTCGTCTCCCCCCCCCCCTCCAGGAAGCCCTCCCACCACCATCCGCTCACTTGTGCGTACAGAGTGACCACGAGAAACGTCCAGCCAGCCACTCGCTCAACTAGGCCTACCCCAAATAACACCAACCTATTTTTTATTTTATTTGACACCCCTTTCCCCCACCGCACTCTCCCCCCTCCAGCAAGATCCTCCAAGAAAACCCCGGCCAGATGTGTGTACGAGCGTGACAGCATCCCTGGTCCAGTCATCGTCTCCAGAAAAACCGAGTTCCCGCCCGCTATGTGTTCGCCAGGCGAGAGCGCTCTTCCCCACTCCTGGTTCAACAGGTCTGTCTGTCCCTCCCCCCCCTATGCCTGTTCCCCCACCTTCAGTTACTTTCCACGGACCATGTCTCCTTCACATCATCCATGGTACTGGCCACTCTTCGACCTCCCAGACCCATGGCTTCCCCAACTTCTGTTCAGGTTCCAGTTTTGTGTGTGTGCGAGAGAGCACAAATGTTTAATTGTTTTTGCATTTTTATGGCCGCGGATTAAGTTCTTTTCGATGGTAGCAGTTTCCGTTTTAGTGTGTATCTGTAGGGGGGATTTAGTGTGTGTGTGGTGTGTGTGTGTGTGTTGTGTGTGTGTGTGTGGTGTGTGTGTGTGTGTTTTGTGTGTGTGTGTGTGTGTGTGTGTGTGTGTGTGTTGTGTGCGCGCGCGCGTGCGCGTGTGTTCTGTATGAGTGTGCTGTATGTATATGTGTGTGTGTGTGTGTGTGTGTGTGTGTGTGTTTTGTGTGTGTGTGTGAAAAGAGAGAGAGAGAGAGAGAGATGATGAGAGAAGAGAGAGAGGAGAAGAGAGAGAGGTGCAAGCCGGTGCAAAAGCGCTCACATTGTATGTATGTGAATGGGATTGTTAATTTGTGCCGTATGAATTGTTAATGTTGTGTGTTTTGTGTGTGTGTGTGTGTGTGTGTGTGTGTGTGTGTGTGTGTGGTGTGTGTGTGTGGTGTCCTCATGAGTGTACTCTGTGTCTCTGTGTGTATGCTGTGTGTGTGTGTGTGTATGTGTGATCTTGCGTGCTAGAGTGCTCACGTCTGTATGTGTATGATGTGATGTACCGTTAACTTTTTTCCGTTCGTTATATTTCCGTGGAGCCCGAAATGCAACCAAAAACACCTCCTCTGCAACAGAAGACTGTGCCCCGAAGTGTATACCCGGTACTGTGGTACACAAGGATTCACCTTGTGGTTTTCCTTTCATCCTACACACGTTTTTTTTTTCCTGCAAAATTAACTTGCGATGCTTGGTTTCCTTAACCTTACTATGTGTGTGTGTGTTGTGTGTGTGTGTGTGTGTGTGTGTGTGGGGTGTGTGTGTGTGTGTGTGTGTGTGGGGTGTGTGTGTGTGTGTTACTTTTACCCCGTGACGGCAGTGCTGATTCCATGTTATCTAAATGGACTTCACCACGTTTTATAAGAAGTTTTCGTAAAAGTGCGAGACTGTGAGCTTAGAAAAGAGACTGAACAAAACCTCTGCAGCTGGAGACTCCAGAAAAACTGCTATTTACTGCGGGGCGAGGCAAATTTGTGATAGCCAATTCGCACTTTACAAGTGCGGCTTTGTGACTTGTGAAATTATAAGTGACTTTTTCCCTTCTTTTTTTTAATTTGTTTTCGTTTTGAAGTGTTGATTCTTTGCATTTTTTGTCTTCATTTTTACTTCTTTTTTTCCCTCTCCTTCTATTTCCCCCTTTTTTGTAATTTTGCTTCAAATTTACTTCCTTTAGAGTGACTGTTTCATTTTCCTTTCAGAAAAGTGTATCCATCAGTACCATCTGATCGAGGAGTTACTGACATAATACTGTGAAAATTTTCTTTTCTTCTCATACTTTTTGGTTTCCCAAAATTGTCATGGTGTGTAAACCAAAACATTTTCCCTCCTTTTATGTGATCTTATTGTGTTCCTTGATCATACAAACCCAACGTCAGTTAACGTGGGAAATGTCTCCTACTATCATCACATCGGTGCACAACTTACAAATGAGCAAAAAACCCGTCTATATGGCCATGCAAAAAAGGACTTCGAATCTGTCACCTTAATATCCAAAAATGCAGTTAACAAGACATCAGATATATCAACACTGATTGGGAAACATGGTAAACCGTTTCATATTTTAGGGCTCTCTGGATACAGATTAACTACACACATTTCGACAATGATGTAGCTATTCCAGGATTTAACGTTTAAACCGGAAGATCCTGCACAACGAAAGGACGGGTCTTCTTATCTTCATCAGCGAAACCCTTAGCTTCAAACGACTTCTACACCTAGAACGTAACGGTTGTAGAATGTGTCTGGTTAGAAGTTAAGCTGAAAAGAAACCCTTCCCCTTTTTGGTTTGGGTTCTGCTACAGGGAACCCCTCTGAAGAGTAAACTGGGTCGACAAATTTATTTTCCCATGATGGATGCAGTCTCACTAGAATCCAAGGGAAATTTTTTACTCGGAGACTTTACACAGACCCTTTTGAAAGCGCAAAATCAATGGACGCAAGCATCTAAAACAAAGCTGTTTTTCAGCTTACATTACGAGATTTGCAGATCGTGCCAAAAAAGGGTATTTGTGTTTTATGAAATTCTGTGGCCCATTGGAGAACATTCTCCAATTTTATTCTTGAAAATATTTATTGTCAGCTCCCGCCAATTTTTGACGTACGGCTCAGAAATTTGGGGACTGACACAGGACCAAGAGTGCATTGAAAAAAGTGCATCTGTCTGCATTAAAAGGTTTATGGATGTTCATCCAAAGTCTCCAAGACATTTAGTATACGGAGAAATTGGTGGGTTTCCCATTTTTGTCAACACATACTCTAGCTGTCTTAAATTTTTGCTGCGGGTGGTATATATGAATGATGATAGGTATCCAAAAAGGCTTTTAAAATGGTTTGTCCCTGCACAGTCACAACAATACCACTTGGACCTGCAAAATTCGTAATGTGTTATATACATTTTGGTTTGGTGTCGTTTGGGATGCACAGAGTATTGGTAGCATTAATGTATTAAATGAGAGAATTCAAACAGAGATTGATCGATTGTTATTAACATAACTGCATGCTTCCTTGTAGTCTCACGAATTCTGCAAATTGATTTTTCTCAACCTTTAATTATATGTATCTTCTTAAGAACATACAAGTTTGAAAAACATATCCAAGATTTCGAAGTGGAATGTCTCCTCTGAATTCAACTTTCTAACAGTACATAGAGAACAATGATAATGATAAACTGTGTCCATTATGCAAAAAAAACACGGAACTAAATTACATTTTGTTTTTCTGTGTCCGGTGTAGCATGAAATAAGAAACGAATTCATTCAGCCAAAGTACTTCCATAAGCATGCAAGTTTACATTCTACCTACTTATGTCAAGTGAAAACGAAGGTATTGTTTCACGGTTATCTAATTTTATTTACAAGCGCGTTAAACTTACGGACGCAGTGTATTCAGTCTAACTGATTTTTGTTGTGCTATTGCTCTCATATTACGGGCCGGAGGCCTGACATTAAAACATTTCTTACTTTGACTTCGACTTTGACTCTCTCTCTCTCTCTCTCTCTCTCTCTCTCTCTCTCTCTCTCTCTCTCTCTCTCTCTCTCTCTCTCTTCTCTCTCTCTCTCTCTCTCAACGGATTTCACAAACTTAAATCATAGCAATGTTTATGGCGCTGCCTTGCTTTTTCACTTTCAAACCGGGGAGGTGATTCTTTTCAGCGTTTCTTCCAACTCAGATACGTATTGGTTTACCACTGGTAGTTTCACTGTTTTCCTCAACAGTTACTCAATTATGCAATCTTATCTCCTTACGATCCTGCCATGGAGTTTAATGTTGTTACCCTCACAGTATGCAAACAAACATTTAATACACCTGTGACACCGTTTTCAGCATGCATCCCAAATTCTGACCAAAATCATGCAACATCCTTTGGGCTCCAGGCCAGTGGAAAGCCGCATGGGTGTTATCTGAATTGTCCTTGATTCTCCAGTGACCTCCCTAATGGAGTCACGTGTCAGCTGTATGACAGATGACGTAGCGTGGACGGCACCAACACCTGATGTAGAAGTTTGTTATGGTTGAAATGTATCTTATTGAAGATTCTAACAACAACCTTTCTGTGTGTGAGCTCCATGGCATTCTTGCAGTCCTGACATCTGTCATCAGACAATGTCACTGGTGCTATCAGCCATCACGGTCAGATGGCCATTCATCAGACAATGTCACTGGTGCTATCAGCCATCACGGTCAGATGGCCATTCATCAGACAATGTCACTGGTGCTATCAGCCATCACGGTCAGATGGCCATTCATCAGACAATGTCACTGGTGCTATCAGCCGTCACGGTCAGATGGCCATTCATCAGACAATGTCACTGGTGCTATCAGCCGTCACGGTCAGATGGCCATTCATCAGACAATGTCACTGGTGCTATCAGCCATCACGGTCAGATGGCCATTCATCAGAAAATGTCACTGGTGTTGTCAGCCATCACGATAGCTGGCCATTCATGAAGACTATGCCAATGACGAAGACTGTTTTCTACGATGCCACATACACCACAGGTGACATACACAAATCTTCTTTATTGCCTGGCCAGTACGCCAGCAAGAGTCAATGACGGGTAACATTTGGTAGAAAGATGGACGGCTTTCCCCCCTGCTGAGGTTCATGTCTGTATTCATGCTTCTGTTGGTGTGATAGAAGATGACGACCAAGACATTGTTTAGCTTCCAGTCTTTACTTAGAGTTATATGAAACTGTGTCTGGTGTTTCACTTAACAATAACTTATATACTGAGGGCAACCCAAAGCAAGGACGTGAGATAGTCAAACACAACTTCCAAGAGGTCTGACTGATGTTCCAGTCTGTGCGACTGGAGGCTTTTGAAACAGGAGATACCTTTGAAGTGTGAAGACCCTGTTCGACTAAAACCCATATCTGTGTTTATTCCTATCTCGATAGGCAGTGGGAAGAGAAGTAACATTATGCGGGGACTTGTTCGTCATTGAAGTATTCGAAGTAGCTGTCTCCTCTTCCGCTGTATTACGGGCCCAAACAAGATAGCAATGTTCTTTTTCTGTTGCTTTTGACGTCTCAGAGACGGCATAGTCTTTTAAAACAGCATTCATCTCAGATTTAGAAGAACTGCTCTCTATACTTAGTGATTGTTTTAATTCGGGATCACCCCAAATCCCAGGAAAAGTCTACGTTTTTTACACTCATTGGGTCCCGCTCTCTTCCCGGGGTTTAAAGAACGCCATTTGCATGGGTGACTGTCTCTGCTACTTTTGCAAGCAAATCAGGAAGCTGAGTGGTCGTTGTGTCGGCATTTGACATGTGATGATGTTTTGGGAGCGAATGTTAAAATTTGGGAAGTGCACCCCTTGTTTAAGTGCAGAGTCTTCTGAATCTATTTAGAAAACAGGGAATTTTTGCACAGCGATCAATTATGTGTCGGGGTTTTGGAACTAGACCTCGTGGGGAACAATGTTTCCAAAGGCCTCCTAAACCCCAAGAGGACAGGTTGAAAAGATTCCGACTTTTCCTAGACCACTTACAAAACAAAGATAAAATCTGCCCTTTGATGGATGATGTGTGTACAAGTACGTCCATCCCCCATTCTATGGAAACCCCTGCACGCCATTCCTTACGAAAGGAAAGAACGAAAACCGTTTTGCCCTTACGAAAGGAAGAACAGAAAACCGTTTTGCCTTACGAAAGGAAAGAACAGAAAACCGTTTTGCCTTACGAAAGGGAAAGAACAGAAAACCGTTAGAGTGGAGAAATAATGTAAACAGGCATGTCAGCCAGTACAAAGGATCCCGGCATCATCTCCTGTTGCCAGCGTGCCAGACATCAAGCAACCTTTTATAATGAGACTTGAAGATGAATGTCGAAGTACTTAACCCCCCAGATAAATGTAACACACATTGAACTAACGAACCTCGACCTGTTGGTCTTTTTACAGGCTGGGCAATAACAAACGAACCAACATGCGTTGCGTGGGGGACATAGAGGTGCAGATATAAAAGACCTCATTTACTGTGAAAAAAATAATGACTAAATTGGGAAAAGAAACAAGGGGGGGGGGGGGGGTAGGGGAAGGAGAGACAAGCTGAAAAGGACAATACTGAAATAGAAATAATAAATTCTTCACCGACAGCAATGGGAGTAACTTAGTTCCATTTCCTGAACAGGGTTCACTAAGTCTTCCCAGGAGAAGTTATAAGTCAAGAAAATGAAAGAACTTTTTAAGCCAGGCTTCAAGATCCAACACGAATGAAAGGAGTTTATGTTTGGGGAAAAAAGATAATGTAGTAAAATAGAACAATTAGTTTGAGTAATAATAAATAAGATAATAATGATAAAATGATAATGGGGGACAATTTCTATAGCGCCCATCCTGACAAACGTAGGCTAGAGGGCGCTTTACAAGTCATAAACATATGCATGCACACACACGCACACACACACACACACGCACACACACACACACACACACACACACACACACACACACACACACACACACACACACACACACACACACACACACACACCACACACACACACACCACACACACCAACACACACACACACACACACACACACACAACACACACACACACACACAGGAGGGCAGGATGTAAAAAAGCTGTATCGCTTACTCTTTTACCCTCATTAAAGATCATTTTGACTTTGACTTTGACTTTGACTTTGACACACACACACACACACACACACACACACACACACACACACACACAACACACACACACACACACGCACACACAACGTACGCACCCGCGCACACACACACACACACACACACACCACACACACACACACACACACACACCACACCCACACACACACACACACACACACACACACACACACAACACACACACACACACACACACACACAACACACACACACACACACACAAAACATGGGACATACATAAACACACTATATATCACGGTGAACAGTTCGTTGGTACACGAGCGAAGTATGCAAGTGACATGTAGTAAATGAGTAATATTTTAGGTGGTATTATGCAACTGGCGTTTGAACAGATACGTTTTAAGCGCACACTCTAGAGTCGGAAAGGAACGGGCATGATGTAGATGGAAAGGCAGTAAATTCCAGAGTAGTGTCGCAGAAAATGAGAATGCTTTAGAACCGTGGTGGTTCCGGTTATGTAAGGGAATTCGAAAAATTCGGTCATCAGAGAAAGAATGGAGGATCGTGTAGGAATATGTATTTTAGAGAGTTAGGTAGACGCTTCACCTGTGATGATCTTATAGCATAGATACGCCGACTTATACTGAATTCTGTGCTCGATTTGGAGCCAGTGTAATTTCTTTAAGAGATCCGAAGTATGGTGCTGTTCGGCACCTTGAAGATAAGGCGAGCGGCTGAATGTTGAACACGTTGTGGTGGCTGGAGTAAGGCTGCGGGTACACCAAGGAGAAGAGCGTTACAATAATCTAGTCTTGACAGAATGCAGGAAGACACCAACGTTTTCGTGGATTGTTCTGTAACGAAAGGTTTGATAGAGCTCATGCAATGGAGTTGAAGAAAGGATGCTTGGCATATTTTGGCTGTGTGGTGATTCAGGGTAAGATCAGAGTTGAGATAGAAGCCAAGGTCACGAACAAATGGCGTAAATGAGATGTCAGTAGAGCCTAGAATTCTTGACGGATGAAGACGGGGGTCTTGAGCTTGAACGTGTTCCTTCTGTTTTACGATTGTCCAATTTCAGCTTGTTAGTTCAGTTCAGTTCAGTTCAGTTCAGTTCACTGGGACTTTGGATAGCCTCACAGCTTTTTGTGTCCCAATCATCTTATTTATTTCATAAACAGTGGTTGCATAATGCATGCATATGCTCAGGATATATTTTAATCTATTCTATCAATCAAATTGGAATTCTAACATATTTAACTTAGCGTTAGTATCCAGAAGGTTTTTAAAAGTATTCAAATCTTTTGCTTTTTTAATGTGTGCAGGTAGTTTGTTCCAATACGGTGCCACTCTGTTACTAAAGGAAAATTTTCTAATATTAGTGCGGACAATATTTAATTTGGATTTTGTTATCAGAATTTTTTGTAATTTGATTAGAGGTTAGTTGAAAAGTCTGTTAAAATTTGTACTATTAAGTCCTTTAAATAGCTTGTAAGTCTCAATCAAGTCCCCCTTATTCGTCGGAACTTTAACGATGGTAAATTTAACCTTCGCAATCTATCTACATAGCTAACATATTTAAACTCCTTAATTAACAGTGGCTCTTTTTGCACTTTCTCATACTCGCTGATTGCCTTTTTAAGTAAGGGCACCATATAACATTTCCATACTCCAGGTGGGGTCTAACTAATGCCTTATATAGTATTGTAAAAACTTCAGTATCCAAATATGAAAAAGACGTTTGATTATGCGAGCATTTTATTAGCTTTCATCATTGCACTGTTTATGTGCTTATCAAATTTCAGACTGCTAACTAAACATTACACCAAGTCTTTTCTTCTGAAACGGAGTCAACATTTGAGACAGCATCATTGTATTTCATAGTATGTGTATATTCCAGATTATTTTTTCCATAATGTATTACCTTGCATTTACCTGGATTAAAATATAAATTCCATGTTTCACTCCACTTAATCAGATTATCAATATCATCTTGTAATTTAAGATGGTTACTTACAAAATCATATATTTTCGTGTCGTCTGCAAATATTTTACATGTACTAATTACACCTTCTGGCAGGTCGTTTATAAAAAACTGTGAACAGAATAGATCCAAGAATACTTCCTGCGGAATACCGCTTACAACATCTATACTTGAAGAATAATTATTATCCAACTCTCACTCTTTGTACTCGATTAGAAAGAAAACTCTTAATCCAGTTGTATATATTCCCATTTATACCATAACCTTCTAATTTTTTTTAACAATCGGTAGTGGGGCACAGAGTCGAAGGCTTTTCTAAAATCCAAGTAAATTACGTCAAAAGCAAGCCCATCATCGATCATATTTGTAAAATCTTCCATTACTTCTAAAAGTTGTGGCATACAAGATTTACCCTGTCGAAATCCATGTTGGCAATCTGAATATAAGGAAAAGTCATTCATATGGTTTATCTATTGCATCTCTCTCAAATGACTCAAGCACTTTGCATAGGATACAAGTCAAATTTACAGGGCGATAATTTTCCTGGGTCAGACTGGTGCCTTTTTAAAATATAGCAGTTACAGTTGCAAACCTCCAATCACTGGGTACAACTCCTTCACTTATTGATTTATTAAACAGCACACACAAGGGTTCTGCTAGTTCTTCACATAACTCCTTTAGTACTCTAGCTGGTAAACCATCTGGACCAGAAGCTTTAGCAACATCCAATTTACTTAATTTTTCTTTTACCGCTAATGATGTAATGACTATATCACACAGAATTTTTTCCATCAGATAAAGAGGCGTTGTCGATTTCAGGAACATTTTCAATATTTTCATGTATGAATACACTAGAAAGAATTATTTAGCACCTCGGCCTTATCATTATCACTAACTGCAATATTGCCATCTTCTTTTCTCAGGGGACTAATTGAAGAGTTGACATTCAATTTTGAGCGGACATATTTCCAGAAGCATTTAGGATTTCCTTACTACTTTTTGCAATTTTTTGCTCACAGTCTCTTTTTGCTTTTCTCACCTCTCTAGAACATTCATTTCTTAATTTAACATAATTTTGGTAATCTATACCATCTTGTGTGATTAAAAAAATCTTTTATATAAATTGTACTTTTTTAACATTTTCTTTATTACAGATTTCCTCATCCACTTTGGTCTTAAATTCTTGTTACCTTTACTTCCAGTTTTGGGTATATGTAAATCCATTGCTTCTTGAATTTTATTTCTTATAGTTGACCAACATGTTTCCACATCTAAGCTATCTAACTCGGTCCAGTCAACCTTTCTAAGATCCTCTCTCATTTTGTTGTAATTCCCTTTTGCATAATTTATATTTATGGTGTTTGCTTTGCTTGTCATAGTCATCAAATGCATATATACATCAAATATCAGCACATCATGATCGCTTTTCCCCACTGGACTGTGGTGTTCAATGTCAGATATCAGGTTATCGTCATTTACAAGAATCAAGTCAATCAAGCTAGGTTTTTGTCCTGTTCTTCTTCTAGTTGGACTGCGAACAGACTGAATCAGATATGTATCATTAACTGCTTCCACAAACACTTCGTTTTCCTTCGAGGGTTCTTGCTAGTTTATTCCTGGATAATTAAAGTATCCCATTATACAGACGTGATCGAACTTTATAATAATATCTGAATGTAAATATTAGCAGACATCCACTGTCTTATATCACAGACACAATCTTAAATTTAATCTTAGATTTGTGACGAGACTGTCATAGTATTCTAGCGTGTCAGAATGTTCAGGCTGGGTGTCATCGGCGAACATTTCAGGACGAACAGAATGGCTGTTAATTATCTCAGTCATAAGCGTTGTGTACATTATGAAAAGCACTGGATGTAACACAGGCCCCTTCAGAACGCCAAAGTTTGATGACATTTTAGAATACCGTTTCTCATTAATAAGGACGAACTGCTGTCTGTTTGACAGATACGATCTAAACTCGTTCAGTGCAATGTTATATTTGCTGAAGTTTCTGCTCAAACGTGAAAGGAGTATTTCGTGATCAATTGTGTGGAAAGCTGCAGACAGGTCGAGGAGAAGAAGAACAAATACTTCGTCGTCTCCAAGAGATGTCAGAATATCATTCAAGATTCGGATGAGAGCAGTGAGTAAGTTTTAAAATATGATGAGTGAATTTTAAGATATGATGAGTGAGTTTTAAAATATAATGAGTGAGTTTTAAAATATGATGGTGACTGGCTGCAATCAGAACAAGAAGATAAATGTTTGATTGCTAAGCCATCGGATTAAGGCAATATACATTGAGATAAAGAGCCTCGGCCACGTAGTCTCTCACACAACATTTAACAAATACAGGTGGCGTCCCAGCTGCACTGATGAAAATAAAACAAAAATTAAACCGACTCATCACCAAGCAACTAAACACCTTGTGACATCATGATGGCCCACAACGTCACACGATACCAGGAACAGTCGTTTGTGACAGCCGGGGAGATAAATCAACGGGTCACAGTGAGGTCACGAGCCAATCACACACACACGCACACAGACACACACAGACACAGACACAGACACACACACACACACACAACACACACACACACACACACACACACACACACACACACACACACACACACACACACACACACACACACACACACACACACACACACATGCACACATGCACACAGACACACACAGACACACACAGACAGACAGACACTCACACACACACACACACACACACACACACACAACACACACACACACACACACACACACACACACACACACACACACACACACACGTTTACATATACAGAGAGAGAGAGAGAGAGAGAGAGAGAGAGAGAGAGAGAGAGAGAGAGAGAGAGAGAGAGAGAGAGAGAGTTGGAAAAACTTTTTCATGCAGTCTCAGACCCGAAAGTGGAACTCCATAACATCATCAATGTTTCATAGAATATGCGACGTGTGTCTCTTTGGGTGTAAATTGTAAAAGTGTTTATAAGAGCTCCGCTTAAATAATAACGTAGACAAACGAATCACAAGACAAAAATCGGCGCGTTTCAACCTCTTAGGTCTTCTTCAGGCAAGATACACAACACTCAGGAGAATGAAAATGAACGAGCAATCACTTATCTTCGTCCAATTCGGCGCGTGGACATCTTTGGGTGTATGTTTACAATGGAGATAACGGTCGTGAGTTCGAACTACTCGTAGGGTCAGACATGTTTGGTGTGAAACCCCTCTCTGTCCAGCCAGCCATAGATGGGTACCTGGCTCAGTTCTGGGAAGCTTAAAAAGCGCCTGATGGAGGGGAGGAGGATCCGCCTTCCATTATGCTGTGCCCTAGACACAGTGAGCCTCTGTCAAAACACTGCTCCTATCAGCAATAGGCTGTAGAAACTACATCACTATATTTCCCCTGTCTCTGTGTCTGTGTGTGTTCGTACGCATGTGTATGAGGACGCGTACCCCCGCGCGCGCGCACACGTGCGCGCGCACACGTGTGTGTGTGTGTGTGTGTGTGTGTGTGTGTGTGTGTGTGTGTGTGTGTGTGTGTGTTGTGTGTGTGTGTGTGTGTGTGTGTGGTGTGTGTGTGTGTGTGTTGTGTAGGGGTGGGGGTTGAATTTAGCATTTTCTGATATCTAATTGACGCATCATTTTTATTAGATTTTCCCTCAGATCCTAATTTATGTCTGCGAGTCAAACATTGTAATGTATTATGGAATTAATAATTTGAGACTGCACATCAATACTTATTTTCTTTATCTGGTCAGTTGGTTTGTTGCTATTTTTGTCATGTGGATGTGGGTCACGTTTCATTTTGTTTTCGTCGTATTTTCTTTTAAACACGGGTAAAATGTGACTGAAATAATTTAATTCATTTCTAAGTCAAAGGTACGGTCTCCCTCGTGAAACGTCTTTGAGGAATATTATTTTTGACCAGAAGCATATTTTTCTGGTCATAATTTGATTTATGATTAATTAACAGTTCTACCCCCCCCCCCCCCCTCTCTGTCTGTCTGTCTGTCTGTCTGTCTGCCTGTCTGTCTGTCTGTCTGTCTGTCTGTCTTTCTCTCAACAGTCCCACCACCACCATCCCACAAACCCATTCCCAAAAAATATATGTCGATTTAATTTCTATCGTAACCATTGAGACCGATTGTTTTCTGTTTCTATGTGCTCTGTGCTGTCATTGTTGCGCTGCGAAGCGATTCGGTGTCATAAGCAGTTACGTGTTGTTTGTTTTGTTTGTTTGTTATTTGTTTGTTTTGTTTTTTGTTTTTGTTCTTCATCATGGAGCAAGAGTTTACTCTACTTGTTTGTTATTTACTGTTAACTGATCTCTATCTTATTTAAGACTTCCTTGACTATGAATCAAACCGAGGTTACCTGTATATGTTACTGTTCGCTCGTGTGTTTGTTTTACTATAGTCAAGATGAGAAAGGCTGTACCCATCTTGAATAAACGTCATTCGTTTTGGTTCCTTCTCCAGTTGTTGTTGCTGTGTAGATGTGTCAGCTATAGGCTGTATCGGCAAGCTTGGGTCATCCATGGGAGGGGGGGGGGGTGTCTCCTTGCGTGTTCTGTGTGCTCTCTGTTGTTGTCATTTCTGCTAGGCGAGTCTGTTCAGCTTTATGGGCCTGCATTTATTTCATCATGGAAGCAAGAGTTTACCCTACTTGTTTGTTAGTTACTATTCTTACAGCTTTTTCCAACAGGAATGGCTGTTGACAGCAGGCTGAACAGGTTGCTGGAGTTATTTCCAACAGGAATGGCTGTTGACAGCAGGCTGAACAGGTTGCGGAGTTATTTCCAACAGGAATGGCTGTTGACAGCAGGCTGAACAGGTTGCTGGAGTTATTTCCAACAGGAATGGCTGTTGACAGCAGGCTGAACAAGGTTGCTGGAGTTATTTCCAACAGGAATGGCTGTTGACAGCAGGCTGAACAGGTTGCTGAGTTTATTTCCAATAGGAATGGCTGTTGACAGCAGGCTGAACAGGTTGCTGGAGTTATTCCAACAGGAATGGCTGTTGACAGCAGGCTGAACAGGTTGCTGGAGTTATTTCCAACAGGAATGGCTGTTGACAGCAGGCTGAACAGTTGCTGGAGTTATTTCCAACAGAATGCTGTTGACAGCAGGCTAATAGGTTGCTGGAGTATTTCCAACAGGAATGGCTGTTGACAGCAGGCTGAACAGGTTGCTGGAGTTTATTTCCAACAGGAATGGCTGTTGACAGCAGGCTGAATAGGTTGCTGGAGTTATTTCCAACAGGAATGGCTGTTGACAGCAGGCTGAACAGGTTGCTGGAGTTGGAAAAATGAGCCTATTCTTCACCGAATTTGTATTAGCCTTGCAGACGATGAGAGAAGAGTAAAGTCTGGCATCAAATCTTGAATTGCAGTAACGCTACCTCATCTTTTAAACTCTGACAGATCGCTGGCAATGACGGCAACATTGGAACGAAGTCATTGTTGTCACAAGCAATCGAAACAGATTTTGCACATTCAGAATATGCGGAGAAAATATACGAATAACACCATAGTGTTATAGCTGGTAATGGGTCGTGAGTATTTCATGAGGAACGGCAATGCGTTGTAGTTCGTGAGGAACGGTAGTGTGTCGTAAGTCATTCGTTAGGAACGGTAGTGTGTCGTAAGTCATTCGTGAAGAACAGTAGTGTGTCGTAAGTCATTCGTGAAGAACGCTAGTGTGTCGTAAGTCATTCGTGTAGAACGGTAGTGTGTCGTACGTCATTCGTGAGGAAGGCAATGCGTCGTAGCTCGTGAGGAACGGTATTGTGACATGTGTAATTCGTGAAGAACGGTGGTGATCGTGAGTCAATTTTAGGGCACAGTGGTGTGTCGTGAGTAATTGGTAAGGAACGGTAGTGTGGTATAAGTCATTCGTAAGGAATGGTGGTGTGTCTAAGTCATTCGTAAGGAACGGTGGTGTGTCGTAATTCCTGATGGAAGTTCGTTATGATTCCTGAGGAAAGATATTGCTTAGTGTCATAGGTAAAACGTGAGACACAGTACTAAACTGGAATTCGTGACGACGGTATGCGTCATAATTCCTAAGAAACGGTATGCGTCATAATTCCTAAGAAACGGTATGCGTCATAATTCCGAGGAACAGTAGTGTGTCGTGAGTAATTCTCGAGGAACGATAGTGTATCGTGTGTAACTCATGAGGACCGTTAGTGTGTTGTTAGTAATTCGTGAGGAACGGTAGTGTGTTGTTGCTAATTCCTGAGGAACGGTAGTGTGTTGTTGCTAATTCCTGAGGAACGGTAGTGTGTTGTTAGTAACTCCTGAGGAACGGTAGTGTGTTGTGAGTAATTCCTGACGAACGGTAGTGTGTTGTGAGTAATTCCTGAGGAACGGTAGTGTGTTGTGAGTAATCCTGACGAACGGTAGTCTGCAGTGAGTAATTCCTGAGGAACGGTAGTGTGTTGTGAGTAATTCCTGAGGAACGATAGTATGCTGTTAGTACTTTGTGAGGAACGGTAGTGTGTTGTTAGTAATTTATGAGAAATTTTAGAGTGTTAATAGTAATTCCTGAGTCACGGTAGTGTGTTGTGGGTAATTCCTGAGGAGAAGTGGAGCGTAGTTATTCCTGAGAAACGGTACTACGTGCCAGTTCATGAGAA
The DNA here is from genome assembly GCA_018398815.1 of Conus ventricosus. Classification (NCBI taxonomy): domain Eukaryota; kingdom Metazoa; phylum Mollusca; class Gastropoda; order Neogastropoda; family Conidae; genus Conus; species Conus ventricosus. The sequence goes on along the minus strand of CM031628.1, from coordinate 44,034,226 downwards.
ATGGTAGTGTTTGGTAAATCTTGAGGAACGATTGTGTGTTGTTATTCGTAACGAACCTGATTAGTGTGTCGCGATTCGTGTGGAAAGGTAAAGTGTCGTAATTCCCGTGGAAAGGCAGTGTGTTGTAGTTCCTGAGAAAAGGTAGTGTGTTGTAATTCCCAAGGAAAGGTAGTGTGTTGTAATTCCCGAGGAAAGGTTGTGTGTCGTATATCCTGTGGAAAGGTAGTGTGTTGTAGTTCCTAAGAAAGGGTAGTGCGTCGTAATTCGTGAGGGACGGTAGCGTGTTGTGAGTGATTCGTGAGGAACGGTAGTGCGTCGTGAGTGATTCGTGAGGAAGTATGGTGCGTCGTACGTAATTCGCGAGGAACGGAAGTGCGTCGTAAGTAATTCGTGAGGAACGCTAGGGCGTCGTCAATAAATCGTGAGTAATGGTAGTGCATCGTGAGTAATTCGTATAGAACGGTAGTGAGTCACGAGTAATTCGTGAGGAACGGTAGTGAGTCATGAGTAATTCGTGATTAATAGTGGTGTGTTGTTTATAGTTCATGAGGAATGGAAGTGCAACATCTACCGCTGTGCAGATTACATAACCTCTTTTAAGTAATCCTTTATCAGCTCATGATTTACGAACAGGTTCTGGCTTCAGGTGGTTTGTGCGCTGGTGAACTCTCCCACACCTACACCGACCCGCCCATCCCGCATCCCACCCGACAAACTAGCATCCTTTCTCTCCTATGTCCCCACACATCACCCCCTTGCTCTTCTCTCTCTCTCTCTCTCTCTCTCTCTCTCTCTCTCTTCTCTCTCTCTCTCTCTCTCTCTCTCTCCTCTCTCTCTCTCTCTCTGCTCTCACACACAGAGAGGGAGAGAGAGAGAGAGACAGACAGACAGACAGGCGTACGGACAGACGGAGAGAGAGCGCAACTTTCTGTAAGACAGAGAATGCTGCATCATTTATTCATCGTATCATAAAGGACACACAGATCAATGTCTGATCAGTGTTGCTTTACTTCCCCTTTGAACTGAAGTCCCAGTCGTTTCAAAACTCGTTGTCGCTGCACCTGTCTGCGACGTTCCAACGCACCGTTTAACAAATACAGGTATGGCGTACCAGCGGCACTGAAGAAAATGAAGAAAATTGAAACTGACTCGTCACCTGGCAACTGTACACCTTGTGACGTCATAATGGCCCACAACGTCACGAGATACCAGCAACAGGCATCAGTGACAGCCGGGGAGATAACTCGACGGGCGGCAGTGAGGTCACGAGCCTTGTTGTCACAGGTCAGGAAAGCCAAAGTACTTCTGCGGATAATGGTGTAGATGTAGATTTGACCCAGCATAGTCAGTGACATCAACGTGCTGTTCAGAACCACCAGGAGACTGAAGGCGTAGTGATGTCCCCCTGATCGATCAGCTGGCACAGGAAGTGGAACACAGAGACTGGTCTGACAGAACGCTTTCCCTGATGACGTCATGGGAGTGATGGAGAGACAGGCACCTGCCAGCCACGCCAGCAGGCAGACAGGTAAAATCGTCTTCTTCCTCCGCTCAGTTCTCACTGTCTCTGACCACACTACAACTATGCACCTCTCCAAGGTCATGCTGACATTGACAAAGACAGCTACCTGGTTTGGAACAGAGAGGGGAAAATATCCATCAACTATACGATGTTTGTGACTGTGTCGCTTCAAATGACATAAATCAAATGTATGTCAACTTGTAGTTTTTGATTAAAACAATCTGGTTATGCAAAACGATTCACTTTGTATTACGTATTTCCAGTCTGCTTATTTCGGCAATGTTGTTTATTGGAGTTGGACAGAGGATTTATTTCATTTTACGCTATTTCGTTTTTATTCTCACGCTTTAGTTCCTTAGAAATATTAAATTTTAATTGATGACATAAATCAAATATATGTCAATATACATCATCGTCGTGTAAATTCAACATGATCGACTCTGTATTACGCAGTTATAATTTTCGCCATTTTAACTCTACTATGACCTCTGTTGGAGTTGTACTAAGGGGTGATTTTATTTATTCATTTCATTTTTATTCCGCCACTTCAGCCACTTAGAATTATTGAATTTCAATTGATTTCTTAAGAATTGATACGGAGAAGAGCCAATATGACTTTACTCCTTATTCGTTACCCAAACCTGATTAAAGTTGAAACAGATCAGCTAGCATCTCATCAGTTAATTAGCTGAAGAGCTATCCTTGGTCTATCACATACCAGAATGCTGGCGTTAAAAAAAAAGAAGGGGGGGTGGGCGGTGTGGTGGTGGTGGTGTGGTGGTGGTAGTGGTGGAGGTGTTAAAATATCTTCTAAGTGGATGAGATATTATAACACACACACACACACACACACACACACACACACACACACACACACACACACACACACACACACACACACACACACCACACACACACACACACACACACCACACACACACACACGCACGCACGCACACAAACGCACGCACGCATATATCCACCTACACACGCACACACACACACACATACACACACAAACACACACACACACACACCACACACACACACACACACACACACACACACACACACACACACACACATGCACACGTGCGCACTCGCACCCACGCACACATGCACGCACACACGCACGCACGCATGCACGCACGCACGCTGAACAATTTATTAGTGGAGAAAGACAAGTGCAGGCTAACAATTCTGCCGTCGTTGTATTAATGACTTGGCAAATATTTGAATACAAGAAAAAGAAAGGGG
>CM031628.1:44018947-44026447 GCA_018398815.1 Conus ventricosus | reverse complement strand
CATGGTTTATGGGTTTATTTAGACACACATACATTGTCACATACAATGTGCTGTCAGAACTTTCAGACATTTACCTGCAGGAGAGGAGAAAGAGGAATGCTGCCATCGTACACACTTGCTTGATTTCCAGGCTCTGTCCTCCCACAAGTAAGAACCATTGTACATGTAGTCTGCCACAGACAGTACACAGATGTACAACCCCACACAAATTTAGACATAGATAGGTGAAAAGTGAATACTTTGATGGCTTCCTTTTCTTTTCGTGCTCCAAAATACCTCACTAAAACCAAGCCATTCCCCAGCAAGATGAAGGAGACGAGAAAGTAAAGCAAAGTACGCTGCCCCTGTTTTCCCACAGATGGTCACAGGTGGAAAATACAGGTGAAGGTGCATGGCAGTTCTTTATGTTGAAGTTGTCAGGCAGGGTGTGAACACAGCACAGCTGGAAATTGTCAGCATACAGCTCCTGAAGACTGTTGAGATTCTTCAGTAAAGTGTTGGAAAATCGTGATATGTCATTACCTTGGAGGTCTAGCTTTCTAAGATTGAAATGGACCAGGTCCCCTTCCAGCACTCTATTGATGTTACTGCCGGACATGTTCAGGATTGGTGAGTCCAGAGAAGGGCTTCAGTCTATGGAGATCCAGGTACACCAGTTCTACAAAGGTCAGGTCCAGGCTAGTAAGTCTTGGAAAGGTTTTCACCCCAACTGAATGGTTCGGAAAGAGAGCTGCCAATGGATTGTTTGCCAGGATCAAGTGATTCAGATTACTGACGTTTCCCAGAGTCTCCAAGATTAACTGTTTTTTAGCTTATATATGGCTTACATCAAGAATCTGAGGTTGGGAAGAGTGGGAGAAGCAGTTCTGACAGAAAACATTTCTTGAGGTTCAGGTATATTAACATTGTATTTTTGAACGCTTTTCTGCTTTCATACCATGTCAGAGCATCTAAATAGCGAACATCTGGTAACCTCCTACAGGAAACACATGGTCACACACAAACGCCAATCCCTGACAGGAGCAGTGGTCAGGACAAGTCATGGAGCAGTACCATTCATCATCATGCTGAGGGCAATGGACATCACCGTCACATACATCATCTGGATGCAGGCACACCTGGGACTGACGACAACGAAAGTACCCAGGACATGTGTAGGTCTCACAGTCTGTTTCATCCTCTCTGTGAGGACAGTCATAGACGCCGTTACATCGACATACACTGGTAAACGGTAGGCCACCAACGGACATTCAAAATGGGTTGGGGGACACGGAGTGCCTGGCTCATAATAAACACGGTCCATGACAGCGTTCTAGTGTTTTCCATATAAATTATCAGCGATGGCAGTCTTCTACCGTTAATGATTGACGACAAGGGATAGTTTAATTATAGATTTTTCCAAAATTGTTTATGCATCCAGACAAGTCCACAGAGTTCTTGCATGAGGCCAACTCATTGCACCGTTCTATTTCCCTGAAACACTACAACTTCTTTCATTGTTGCAGAGTTGATGAAAAAGGAATGAATCAATCAATCAATGAACACACCGAAGACATATTTTCATTGTATGCTTCACTTTAGCGGTTGATAGTATATGGATACCCTACCAACTACCTATGCATTGTGTGAGAAGATTTTCTTCGGCATGACAGAGAAGTGGAGAGAACATATTCTACGTTAAACTTTTATCCGTTGATATGAAAAAGAGGCTGAAAAGATCGGAAGGAAGCTCAAATGAGTGCCAAGTCTGTTAAGTGACAGTGGATAAGAGTGTGTGTGTGTGTGTGTGTGTGTGTGTGTGTGTGTGTGTGTGTGTGTGTGTGTGTGTGGTGTGTGGTGTGTGTGTGTGTGTGTGTGGTGTGTGTGTGTGTGTGTGTGTGCATGTGTGCCGGCGTACGCGCGTGCGTGCATGCGACGTGCGTGCATGCGTGCTTGCTTGCGTGCGTGCGTGCGTGCGTGCGTGCGTGTGTGCGTGCGTAGCGTGCGTGCGTGCGTGCGTGCGTGCGTGCGTGCGTGTGTGTGTGTGTGTGTGTGTGTGTGTGTGTGTGTGTGTGTGTGTGGTGTGTGTGTGTGTGTGTGTGTGTGTGTGTGTGCGTGGCCTGTGTGCGTGGGCGTGCCGGCGCGCGCGTGTGGTGTGTGTGTGTGGTGTGGTGTGTGTGTGTGTGTGTGTGTGTGTGTGTGTGTGTGTGTGTGTGTGTGTGTGTTGTTGTTGTTGTTGTTGTTTGTTGTTGTTGTGTGTTGTTGTTGATTCCTTTTTTGATCCCAGCTAGGTGAGTTAATGGACGTTTTTCTGTTCAGTCTCCCCAATGTTGATGTTCCTCAGATTCAGTGTGGTTGGGGACCTCCATCCTCTTCACGCTCACCTGTAGCAGGGCAGCCTGTGCTAAGACAGATTAGGTATGCTGCAAGCTCTCATATGTCATTGGCAGCCTGTGCTAAGCCAGATAGGTATGCGCAAGGCTCTCTATGTCATTGGGCAGCCTGTGCTAAGCCAGATTAGGTATGCTGCAAGGCTCTCTATGTCATTGGGCGACCTGTGCTAAGCCAGTAAGGTATGCTGCAAGGCTCTCTATGTTCATGGGCAGCCTGTGCTAAGCCAGATTAGGTATGCTGCAAGGCTCTCTATTTCATTGGGCAGCCTGTGCTAAGCCAGATTAGGTATGCTGCAAGGCCTCTATGTCATTGGGCAGCTGTGCTAAGCCAGATTAGGTATGCTGCAAGGCTCTCTATGTCATTGGGCAGCCTGTGCTATGCCAGATTAGGTATGCTGCAAGGCTCTCTATGTCATTGGGCAGCCTGTGCTAAGCCAGATTAGGTATGCTGCAAGGCTCTCTATGTCATTGGGCAGCCTGTGCTAAGCCAGATTAGGTATGCTGCAAGGCTCTCTATGTCATTGGGCAGCCTGTGCTAAGCCAGATTAGGTATGCTGCAAGGCTCTCTATGTCATTGGGCAGCCTGTGCTAAGCCAGATTAGGTATGCTGCAAGGCTCTCTATGTCATTGGGCAGCCTGTGCTAAGCCAGATTAGGTATGCTGCAAGGCTCTCTATGTCATTGGGCAGCCTGTGCTAAGCCAGATTAGGTATTCTGCAAGGCCTCTCTATGTCATTGGGCAGCCTGTTCTAAGCCAGATTCAGGTATGCTGCAAAGCTCTCTATGTCATTGGGCAGCCTGTGCTAAGCCAGATTATGTATGCTGCAAGGCTCTCTATGTCATTGGGCAGCCTGTGCTAGCCAGATTAGGTATGCTGCAAGGCTCTCTATGTCTTTGGACAGCCTGTGCTATGCCAGATTAGGTATGCTGCAAGGCTCTCTATGTCATTGGGCAGCCTGTGCTAAGCCAGATTAGGTATGCTGCAAGGCTCTCTATGTCATGGGCAGCCTGTGCTAAGCCAGATTAGGTATGCTGCAAGGCTCTCTATGTCATTGGGCAGCCTGTGCTATGCCAGATTAGGTATGCTGCAAGGCTCTCTATGTCATTGGGCAGCCTGTGCTAAGCCAGATTTAGGTATGCTGCAAGGCTCTCTATGTCACTGGGCAGCCTGTGCTAAGCCAGATAGGTATGCTGCAAGGCTCTCTATGTCATTGGGCAGCCTGTGCTAAGCCAGATTAGGTATGCTGCAAGGCTCTCTATGTCATTGGGCAGCCTGTGCTAAGCCAGATCAGGTATGCTGCAAAGCTCTCTATGTCATTGGGCAGCCTGTGCTAAGCCAGATTATGTATGCTGCAAGGCTCTCTATGTCATTGGGCAGCCTGTGCTAAGCCAGATTAGGTATGCTGCAAGGCTCTCTATGTCATTGGACAGCCTGTGCTATGCCAGATTAGGTATGCTGCAAGGCTCTCTATGTCATTGGACAGCCTGTGCTAAGCCAGATTAGGTATGCTGCAAGGCTCTCTATGTCATGGGCAGCCTGTGCTAAGCCAGATTAGGTATGCTGCAAGGCTCTCTATGTCATTGGGCAGCCTATGCTAAGCCAGATTAGGTATGCTGCAAGGCTCTCTATGTCATGTGGCAGCCTGTGCTAAGCCAGATTAGGTATGCTGCAAGGCTCTCTATGTCATTGGGCAGCCTGTGCTAAGCAGATTAGGTATGCTGCAAGGCTCTCTATGTCATTGGCAGCCTGTGCTAAGCCAGATTAGGTATGCTGCAAGGCTCTCTATGTCATTGGGCAGCCTGTGCTATGCTAGATTCGGTATGCTGCAAGGCTCTCTATGGCATTGGGCAGCCTGTGCTAAGCCAGATTAGGTATGCTGCAAGGCTCTCTATGTCATTGGGCAGCCTGTGCTAAGCCAGATTAGGTATGCTGCAAGGCTCTCTCTCTGTCATTGGGCAGCCTGTGCTAAGCCAGATTAGGTATGCTGCAAGGCTCTCTCTGTCAGTTCATGAGAGCAACTTTTTAATAAACATTCTTACCTAAGGAAAATGAATAAAGATTGCAATTTTCATTACGAATAATGAATTTTACTTTATGCATCTGACTGAAACTTTAGAAGAAGAATCTTGTGATAAAGCCAAATGCTTCGATTTCATCTATTAAGGCCACACCATAAAATCTTTATCCATTTCTTTTAGAAGTGGTATGTTCGTGGCCATTTACTATGAATGCTCCTCATATCAAACCTCATTTACCATTTGTTTCTATTCCAAACGCCGTGCTTTAGAGCTTGTCCGTGCCCTCCTTTTTTTGCCTCTTCTGACTGTTCACGTTTTCTCTGCGCACCAACCTCCAACAGACTGGAAGAACTACCAGACAAGAATTTCCTTGATCCAATTTCAGATTATGTTGGAACACTGTGACCTTCCTCCTTGTCTGTGGTGCATAGTCGGTGTGTGAAGCATCTGCTTGAAACATCACCCTTCTATTGCTAGTCTAACATAGTCGGTGTATGAAGCATCTGCTTGAAACATCACCCTTCCATTGCTAATCTAACATAGTCGGTGCATGAACCATCTGCTTGAAACATCACCCTTCTATTGCTAGTCTAACATAGTCGGTGTATGAAGCATCTGCTTGAAACATCACCCTTCTATTGCTAGTCTAACATAGTCGGTGTATGAAGCATCTGCTTGAAACATCACCCTTCTATTGCTAGTCTAAATGAACTCGAACATTCTTAACTTCATCAAGGCTGGTTAGTGATTGGAGGGACATAACTCGAACATTCTGAAATTCATCAAGGCAGGTTAGTGATTGGAGGGATATAACTCGAACATTCTGAACTTCATCAAGGCTGGTTAGTGATTGGAGGGACATAACTCGAACATTCTGAACTTCATCAAGGCTGGTTAGTGATTGGAGGGACATAACTCGAACATTCTGAACTTCATCAAGGCTGGTTGGTGATTGGAGGGACATAACTCGAACATTCTTAACTTCATCAAGGCTGGTTAGTGATTGGAGGGACATAACTCGAACATTCTTAACTTCATCAAGGCTGGTTAGTGATTGGAGGGACATAACTCGAACATTCTTAACTTCATCAAGGCTGGTTAGTGATTGGAGGGACATAACTCGAACATTCTTAACTTCATCAAGGCTGGTTAGTGATTGGAGGGACATAACTCGAACATCCTGAACTTCATCAAGGCTGGTTAGTGATCGGAGGGACATAATTCGAACATTCTTAACTTCATCAAGGCTGGTTAGTGATTGGAGGGACATAACTCGAACATTCTTAACTTCATCAAGGCTGGTTAGTGATTGGAGGGACATAACTCGACATTCTGAACTTCATCAAGGCTGGTTAGTGATTGGAGGGACATAACTCGAACATTCTGAACTTCATCAAGGCTGGTTAGTGATTGGAGGGACATAACTCGAACATTCTAACTTCATCAAGACTGGTTAGTGATTAGAGGGACATAACTCGAACATTCTGAACTTCATCAAGGTTGGTAGTGATTGGAGGGACATAACTCGAACATTCTTAACTTCATCAAGGCTGGTTAGTGATTGGAGGGACATAACTCGAACATTCTGAACTTCATCAAGGCTGGTTAGTGATTGGAGGGACATAACTCGAACATTCTGAACTTCATCAAGGCTGGTTAGTGATTGGAGGGACATAAACTCGAGCATTCTGAACTTCATCAAGGCTGGTTAGTGACTGGAGGGACATAACTCGAACATTCTAACTTCATCAAGGCTGGTTAGTGATGGAGGGACATAACTCGAAACATTCGTAACTTCATCAAGGCTGGTTAGTGACTGGAGGGACATAACTCGAACATTCTTAACTTCATCAAGGCTGGTTAGTGACTGGAGGGACATAACTCGAACATTCATAACTTCATCAAGGCTGGTTAGTGACTGGAGGGACATAACTCGAACATTCTTAACTTCATCAAGGCTGGTTAGTGATTGGAGGGACATAACTCGAACATTCTTAACTTCATCAAGGCTGGTTAGTGACTGGAGGACATAACTCGAACATTCTGAACTTCATCAAGGCTGGTTAGTGATTGGAGGGACATAACTCGAACATTCTGAACTTCATCAAGGCTGGTTAGTGATTTGGAGGGACATAACTCGAACATTCGTAACTTCATCAAGGCTGGTTAGTGATTGGAGGGACATAACTCGAACATTCTGAACTTCATCAAGGCTGGTTAGTGACTGGAGGGACATAACTCGAACATTCTTAACTTCATCAAGGCTGGTTAGTGACTGGAAGGACATAACTCGAACATTCTGAACTTCATCAAGGCTGGTTATTGACTGGAGGGACATAACTTGAACATTCTGAACTTCATCAGGCTGGTTAGTGACTGGAGGGACATAACTCGAACATTCTGAACTTCATCAAGGCTGGTTAGTGACTGGAGGGACATAACCCGAACATTCTGAACTTCATCAAGGCTGGTTAGTGACTGGAGGGACATAACGCGAACATTCTGAACTTTATCAAGGCTGGTTAGTGACTGGAGGGACATAACTCGAACATTCTGAACTTCATCAAGGCTGGTTAGTGACTGGAGGGACATAACCCGAACATTCTGAACTTCATCAAGGCTGGTTAGTGACTGGAGGGACATAACTCGAACATTCTGAACTTCATCAAGGCTGGTTAGTGACTGGAGGGACATAACCCGAACATTCTGAACTTCATCAAGGCTGGTTAGTGACTGGAGGGACATAACTCGAACATTCTGAACTTCATCAAGGCTGGTTAGTGATTGGAGGGACATAACTCGAAATTCTGAACTTCATCAAGGCTGGTTAGTGATTGGAGGGACATAACTCGAACATTCTGAACTTCATCAAGGCTGGTTAGTGACTGGAGGGACATAACTCGAACATTCTGAACTTCATCAAGGCTGGTTAGTGACTGGAGGGACATAAGCTGGGTGAAAACACAGTGGTGTTTCACGGCACTGCTTCATTCACTTCTGTGGCATCAGCCACTGTGACATCAGCCACTGTGACATCAGCCACTGTGACATCAGCCACTGTGACATCAGCTACTGTGACATCAGCCTTCCACGCTTCATGGCACACGATC
>CM031628.1:43967497-44018847 GCA_018398815.1 Conus ventricosus | reverse complement strand
TCATGCTGACATTTACAAAGACGCCTACCTGGTTTTGGAACAGAGAGGGGAAAAATATTCATCAACTATACGATGTTTATAATTGTGTCGCTTCAAATGACATAAATCAAATGTATGTCAACTTGTACTTTTTGATTTTAAAATATCTGGTTATGCAAAACGATTCACTTTGTATTACTATTTACAACTCCGGGCTGCTTAATTCGGCAATGCTGTTTATTGGAGCTGGGCAGAGGATTTATTTCATTTACTCTATTCGTTTTATTCTCACGCTTACTCCCTTAGAAATATTAAATTTTAACTGATGACATAAACAAATATATGTCGATATATATCACGCCGTGTAAATTCAACATGATCGACTCGTATTGCGCAGTTACAACTTTCGCCATTTTAACTCTACTATGACGTCTATTGGCGTTGTACTAAGGGTGATTTTATTTATTCATTTCATTTTATTCCGCCACTTCAGCCACTTAGAATTATTAATTTCAATTGATTTTTTAAGAATTGATACGAGGTAAGCCAATATGATTTTACCACTTATTCGTTACCCAAACCTGATTAAAGTTGAAACAGATCAGCTAGCATCTCATCAGTTAATTAGCTCAAGAGCTATCCTTGGTCTATCACATACCAGAATGCAGGCGTTAAAAGGAAGGGGTGGGGTGGGAGGCGGTGTGGTGGTGGAGTTTAAAAACATATAAGTGGATGAGATATAATAAGATAAACACACACACACACACACACACACACACACACACACACACACCACACGCGCGCGTGCGTGCACGCACACATACATGCACACATCAAAACTGCGCACTCGCATGCACGCACTCATGCACGGCACCACACGCACGCATGCACGCACACACGCACGCGCGTGCACGCACGCACGCTGAACATGCTGAACAATTAAATTGGGAAAAAGACAAGCTCAGGCTAACAATTCTGCCGTCATTGTGTTAATGCCTTGGCAAAGATCGAATAAAACGAAAAGAAAGGGGGTGGGGGGGGGGGGGGGGGGAATGGGAGGGGAGACACGGAAGAAAAGAGGACTTAAATGAAATACAAATTAGGAAAATAAGTATAAATGTAGTTGTAGCCCACTTTTTTTCAGCGCCTCTATTGTATACAGCTGCTGCACGAAATTCTTTCTCATTGCATGAAAATTTAGATAATCTTTTGTTTATAACCATTAGGTAATGATTAAAATTAAGAAATAGAGTTTGTTTCTTACCGCCAATGACATTGACAAACAAAGCACATGACAAGACACGATGCATTTCAACCACTTGGTCTTCTTCAGGCGAAAAAATAATAAATCACATTTAACAAACAAAGAACGAAAAACGAAAAAAAGAACGAAAAATATTGTTGGTTTTAATTTTTCCATTTTAAAATCCTATTTAAACAGGTATAACATATAATATAAAATATATCTAGTAATATATATAATATAATAATATATATAAATAATTTGTGTGTGTGGTGAAGTGTGTGTGTGTGGTGTGTGGTTTCATACCAAGAATAGCTATAGGTAGATAGATAGATAGATATATAATAATAGATGATGATAGATAGACGAGAAGATAGATCTAAAAGCCAAATGACGAGGACAGAAACAGCTGGTCACGGTGCCCACAGCTTTGTTAGTGCACGGAAGCAACATCGGGCACTCCATACATAGCAACGGTCGCCTCGTGGTAGTCCCTCCCCTGCTGTCACATACACCAAAACAGCAGTCTGTCACACCACTGGTCACATACACCAAAACAGCAGTCTGTCACACCACTGGGCACATACACCCAAAACAGCATCTGTCACACCACTGGTCACAAAACACCAAAACACAGTCTGTCACACCACTGGTCACAATAAACCAAAACAGCAGTCGTCACACACGGTGTCACATACACCAAAACAGCAGTCTGTCACACCATGGTCACATACACCAAACCCGCAGTCTGTCACAAACACCGGCACAGCACCAAAACAGCGACTGTCACAAAACCACTGTCACATACACCAAAACACAGTCTGTTCACATCACTGGTCACATACACCAAAACAGCAGTCTGTCCCACCGCTGGTCACATACAACCAAAACAGCATCTGACACACCACTGTCACATACACCAAAACAGCAGTCTGTCACACCCCTGTCACATACACCAAAACAGCAGCGCACACCCCTGGGCACAACACCAAAACAACAGTCTATCCCTCTGCTGTTTTGGATACACAGATTTTTGTGTCCAGGGGCCGTTTCATGTGGCGTTGTAGCCGTTCCTCGTTTACTATTTTCGAACAAAGTTCGTAACCCAAATCCACGTAGCAAAGAACTGTTTCGTAAATCAGTTTCGGGCCGGTTTCACGACACACCAACGAACGGTTCTTTGCTACGTTGGGCACAAGCGCGTGATTTCCCGCTTCTTTCGGAAATACCGAACACGTGCGATGGAAATGGCGGCACTGGCAGCAAACGAATCATACCATAAAATGATTGCATGCATTTATAGTAAAACTTAATAAATAGTCGATTTCTTCATTAACTTTGGGAAACAACACACAACACACACACACACACACACCACAACACACACCACACACACACACACACACACACCGCGCGCGCGCGCGCGCGCACACTCACACACACGCACACTCATCTGCTTCAAACATTTTCATTGATTTTCTTTCCTATGCTGTCTTTAGTGACCGTTCCATGATCACGCACAGTGATCTTCATGCCTCGTTTCTGACTTGCCTGCTGAAGGCACTTATTGTTTTTTCCTGTCTCAAAGCATGGTATAAACAAAGTTGGACCAATTCCTTCCTGCAAGGAAGGATCATTTTTCATCACTGGTCAGGGAAACCGCTGTGTCCCTAGACTCCTCACTTCCTTTTAGACAGAGAGATAAGGTTTGTGGAGGAAAGGGAGGGTAGGGAGCTAAGGGAGAAATAGAAAAGAAAAAGAAGAAGGAATAAAGAGGGTGGAGAAGGATAGCTGAGAAAATGGCAAACTTGTGAGGAAGGGAGAGTCTGGCGTGTGTGTGTGTGTGTGGGGTGGGTGTTGTGTGTGTGTGTGTGTGTGTGTGTGTGTGTGTGGAGTGGTGTGTGTGTGTGTGTGGTGTGTTTTGTGCGTGTGTGTGTGTGAGGGCGTGTTGTGTGTATGTGTGTGAGTGAGTGTGTTGTGTGTGTGTGTGATAGAAAAGAAAGTAATATCTCTGTAGTTCAAGCCGACCAAAGAATAATTATCTCTCTCTCTCTCTCTCTCTCTCTCTTCTCGTCTCCCTCTCTTCCTCTCACTCTCTTCTCTCTCTCTCTCTCTCTCTCTCTATGTTTGTTGTTATGGCTGCACGCGCGCGCGAGAAGAGACAGAATGAGAGAGAGAGAGAGAGAGGGAGAGAGAAGAGAGAGAGAGAGGGGAGAGAGTGTGTAGTGCATGTATGTGTATGTTGTGTGTGTGCGTGCGTGCGTGTGTGCGTGTGCGTGTGTGTGTGTGTGTGTGTGTGTGGTGGTGGGTGTGTGGTGTGGTGTGGGGGGGGGGGCGGCGTGCGCGCGGCGCTCGCGCATGTGTGTGGTTGTAAACGTGAAGAGTCGACGATAGCAATGAGGGGGGAGTCAGAGAGAGAGAGAGAGAGAGAGAGGGAAAGAGAGAGAGGAGAGAGAGAGGTAAGTTTCAAGTACTGTAATATCTTTATTTCTATAGAAATCTTTATTCAGCGTGATTTTTGTTTTTGCTGGTGCAACATCTAGATTAGTATGACTATAAAGGCTCAGGAAAATGTGAGATGATGACGATGATGTGTGTGTGTGGGGGGGGTGGGGGGGGGGGGGGGGGGGGGGGTGCGTGCGTGCGTGCGTGCGTGCGTGCGTGCGTGCGTGCGTGCGTGTGTGTGTGTGTTGTGTGTGTGTGTGTGTGTTGTGTGTGTGTGTGGTGTGTGTGGCGTGTGGCGCGTGCGCGCGTGTGTGTGCAGGTTTGTGTATTGAGGTGGGAATGTTTCCGGGACATTCTCTTATTTTTGTTCAAATGCTCCAAATTTTGCACATCTCGGTCTTTGAAAAATTTGTGAGAAAACCCAGCTCTGATATTTCTCTTCCCAGAATTTATGTTAATTCCTTAAGATTCGGTTGCACTTCAGTTTTCTATATGATTTTTGTCACAATAATTACAAATTCTAGAATTACGTAAGTTCAGTACAGCTGCAAGCAAACTGAGCGTGGAGTTCACAGCTGTCAAGAGCTTTCTTATTACACGGCATCACAAATGGAAGATAAAACTAAAATTTTGTGTTTTTAATATTCGGGACAGCACACGTTAATTTTTACAAGCATGGAAAAAGAGTAACAAAAATTTTGCCACGATTCTACTGCACTTGACTTGGACATTGGCTGTTAAGACCATTTTGTAATCTCATGTGTAGCGTCAATACACGCCTGCGAAAAAAAAAAATCAATCTTTCGGAAGTGCAAGGTTCAATTTACAGCTATTCACAATTAAACACCGATTATTACAATATTAGTCCTAACTACTCACTCACACAACACGCAACACACAAACACACACACACACACACACACACAACACACACACACACACACACACACACACACACACACACACACACACACACTGCTACCACCCATCACTACCCAACACTCCACGCCCCTGCATGCACTGCTTTTTCCTTCTTTTGCTACCCCCCCACCCCCCACCCCCACATCGCAAACACAGAGAATTGATAACATTTGTGACACAAAAAAGAGTTTGGGAAAAGGGGGTTAGGCCACAAACAGCCCAGAAAAAAAGACCTGTAGGAGAAATCCCTTTCACAAACTTACACACACACACACACACACCCCACACACAAAACCACCAAAAACACACACACAACCCCACACACAACCCACACACCCCACACTCTCTTCTCTTTTCTCTCTCTTCCCCCTCTCTCCTCTCTCTCTATCTCTCTTCACACCCCACACACACACACACACACACACAACACCCCCAAAAAACACACCCACACAAAACCAACCACACACACACACACACACACCCCACCCACCCCCCCACACACACCCACACCCCAGGGGCCCGGTGCGTGCCGGGGCGCTCGCGGCACACAAAAATTTTGTTCCCCAAATAACTTTTTTGGGAAATCTGCCATTTACATAAAACCCGAAAGGCAAACATTTATCTGTATTGTGGGTGGAAGGCAGTTCGTTTTTTGTAGAAAAAAAATCATGTGAAAAGTAAAAGGGGTGATTGGGATGGGGCTGGGTGGCACGAGAGAGAGAGGGGAAAAGAGGAGAGGGGGAGAGAGAGAAGAGGAGAGAGAGAGAGAGAGAGAGGGGGAGAGAGAGGAGAAGAGAGAGAGAAGACGGGAGATGGGGAAGGGGAGAAGAGGAGAAAGTGGAATTTTAGCGTCAAAAACTTTCACACGCACAGGTGGTGTAAAAAAAAAAAAAAAATTTGGGAGGGGTTTTTCTCAAAAAAAAAAATAGTCTAATAAAAGGAGTTCAAAAAAAACGGGGTTTCAGCCTTTCTTTTTTTTTCTGTAAACCCTCGTTGGTCACCCCCCCCCCCCTTAAAAATTTTACCCCCCCCTCCACAAAAACCCGGTCTGGGTGCTGAAAAACTGAGCGGTTTGTGCTGTCAGCGTAGCTCGAACAGGTTAGTGGGGGGGGGTTTTAGCCCCCACAAAGTTGAATTATTTACGAAAAAAATCTTTTCTACGTGTCGTCATGAAAGGGCGTTTTTTCAATTTACGAACTTTTTTTTCGCTACAAAACTAGTTCATTCTGCTAGGGACGCCAATAAAAACCGGCCCCCAGATACCAAACTTGCTATCAATGGGCCTAGCCGGGAAACTAAAGGGGAATGCAAAACGGGTTTGTTGGGTTCTTTTGGTTGTCAAACCCTGCTCGAAAAAAACCTTTGTCCTTTGCTTTGGAAAACGTTTCGACTTGGGGGTTCTTTTTCGAAATTAAACCCTTTTGGGGTACCCTTTTTGGGGTGCAGTATTTTACGAAGAAAGGCCACTCAAACTCTAAAAATTGTGACATATTTTAAAAAGGACCATATATTTCCCTGTTGAAAGCCCCCAGGCAAAGGGGGATTCCGCCAAAAACACACTGTTGCTGAACCCAAAGAGGGGGTAAAGCTTTTTAGGGTTTAGGTGGGGATGGGTTAAGGCCCAAACCACACTCATTTGCATTCATTTCCCAACATTTCTCGTGTCCCCCGAAAAGTCGGGGGGGTTTAAAACATTTTACTACCACGGGGGAACGCGTTGCTATTTTGGGGACTGACCTAATGTTTTTCCCCTTCCCTTTGTGTTTTTGTTGGCAAAAAAAATTGAGGGTATCTGGGGTTTGTATAAACATACGGGCCCATGGTTAATGGGTTTATTTAGACGACTTCATTGTCACATTCATGTGCTGGTCAGAACTTCCAGAAAATTTCCCTGGCAAAAAAGGAAAAAGGAAAAAATGCGCCATCGTGCACACGTTGCTTGATTTCCAGGCTTGTCCACCCAGAAGTAAAAACCCCTGTAATGTAGTCTGCCACACCCAGTATATGATGTCAGCCCCAACAAATTTAGAATCCCAAAGCTGAAAAAAAAAATGCTTTGAAGCTTCATTTTCTTTTCGGCTCCAAAATACCTTACAAAAAACCAAAGGCCATTCCCCAGCAAGATAAAGGGGAGAGAAGAAGTAAAGAAAGTACGCTGCCCCTGTTTTCCCAAAAGAGGGTTTAAAGGGTTTGGAAAAAAAAAAGGTGAAGGTGCATGGCATTTCTTTATGTTGAAGTCGTCAGGCAGGGGGGGTGAACACAGCACAGTAAAAATTGTCAGCATAAGTTTCCTAAAAGACTTTTGAGATTCTTCATTTAAAAGTTTGGAAAATCGTGATTTTTCATTACCTTGGAGGTCTAGCTTTCAAAAGATTGAAAGGGGCCCAGGTCCCCTTCCAGACTCTATTAAATGTTACTGCCGGGACATGTTCAGGGTTTGGGGGGTCCAGAGAAAGGGGTTCAGTTTTGGGATCCAGGTACACCCTCTTTTACCCAAAAATAGGGGCCCGGGGTAGTAAGTTTTGGAAAGGTTTTCACCGCAAAAAGACTGGTTCGGAAAGGGGAGCTTTCCAACGGATTGTTTGCCAGGATCAAAATGTTCAATTAATGGGCGTTTCCAGGTTCCCCAAAAAAACTGTTTTTAGCTGATTATGGCTTACATCAAGAAAACTTTTAGGTTGGGAAAAGGGGGGGAGGGAAATGTTCTGTCAGAAAAAATTTCCCCGAGCCCTTTAGGTTATTAAATTGTATTCTTGGGAAAAGGCTTTTGCTTTTTATACCAGTAAACAGGGGCATCTAAATAACGAAAAATCAGGGTAATCCCCTACAGGAAAACCCCGGTCCACACAAACCCAAAACCCTGACAGGAGCATGGTCAGGGGAAAATCCTGTAGCAGTGCCATTCATATCAAGCTGAAAGGGGAATGGACATTTCCCTTTACTTTCATGATTTGGGGTGCAGGGAACCCGGGATGACGACAAGAAAAATACCCAGGGAAAAATGTGTAGGTTTCACAGTCTTTTCTCTCCCTCTGTGAGGGCAGGGCATTGGGCGCCCTTTCATCGGACATACACTGGTAAAAGGTAGGGGCCCCCAAGGAAAATTCAAATGGGGTTGGGGGGGGCCCGGGGGTTTCCTGGCTCTTTAAAAAACACGGTCCCTGGCTTCGTAAAGAGAAATTTTCCCTTAAAATTAATTTAGCGATGGCCCCGTCTTCTACTGTCATGGGGTTGACGACGAGAGTGTTTATAAAAAAAGGTTTGTCCCCCAAAAATTTACGCATCCAGCCAAGTCCCCAGAGTTCTTGCAGGAGGACCAAAAAGGGACGGGACAGGTGTGTTTCCCCGAAACCTACAAAATCTTTTATTGTGGCCGAGTTTATTTAAAAGGAATGAAAAGAAAACAATCAAAGAACACACCCAAAACATATTTTTATTGTAGGGTTCACTTTAGGGTTTATAGAAATTTTGGGGTAACCCCACCAACTATTATGCATTGTGTGAGAAGTTTCTTCGGCATGACAGGAAAATGAGAGAAAAATTTACGTTTTAAATTTTATCTATTGATATGAAAAAGAGGCTGAGGAGATCAGAAAAAAAAACTCCCAAAAAGGGGCCCAAGTTGTTCAGGGGACGTGGATTTGGAAGTGTGTTTTGTGTGTGTGGGTGTTTGTTTTTTGTGTGTGTTGTTGTGTGGTGTGTGTGTTTGTGTTTTTTGTCAGCGTACAGTGTGTGTGTGTGTAGTGTGTGGTGTGTTTTGTGTGTGTGGTGTGTGTGTGTTTGTGTGTGTTGTGTGTTGTGTGTGTGTTGTGGTGTGTGTGTGTGTGTGTGTGTGCCAGCGTAGTGGTTTTGTGCGTGAGGGGGATGTGTGTGTGTGTGTGTGTGTGTGTGTGTGTGTGTGGGGTGTGTTAAATTTTGTGTGTGTGTGGTTTTGTGTGTGTGTGTGTGTGCCCCCGCGCAGGGCCCGTGCGAAAGCCAGATTAGATATGTTCAAGGCTCTCTCTACCGGGTTTATGAGGAATTTTTTAATAAAAAAATTCTTTACCCAAGGGGAAAATGAATTTCAAAATTGTGATTTTCCTTACGAATAATGGGAAATTTTTCTTAATGCTTCTGAAATGAAAATTTTTGTCTTTTTTTTTTTGTCCAACCCCTGCCCCCACCTCAGGGCAGTGGGAACCCACGCCCCTCATTCCGGGCCCCCGTTTCCCCAGGGCCCCAGCCCGGCCAAAGCCCCCCCTTTTTTTTGTCCCCCCCCCCCCCCCCCCCCCCCCCCCCCCCCCCCCCCAGCCCCGGCACAGGCAATCCACAGGGACTAGTCAATATCAAGTCGTCAAGAGGCAACCACTGGAGGAGACACTGCACTGCTGCCGCGTGACTTCGGTGGTGTTCAGTGGCGCCTGTTCTGATCTAACATACGCAGGACATCACCTACAAAAGCCCCCTACTGACAACAATAATTGCTTAGTCGCGGAGCCGGCGTGAGTGAGCTCTCCCTCAGGAGGGCGCCACCACGTCCGTCCAACGACAGCCCCATAGACTCGCTGATACCGGTGACCCGACGGAACCAAACAAGGTCACAGACGTGGAGAGGACATCGAAATTGAGGTCACCATGATAGCAGGGCATGAAGGGCCACAGAATTTGAGACTTTAAAAAAAAAAATTCCTATCGATGAGAATGATGATTAAGATGATGCTACGGATTTCTATTTCGGTCTGAGACTACATGACAGGGCTGTACTCAACGCTTCCTTTCATAATATATCCCGGCGTCAACCAGGCCCGAGAGATACAGGCACCTGCAGTGTTGGTCATGAAATTTGAGCAACACTCTCAGAAAACGCATCTATTAAGTGGATGAAACTCGACTGTGTGGTCCCGGTCTTCCCAACTGAGTTCGCAGCAAACTCAACTCCAGGTAGGATCCGGTCGGGGCAAGAAAAACCCACATGACTCTGATGGTATTCGAACTCACGACTCCCAGCCGGGAGTCCGCGACGCTAACCACTTCGCAACGGTGGCTGGTCTGACTGAAAACTTTAGAAGAATAAGTTTGTGATAAAGCCAAATGTTCCGATTTCATCCGGTAAGGCCACCCCCATAAAATCTGTATCCATTCCTTTTAGAAGTGGTTTGTTCGTGGCCATTTACTATGAATGCTCCTCATATCAAACCTCCTTTAACATTTGTTTCTATTCCAAACGCCGTGCTTTAGAGCTTGTCCGTGCCCTCCTTTTTTTTGCCTCTTCTGACTGTCCACGTTTTCTCTGCGCACCAACCTCCAGCAGACTGGAAGAACTACCAGACAAGAATTTCCTTGATTAATTTCAGATTATGTTGGAAAACTGTGACCTTCATCCTGGTCTCTGATGCATAGTCGGTGTATTAAGCATCTGCTTGAAACATCACCCTTCCATTGCTAGTCTAAATGAACTCGAACATTCTTAACTTAATCAAGGCTGGTTAGTGATTGGAGGGGCATAAGCTGGGAGAAAAACCAGTGGTGTTTCACGGCATTGCTTCATTCACTTCTGTGGCATCAGCCACTGTGACATCAGCCTTCCACGCTTCATGGCACACGATCTGAAGCCCCTGAACTGCAATTCTCTGAGGCAGGCTTTGAACATCTGCCTCTCCTGGCTGACATCCTCAACCTACAATGCAGCAGCTCTGGATTCAACCATGAGCACTTTACTGAACGATCACGACCCAAGTCACCAGACACAAACTGTCAGCAGCTAGGTCTGACCCCTGGTATGATATAGGTGCTGGGCACCGTGAAGTATAAACACGAAATAGGAAGAATGATGCGCAAAATTAGTTTTTGAGTTCAGGAGCAGTTGTTTAAAGACCATGTGGAAAAAAAGCAGCCACTTAAGTTATTCCAGAACTAAGAAAACATATTACACTTACTAAGATAGGGAAAAAAGTGGGGTTTTTTTCACCATTCAAGAAGTAGAGACGTCACTCTGAATGAAAAGAAAGAAGACAAAACAAAAACAAACAAAGAGACAAAAATGGCCCTTCTCACGATGTCCCCATTAAGGTAGCGTCCATACCATTTTCTGCAATGTTTTAGGGACAATGTCAAAAGCGTAAGGAACAGCGTTGGCCCAGCTTTACTAATTTGTATGCTTGAACTGAACCTTGTTCCTGTGGTCTGTTTCTCAACCACTTTACCTTTATGACTCAAACGCACAATCTCTCTTCTCTGCCAAGAATATATTACCTTGTTTCCACCTTGCAAACATTTTTTTCTGGATCGTCTTCACGTTCAATTACCTGATTTAATGACATGATGAACAATGCTCTTATTTGTGGATAATTCCTGATGCATGCAAATGTTCTTGATTTATTATCTGCTGAAGAAAAATCTAGATAAATTACAATGAAATAGAATAGACCCCACCTTTACCTTTTCATGAAGTCTTGAAAAGCTACCAATTTGTTTTATACCTTCTTTGTTGTTACTGTTTTAGGTATTGTTGTTGTTGTTGTTGTTGTTGTTTACAATTGAACTTGACTCTCAGCAGTT
Organism: Conus ventricosus; assembly: GCA_018398815.1. Lineage (NCBI taxonomy): Eukaryota > Metazoa > Mollusca > Gastropoda > Neogastropoda > Conidae > Conus > Conus ventricosus. The sequence continues at coordinate 44,007,722 of CM031628.1, read as the reverse complement.
TTCTCACATCTTTTCAGTCACTACTTAGGTCTCATTATAGCACTGAAACTGAGCAGACAATCTATACAGGATCAAAACTGCTCCATAGAAATGGTGTGTACATGTCATAGTATTTTGGAATCACCTCTGACTTTCTGCTGGTTCTGCAGTTTAACATCAGTGGTATCTTGTTGTTGCCCACATAAAACAGAACATGATTCAGAACACAAAGGCAATCAAACCATCAAAGTTTCAGCTGCCTAAGATGTAGAAAATAACACAGGTTGTCCAAACAGCCTGGAAATGGCAAACTTGTCTTTCGGCGTGTTTCCCAGCTAAGAGGAGATGTGCTATTCTCCATCTAGACGCTAAATCCCTGTTGTTTCCAAATCCCTTATCTTAAGTAACGTGGGCCTTTAGATAGGAACCTTGGTAGCGAGAATACCACAGAATTGTAGACGGTAGTGCATCTCCATTTGATGCCAAAGGTAGCGAGAATACCACAGACTTGTAGACGGTGGTGTATCTCCATTTGATGCCATCGGGCACAGACCAATCAGCTGTGCTTCCGATCCAGCGGACCAAAGGCCTCGGTCTGAGCAGCATGTCTATCCGCTTGTCTATCTGTTTCTGTTTTGCTGTTTGTTTGTATGTTTGATTGTCTGTCTCTGTCTCTGTCTCTGTCTCTCTCTCTCTCTCTCTCTCTCCCCTTCTCTCTCTCTCTCTCTCTCTCTCTTCTCTTATAATCTATGATTTAATTTCTATTTCTTTCTGTCTGCCTGCTATCTCTCTGATAAAATCACATTACAAGTGCTTTAAAAACAATTTTCTGTGTGTGTGTGTGTGTGTGTGTGTGTGTGTGTGTGTGTGTGTGTGTGTGTGTGTGTGTGTGTGTGTGTGTTTGTGTGCGTGCGTGCGTGCGTGCGTGCGTGCGTGCGGGGTTTGTGTGTGTGTGTGTGTGTGTGTGTGTGTGTGTGTGTGTGTGTGTGTGTGTGTGTGTGTGTGTGTGTGTGTGTGTGTGTGTGTGTGTGTGTGTGTGTGTCTGCCTGTCTGTCTGTCTGTCTGTCTGTCTGTCTGTCTCTGCCTGCCAGTCTGTCTTTCTCTGTTTGTCTGTCTGTCTCTCCCTCTCTCTCTCTTGAAATTTATGATTTAATGTCTATTTCTTTCTGTCTGCCTGCTATCTCTCCAAAAACAAATCACATTCCAAGTTCTCAAAAAAACAATTTTCTGTCTCTGTCTCTGTCTCTGTCTCTGTCTCTCTCTCTCTCTCTCTCTCTCTCTCTCTCTCTCTCTCTCTCTCTCTCTCTCTCTCTCTCTCTCTCTCTCGGGGGTGAACACTTCGCACTTGTCCAGGCAAGACGTGTTTTCTTGGTGCTGCTGCAACTTAATTCGTTTTTTGACTAATTATCAACATTTAATTATCTTAAGTCATCTTATTTTCAGCAAGTCAAGATGCCTTGCAGCAATGAGCTGTATCGTGCAAAAATTGGGACATTTCAGCCAATTTTAGTGAAGATTTTGATGAGGAAATGTGAATGGTCATGCCGTATCAAATCTTCAAAGCTGTACTCACCTTACACAAAGTGGGACTTCTTCACAGACATGTCATATCGGCTGATTGTGACGACGTTGTGCATGATGGTGTTTCTGTTAGGCGTGAGGTGGGTGCTTGTAACAGATCGTGATGTCGGACTTGTTCAGTTTATATATGAATGGTGGGGAGGAAGCATAAGGAAATCCGTCGATGTATGCAATGGAGATTTGTCAAAATGGACTTTTCCGCTTCCAAGGTCGGCGACGATGTGGGAGTCTCAACGGAACTGCTACACATTACAGGGTATTGACCAGCAGAGGTATGTAAACCCCTATGCAGGACTATTCTTGTGTCTTTCTGGAGATATAGAACTCAATCCTGGCCCTTCAACCGAAGATTTGATAGGCGACCTGAAAATATCCATATGTGCCGCTTTGACAGTACTGCTGCTGACATCAGGTCTCTTGCTTCCACTGTCTCCTCCATGTCTTCACAACTCCAAGAGATCGCAGAACAGCTAAGCAAAAGAGAAGAAGAGATACTAAATTTGAAAGAAAATACAAAGCAATTGGAACACAGACTTGGAAAAACTGAAGAAAAATTTTTTCAACATGACACACTGTTGCGAAAAGACAACCTTGTCTTCTACGTCATACCAGAAACAGGTGATAAAAGAGGGTCTGAAGACTGTCTTCAGATACTCATTGAACTGCTCTGCAAACATGATTTATCAAGAATATGGTCAGAAGACGAGTTTTCCGCAGCATACAGATTAGGTAAGAAAACAGACCAGATTCGACCAAGACCTATGCTGGCCAAATTTCTAAGAAACAAAGACAAAAGAGATTGATCAGTAACAAAGCAACTCATGAAAATTTGAAAAAAGCCGGAATAAGAATGGTCGACGATCTGACAGAACAACAACGACACACACTCAATGAACTGAAGAAAGGTGGATATACAGCCTTTTACAGAGGGTTTAAACTCATCAAATACAAGAGACAAAGCCACCACGAACATGAGCAGTTTCTTGATGTCGACAAGGAGGAAGGCGCTGCCAGGAACCAGCCACCACAGGACTACCATAAGTCACCCCAGTCCTCTCTTCCTGTTCCCTTCCTGCTCGTTCCCCTCCCACATCCTCCCTTTATGCCTGCTCCTCTCCTTCCTCTCCCCTTCTTTCTTGCCCTCTCCGCTCTCTGACACTATTCCTCGTCTTCCCACTTCCCCCAACCCTGCTCGTAGATCCCTTCCCCTCCCTTCCACTCACCATCACCATCCTCCTCCCCTTCACACGGACTACCTCCTCCCCAGATACACACTTTCATCCCCCTCCCCCTCTTACCCCCACGATCTGTCTTCCTCCTCCTCTCACAGCTCTGCGGAGGGATACGCTGCTCTGACCAATCACTGTTTTGTGTTGTGAGTAGAGTTCGCTTGAGTCCGACCAGGGCGGAATGCGTTGGGGTAGCTTCACTTCGGTCCCTGGCGTTCGTCGGAGTGGACGTGCCTTGTAGTTGCGGCGGGAGCGCCGTTAGTTGAGCTGAGTGACTTCGAGTCATAGTTAGGGCCAGGTCCTCGTCGGGTCTGGTGTGCCCCTGGCCTGTGCCGGGTTCTGTGTCGTCTCTGTTGGCAGCCACTTCAGCCAGTTGCAGAACTGGTGTGGTTGAACGTCTGTTTGTCCAGGTTGGTGATTTGTTAGGTTCATGGTGGTGTTGTTCGTCATGTTGTCTTGTATTATGGCGAGTTGTACTGTAGTTGTCTCATGTTATGTTTAGTTGTATTATGTTTGTTGCGTATACTGGTTGTCTGGTATGATGTCTTGGTTCTGTGATTGAAACTTCTTGTCAGCCGGTTTGTGTTGTTACCTCTTTTCTGTATATTCTGTAAGTAGTGTACATAGTGGTTCCTGAGTTCGATTATCATGTGACAGTTTGGCTAGACAATGTGGGTTCGATATAATAACCGTTGATGGACAGTGATGTAGATATTGGTTGTGATTAGTTCATGTTAATTTCAGTGGGTTCAGTAAGAAGGTAATACGAGGTTGCATTTTGTTGAGGATCATAGTGTGAGTCAGGTGCAGATGTGTCTGTGTGAATCGTAAAGGGATTGTGCTCAGTTTCAGTTGTAAATAGTAGTAGTTCGTTGAAATTGATTGACGATTTCGGAGTTGACCTGCACAGCATTGGAATCGGTTAACTGTGCAATAGGGCCAAGGCTGATTTGTGGTCGAGTGGATTATACTGGAGTACGGTCGTGACCATTCAACTTATATTGGTGTCAGAGAACTATAAAATACCAATCCTGACTCAAACCGCTCTCAACCAGTTCGAGCGGTTTGAGTCGGGATAGGCATTTTATAGTTCTCTCAGACATTTTACTGTTCTCTTGATAATCCATCACACGTTTCTTTTAATAACCAAAAAAATAACGATTATCTACAAACATGCATACTGTGTAGGATTATCCGTTTTCAATACTAATTTACTAAAATTTTCAGATTTTAGTTTTTGCTTAATCCTGTGTTTTTCTTGTTTGTTTTTAATAATAAGTTTACAAAACTTTACGCTTCGCTGAGTCCGTATTGTTGTGTCAGCGATGTGGGGAAGCGCATAACAGACAGGCAGACACGAGGCTATAGAGACCCGTCATTAAGTTGACACCTGATCACTTGATTTATGCTCTTCTATGCTAGGGTCTTACGACTTGACGTGTCTCCCGCGCGTAAACCTCCTATTAAATCAAGTGCTGAGTTGTGTGTTGTTAGCAACGAAGTAGAGCCGCCTAGTCATTTCACATTGGAGACTGTGCTGTGCAGGTGTGTGGTGCTTTTTCTGCGAGAGAAGTGTTTGCATATGGCACAAAATATAGCTGCAGTTTCAGAAGACAGTGTGGATTCTGAGTTAGAAAAAGTTCTTGAATCACAAATACCTTTTCAACAACTTTATAGATTAAATTATTCGGGTGTGGAAGACATGGAATCAGCTACAACTTTCCAACAAGCTCAAAATCTCCCATTACCACCGCCAACACCAACGGAATTGTGGACAGAGGAAGAAAAGAATGCTTTACATGAAAATATAAGATACTTTGAAAAAATGATTGAAGTAGCTCGTAAAGCAGAAAGAGAAGGGCCACAAAAACTGCCAAAACAGCCCAAAAAATCTCTTTTACAATTGTTTAAAGAAAAGGAAGGAAAAAAGAAAAGCAGGAAAGAGATGACCAATCAGGAGCTGCATAACTATCTTGCATCAAATCAAGCAGATATTAACTCAACGATTTCAAGAGAAACGTTTTCTGAACGCCTTTTTGCAGAAACATGTGATGAAAACGAAATTGTGGCAAGGTTGCAAAAGGGAGTTAGAAATGTAAAGAAACAGGATGCCCAAACGATGATACAGAAACAGCTATATATAACCACCTGTCTGTCAAGTTTTCTGAACTACTGTGACGGGCTTCTAAAAATAGTAACGGTTACGCGTAACCGCCTGGCTAGCAGCAAAGGCTGGGCTGTTGAGACCACAGGGACGGCCTAACAGCGTGCAGACCTGCGTGGCGGGTTTTGGACTACTGACGATAGTATGACGTGGTTCTAAAAATAGTAACGGTTACGCGTAACCGCCTGGCAAACATTTCTCCTGAAAACCTGCTTCAACGCCCTGCACACCTCATTTTTAGGCTGTCTATTTAGACGGCTGCTTAGAGAACTTAAACAGATCCTGTGATTATTGATTCAGGACTCTGATAAGGGCTTTTAGTGGCTGTCTCGAATTTACGTCATTCAAGTGTGAACCACAAAAGCCCCTCTTCACATTTCCCTGCATGCGCCTCCCCATCTATTGTGTGTTTGTTTGTTGTTTGTGTGTGTGTGTGTGTGTGTGCCTTTTTTCTTAACCAGGCTTGCAACTGGCTTTGGCAGTTACTGCTGTAGCTGAGCTTTGAAACACTTGACGCCTTCACCCTAAGTCACCCCAAGTCACCCAAGTTCTTAATTAAGTTCTTAATCAAGTCACCCCAAGTTCTTAATAAAGTTCTTAATTAAGTCACCCCCAAGTTCTTAATCAAGTTCTTAATTAAGTTACTCTAAGTTTCTACTTAAGTCGCCTCAAGTTCTTAATAAGTTCTTGATCAAGTTACCTCAAGTTCTTAACTTAAGTCACCTCAAGTTTGTAATTAAGTCATCCTTTAAGTACAGCCAAGTTCTTATTCAAGTTAACTTATAATTATTTATTAAGTTCTTAAAGTATTATTGCATCTGAAATGGATCAAAATGAACTTTTGTTGTTGGCGGTTCTGGCATGCTTTTTTGTTCAGCTTCTATATTTAGTGGTTGAGATTTTTTTGACTGCTTTGGTTTTCGCTGTCTTTGTTTATATATTTTATAACCGTAATAACCACCCCCAACAGCAATGCCGCCAAAAATGACAATTGCTTTAAGAAAATATGAAGACTTTGGTGGTGTAGGCAACCCTGTTGTTGTAGACCTTGAATCAACTTGTTCTGGCGTTTTTAAAGCCGGCATTGAAACAACTGGCTTCGGCTCTGGCACTTTTTCATTTTGTGATTGTAATTTTTTTGTTTGTTCCACTCTGCTAATCTTTTTCCTGCTGCAATGCGCCCAGGCTTCTTACTCATCACTTTCTCCACCCGATTCAATGTTTTCTGATTCTGCTGATTTTCTGGCTCGGTCATTTTGAAGGGAAATAAAATCTATATGATTAAAAGTAATTAATCCTATGCGTTTCCATTCTGTGCTTGTAACTTTAATTTATTTTGTTTGTTCCACTCTGCTAATTTTTTTCCTGCTGCATCGTGCTCAGGAAGCTTTTTACTGATCACTTTCTCCACCTGATTCAATGTTTTCTGATTCTGCTGATTTTCTGTCACGGCCTTTTGAAGGGAAATAAAATCTATATGATTAAAAGAAATTTAAATCCCATGATTAGCGGCGACAATAATGTCCAAATCTGTAATATAGATCACATCCTAGAGACTCTAATTCTTTGTTAAAACGGGATCCTGTGTTAAATCATACATAAAATCTTGTTCAGAATAAATAGGCGCAAATCTACTGACTAGTTTAGTGTAAAAAACTAAGAACCGTTGCCCGACACTTTTTTAAACCATTCTTGACCCCAAGCTGCACTTCAACCTGTTAGATGCTTTAAAAATGTCTTTTGGCGACATCTGTTGAATTTGTTCAATGCTGAATTCATTTCCGAGGAACTGTTTTGTTTTCCCCCATGCGCCAAAGAATACAGTCTTTCCTTTTTGGGCTAATAGCTTGGTCATCAACTTGATCATTTGTAATCATAAGTTTTAGGAAGGTTTAGGCTGCCCAGTTGCTGTAGTAATCATTGCTGTTCATGTTTTTTGTTAATTATAATTATTTTATTTTTTAAAAAAGGAGCACCGGAAAAACTGTCGCCAACCTTGTATACCATTCTGCTGTTATTGGAGGCCTAAGTGTAGGATACACAATGCTTGGTAAAAGCCTTTTTAAAAATAAAACCAGCAGATCTTGGCAAGCTAGGCTTTGAGGATTCAGCAAAGCTAATTGCTATCAAATTTCAGCTTCGTTTGCTACGAAAGATTTTCTAGTTAAGCTAGGAATAATTCCTGACAGTATCAATATGTAAAATTAAAAAAATACATTTTTAAAAATGGCTTCACTCGTAATGATGATAGGCGGCGCAGTAGTAAATGCGCTTGCTTTTAGCGAAGTAATTACGCGTTTAGTAAACTATGGGATGACGGCGAGAGAAAAAACAAACAAAGCTATGGAGCAACTAGCAGCTGCACAAGATAACTATGAAAAGCAGAGAATTGAGCAGTTAGATTTTATTAATAACAAACTGAAAAAACAGGGCATGCAGCTTACACATTTAAAAATGTTGACCAGGCAATAAAAGAATATTATCTTGTAAAAGCAAACCAATCGAGACATTGCCCCCACCAAAATTCAGCGACTTTTATCAGCCATCAAAAAACAAAAGATGCAAAATCGTGTTTATCGTCTTTGGTATGACCGTTGTGTATTTTGTTTGCACATAATATTGGCTGAATAAAAATGAACAAAATCTATTATTCGCCAAAAGGATATTGGAAGGGAATCACGGCAATAAAAAAGCTAAGCCAAGCAGCGGGAGTCAGTGAACAAACAGCAAAGGAATGGTTATCTAAACAAGCGATTTGGCAAATTTATTTGCCTGCACCTAGACGAATACAAAGACCGCACTTTGTGAATACAATACCGAACGACACCCATCAAATGGACCTTCTATATTTACCCCATGATACGATTAGACGAAAAAGATTTAAGTACGCACTCACAGTCATTGACATAGCTTCAAGATATAAAGATGCGGAACCATTAACACAAAAGAGTGCTTCTGCTGTTGCTGTCGCTATACAACTGATATACCAACGAGGCCCCTTAACTTATCCTCGCATGATTCAAGTCGATGATGGAAAAGAATTTAAAGGCCGAGTGAATCGATTATTGTTAAAACATAGAGTTACCATTAAAAGAGGCATTCCAGGAGTTCACAGATCACAGGCTTTAGTTGAAAACTTTAACAAACAGTTATCTGAAAGACTTTTTTCCTACCAGTATCACAGAGAGATGACTGACAATTCTCGCAACACAGAATGGGTTAGAAGACTGCCCTCAGTTTTGCGCGCAATGAATAATGAAGAATATATAAAGGGCTAAAACCAGTACAAGCAATCAAAAAACAAACAATAGATGTTGTTGAAGGAGAGTCTTCATCCGGCAAACTATTACCATTTGGATTGAAAGTAAGGTACCTTTATTTACCGGGGGAAGCAGAAGGGGACACTCGCATCAGGGCAACCGATCCAGTTTGGAGCATTGATCCATATGAAATAAAAAGAATTGTAAAAATGAATCCGCCCGTGTATTATTTACGAGAAACTGACACGACAAAACAACCAGCTCCTCAAAGATCTTTTGTGAAGAAAGAACTGCAGATAATCCCCCAGACACAGTTCCGCTTTAATTAATTTACGTAAATATATTTGAGTTAAATGGAAGCTCAAAAGGAAGAAACCTTACGTATTGAAGCACAGAAGGAAGTAACAATGGCAGAGAAAGAGGCCTCAAAATTAATGCGAGACTTATCTAGTTGTATTACCCTTATTAATAAAATATTTAAGAAGAATAATAATTTTACGCTAGAACAGCCGGACAAAACCCAATATTATAGTTTTCTGGCAAGCCTTGACATCATAAAAGAAATTCGAAAACATTTAGCAGTAATGGGTAATAATTTGGGTAAATTGGAAGGGGATATATTTGAGGCCATGCTGTTCTCCAATGCCCAAATGCATTTGAAACCTCTAGATTAACAAATATTTGTTTAATTAATTTACAAAAATATATTTGGGTTTAAAATGGAAGCTCAGAACAAAGAAACCTTACATGAAACTAAAATGGAAACAAGAATGATAAATGAAGAGAACTTGGAATTGATACGGGAATTATATGATACGAATTCTATTATTAAGGAAGCATTTACGAGGATTTATCGCACATGGCAATGCATCCAGATCACCTACAACCCAATTCCCAAATTTTGATCATCAGATATGGGGAAAAGAATACTTCAAATAATAAAAAAAATACGAGCACATCAAGCAAACATGAAAAAATAATTTGCTGAATTGGTTAATGATATGATGAGCTTATAACAAAACTTAAGGAAAAATATGAAGAAGAAATAAAATTTATGCCGTTCTCCATGCCCAATTGCAATGAAAACTCTGGATTAACAAATACTCGTTTTGTGTTTGTTCTATCTAATGACTTTTTTGTTACAACAGTTGTGTTGATCTCATGTAGATTAGATTCGAAGTTTTACGTTGTCATGATAAAAAGTATGTTTATTGAACAATGCTTCTTTGTAGGTGTATGTTTGATGCACAACACTGCGAGATATTCCCCTTTGCTTTTTTAAGGGGTTTTCTCCTGGCTCGAAAGACTGTACATTTTCGACCTTAAACCAACAAACTCCTTGATCACCCCTCCAGATAATTCATCCTTCATCTTTCCTAAAACCTTCTTGTTAACGGTTGAATGCAAAGGCAAATCTTTAGGATAATCAGATGTGTCGTACGATCCCGCATCCCCTTTAGCTACTTCTATTTCCATGTCTTTATAGATGTCTTCAGTAGGGATATCTATAACAAAACTGTCTGTATCTGTGTAAAGTACTCTGGACTCAGGATACGGGGGTTTAAAGGGTAGTCATAAAGAAATTCTAACATCAAAAGCTTTGATAATTCTAAAACAGTAAACCCAATAAAAAGGGGTTTGTCCAATTTGACTTTCTTTTTTTTCATCATTATGCCAAAAAGCTGATCATGAAAATCTTCTAAAGTCCTGATAATTAGGGTTTTTAAGTCAGCTTAATTGCTTCGTTCTCTCTGAACCCAATCTGACATCTTTACGCTTGTGCGGATTTTCCATAGTCTTTCCAAAACAGCTGTTGTTCATCACTTGAAAAAGTCTTTTTCTGAAGCATCTGTGGATTTAGTTCTAAGATCAGTGTTCTTCATGATGTATGGTTTCATGAACTGTTCTTGATCAAAAGCAAATTTTACGATGAACTGCTGTCAAATTTAACCATGCCTTAAATAAAATTGTAGAAGTCTGTAATGACAGACATAATTTTGTTTTGCCACGAAGATTAGGCACAAGTTTAGGCGGCTCTGTTTTTGCCATCTTTTGGGTTTCTGCTGCTAAAGGGTAGTCATATGCAGGTCATGGGTTCGCGAGGATATCTAAATCAACTTCTAGAATGAAACCACGCTGTTGATCTGACGTCAAACTGCCCAACCACTTTAATGCCTTTTGAATATTTTTCGGATTGTCTTCTGTGTGCATTTTAAAGTTGCGTAATGGAAGTGATTGCGCCCTAGCCCAACCATACAGATTGTTTGCATCAAATACATAAGATAGTTAGACCTTTTACTCGGATCATAGTCGTCCAAGTAATTGTTGTTTGCTTTACAGTAATGATGCGACGCCATACTAATTCCTCCACGCAATCCGTTTTCAATCATCTGAATCATTGGTAAATCTGACAATAAATCAATCCGTACTCCAGTAAAACTTTAAGAAAGCGTCCCAACTCATCCCGGGCGCAGAAATGTAATGCGCAGGATCCAGGCTATAATGTTTCATGCAGGTCTTTCTATAATTTTCAAAGACGTCCGCCAACAAACATGTATCGGCCATCAAGTAAGAATCATGATAGTCTCCCATCGTTTTACACTTTAACTTCTGCCATGCTTCTTGAGCATGCTGGTAATCAGAATCACTGACGCCCTTTCCTCTAAGACTAGAAAGAACGCGTCTTTAGGCGGAAGTGTATCTTCGTCAAACCTTTGCCAACTGTTCGTGTACTCATAAGGTAAACGCCCTTTCTAACAAGAGTTGAGTCAAAATATTCTTCTGTTATTGGGCAGGACTTTAAAGACATAGCCAGCGCCTCTAATGATCCCATTAGGTGTTGCATAGAGTCATAAAAAGACATGTTATTTAAAGTGAAACACATGTACTTTTCTGATGACTGTGCAATGCATGACACCCTGGAGTCGCTGGTTACTGCTTGCATTATAAGATGAGAGTCGTAACCTCGCAAGTTATGAAAGAAGATGGGCAGCTTCCACTTCGCTGGGTCAAACTTAGTTGAAGATTGCATTTACTGTGCGCTGCTCCTCTGAACTTTCCGCTAATGTGATCATGGTCTCTTACTGTTGGATTCTTTTGCGTCTGATGAGAGACCTAAACCGCAAATCCAACAATGTGTGGCTGAGTCATACTGTTGTTGGTCTTCAGGCGACATTATGATTTCAGATAAGTTAGGTTATTAGAACAGGCGTTACGCACTTGCTGCATGCGTTCTAAGAAGTATTTTGCAGCATTAGGCCCTCTATATAATTCTGGTTCCGAATGGACACCATCCGACCTAACAATAATGAAGGCAAATGAACAAATCTGATGATTACTCACAAAGGCTGTTTTAGGAAGTTTCTGTGGCGTCGGCCCTTCATAGGGAACAATAAGCGACTCGAAGTCTGCGTAAACTACGTATGGACTCGTTTGCAGCCGTTTCCAGTTCTTAAAACTAACTTTAGATCCGGGTGGGGGGGTAATTAGTTCTGTATTACAGTCTACAGAACTTTTACAATGTTTTATATGTTCACTCGCGGCTTGAACGGATAGAATTCTTGTTAAACATTTTCTACAGAATTCTTGTTTGTGCCCATCTTTTGAAGTATGCTGCATTAGTTTGCTCATTGTGCGTATCAATGTGTAATGTTGAGACAGCCCTGTTGGCGAAGGCATTAGAGTAAGTCCACATGGCTTTTGGCCGGATCGCCTATTGTTGGGCTGTCTTTAGACACTCTAATAGGCACCAAATTTGTTTTCTCAGACCATGTGTATACATTAACAGTTATTGGTTTGTTTTGTTCTTCAAACTGATCAATTTGATCTACACTAACAGGAAAGGACATCCCACTAAAGTTAAGATCATTGATGTAAGGTTGATAGTTAGATACTCTCTCTGCGTTTTTGCGGACGTGATGCAGCCTTGCAAGAACACACCACATAAAACATTCGTTGTCCGAATTCTTTATGTTTAGAACTGCTCTTTTCGCTACCAATGCTGGGGGCAGCGGAATGTAAGCCTTGCCTACAATCGGTGCATACTTAGCCTGTTTTAATCTGATCTCTAAGACTTCGCCCTCTGACCAACCAGAGCCTCTCATTTTGGCTTCTCGGCGGCTGCATCAAACTGTGCAAGCAGTTGGTCTGCCCAACCGGGATTAAGTCATTACGAGAAAGAATAGTCCTGTTGCTTAGTTGAGACCCAGACTTCTAGATTTTCTTCATTTATTGTTTATAATATCGATTAAAACAGCTAACATTACTTTAACTGGCGGGTCTATTGTAGTTTACCTGGAACTTGAGAATAGCATGCACAACACTTGCCTGCACGTTTGTTGGATCAACGACTTCTAGATCAATATCATTCAAAGCTTTTGACAAACGCTCTCCCTTAAGCATTCCTTCAAACAATTCGTCCGGTCCTTCATATATCTTAGCCATGTTGAGTTTTCTTTCTAACTCAAACTATTTATTTAAATTAAAAAAAAATTCTAATCAGAATCGATATCAACGGTCTTTTTGTGCTTGGACTCTAAACTAAAGTATAAACGCCCTTTGATGTTGTTACTGTGAGCTGTTTAGAACAGAGTTTAATGTCTCGTTTACTTTTTTTAAACATTCCTTTTTTATCTGCTCGGTGTCTGGATGTTGAGAAAACTTGCCCTGCCTTTTTTTGAAGATCAAACTTTTGTCTTTTATAGTCATCAAATTGGCCTGTAAACGACTAAATTCTTCATCCGTGATGTTTGAGTCAACTAGCGCTTTATTTATTGTCAGTTTAAACGAACTAAGTTTAGCTGTTATTAGTTGAACCATAGCTGGTGCTTTTGGAGTTTTATTTTTAATTTTTTGCCAGCAGCACTTACAGCTAATGAACACACGCCAAGAGCTAAAGACACCCCGCCTAGAGGTAAAGCTGCGGGTGCGCCTATGCCTGTTGCTAAAAGACCAACGCTTGTTCCTGCTGATAGAGCACTTAGAGTTGATGTTCCAGTATTAACATATGTAACAGCATTAAAGGCAGCAGAATACCTTCGTTTGGTTTTGCTGTATTTTGAAAGGTCCTGCTCTAGTTTTTGTTGCATTTGTGTAATGTTGGTTAATCTGAAGGTTTTTATGTCGGGGGTTCTACTATCCCTTCTTTTGGTGGCTCTGGCTCCATAGGCGCTTTTGGATAAACGTGAACAGACATGCTTTTTTTTTAAAATAAAAAATAATTTAGTAATTGTATATCTTTTAATCTGTTATCTTGAATATTCAGCTGCGCATCATATATTAAAAACAAATGTACATTAACTGGTTTATCGCCATCTTTTCTTTATCAATTTGAATGTTTATTCCGTCTTTAACTGTTCTCCCACTTCCATGCAACTGATTATCCTCTGTCGATCTTAGGTCAATCCATAAACCGTATTTTGTTGTTAAATAATCATCAAGTCTAACATTGTGAAGGTGTAGATCTTTAGACACAAGGTCTACCGTTGGATTTCTACCCCTCCCACCCCCAAACAATTTTCTTATTTCATCAAAATGCTGATAAGGTTTAAGCCCGCTAGCGTAGATTTGGTTAGGGCTACCCTCAATCGAACATTGTACTTTCGTTATTTTAGGATTAATAAACTTTCACTTCCTCTTTTGAATGGTTCTTCATCTTCACACAGCAATAAAATACCTTTAAGCGATCTTGCTGCGGCACTAAAACTAAAATTCCATATAGTGTCTGCCCTGCTTCTGGATATGTTGTATGATGAATCACTCTTTCGTAATATATTGCTAATTTTGACTGATATTGTTGCTCTATCAGCCTTGCTAATTAGGTTGCTAACAACGTCAAACTCTAACGCGATGTCAGAAATGCTGTACTTTGCTTCGGTGTCTGATGATCTGATAACACGTTTGTATTCATTAAAAGTTAGTTCATATGACAATCTGTCTTTTAATGCTCCTTGAAAGTATGGCGCATGCGCTTTTAACAACTCAAAATCTAAGGGAATGGAAAAGCAATTTCCATACGCAAAATTTACGGCTACATACTTTTTGCCGTCTTTAACATCTGCAGCGCCTATTCTATGTTTTAGTGCTTCTTCATTTTCGATTCCTTGAAACGCAAGATCAGCCCTTTCATTCCCGGTTAGCCATAGATCAGAATAGGTTAAAAATATGTCTGCATTGTGTAAAGAAAATATTTCTTGCCCCTCAAGTTTTATAGAAATTTTCTTAATGATTGCCCGCCCCAAATTCTGGACAACTGTCCTGTTTGTGTCTGTTGTTGATTCGAGTTCTATTTTAAAAGTAAGACGCGCAGAGCCTGGCACAATCACTTCATCCGCTCCTAGGTCTGGAAATTTGACAGTAAGAATTTGATCTGCATCAATAGTAGATGGATTATTTGGAACAGTAATATTCCGTTTATTTCCTTCACGCCAAAGGGCTCTTTCAGTCTTCTATGCGGGTCAAGAATTGAACCATATCTTTGCGACATTTTATAAAACAAAATAAAAAGTTAATTATTTAAAAACATGGCAGGAATTGAAGGTGAAGAAGATTATGATGTTTTTGATCCTGGAGACGACATGAGTGAAATGACTCCTTTGATACAGCATCGCTCAGCGCTCTCATTGCGGCGTGAATTAACAGAAAGTACGGCTGGAGCATTTTACAAAAGTTTAGGTCTAGAACCTCCCCAATTTATAGACCCTGATTTTGAAGTAAAAGATGGCCATTTGTTTGTGAAAAGCGGCCCCGGTCGAGATCAACTTGTTCAGCTTACAGATAAACGAAACCCATCAAAGTTTGTAGGCATGAATACAATTAGACAAAGACTTGGGGCGGAAGATCGAAATCGCCTTGGCATTACTAAACCAAAATTAAGGGGGAGGCAGTTGCTAAACTTCAAAACACACTACAGGAACTCCCAACAGATAGCCAAATACAAAACATAGAACTTAAAGATTTAAGTCAAGCAGCAGGCGAAATAATAGAAGCAGAAACCAGTTTATCAGAAGAAACAGCATTAAAAGTATACACGACCCCCCGCTACAGAGACAGAATCTCCTACCCATCCGAGAATTAGAGGCCCTTGATCGTACTTTAAGAACCGTTAGAGGCGAATTAGAAAACAATTTAGCAAAACTGGGTGTACTAGATGAGGATATAAAAAGAGGAAAAAAAACTCGTTGAGGCTGATGACGCCAACTTAGGGCATGATATTAAAGAAAGAATAACCCAAAGACTAAAAGATCTTGAGCAAGAAAGATCAGCAAGACTAGAAGTGTTGTCTACTAACCGAGAACAATTGCGAACTCAAGTGAGCAGAATAAGAGAAACTATCCAAAGAATTTTATATGAAGACACGACGCTAGCAGAACGAATCCGAACACTGTTTAGAGAGCAAGGAGTCACATTAGTAAGCGTTGTCACGGCCTTAGGATTTGCAATAAGTACACTGGTGATGGCTATTACGGGTGGTGGTGGTGCTGGGTCAGTGCCTCCACCGCCATCGCCTCCATCACCGCCTGATAAATCGTGGGTAAAAAAACAGCTTGATCATCTTGCGGATTTATTAAAAAAATTAGCCAGTAAAGCTATAGACTCTTTACCGGGTATATTAGGGGGTGTTGTTAGCTGGCTTTTGTCTACTGCAAGCAAAGTAGTTGGCTTTATGGCCGAGCACTTATGGGCATTAGTTCTCTTAATAGTCGGGTTACTTTTTAGTAAAATAAAGACCAAGTAATCCTAGGCCAGTTAATCCTAAAACAAGTGCTGTCTTTTCATATTCATGGTCATTATTTTTTTTTTGACTTCTTCAACGGCCTTTGGGCTTTGGGCCGCGGGATTGGATGACTTATTCTTGGGGGGTCATCTTGTTTGTTTACTGCTTGCAATATTACTGGCTCAGAATTTATTTCGTTTTTTTCCGACCTTCTGTTCATTGCCTGCCACAAGGATTTCATTATTGTAGTTTATTATTGTTCCTATCTGGAGCCTGAGGTCAGAAGGCAGCATGTATAAACCAGTGCCAACAGCAAAGTCTACTTTCGATCTTGCGTATTGTAAAACATTTTGGTACCTTTTTATACTTGAAGGTAAATCAACTGTAGAATTAATGGCGTCCTCTAAATTTGCTAAATATTGTTTTTGTGCATCAAAACCAGTAGAAGGATCAGTTATGCTCGATCTCGTTTGTGCTTGCGAACCTAGCAAACACCAAACGTAAGTACGAATAGAGTCGTTTATCCGTTCTATTCCCGCTTTAGTTAGGCCCTTAGAAGTGTCTAAGATAAATGTTGTCCATGCTGTTTTATGCTCTTGCTCTATGGACCCGAGGTGAACACCTGTGCCTGAAGAGAAAGATGTGTAAGGAGGATGCCAGTCATAGTTATACTTTCTGTGCACGCCCCAAAAATAAGGGGTGCCTAAGCCATGATTAAGATCCAACTTTTGTCTAAAGTCTTCCTTAACATTAATATTGAATTCATTACAGATCCTTTCAAAAGCCTTCATGTCTATTCTGTTGCTGAATGGATTAAACGGTTTGTCATTCGGTAATGGTGCTTGCAATTCAGTCAAAATACGTCTGAAGGTGTAATAAAAATGAAATCTATACACTGACCTCACCAAAGGATCAGGATGATTTAAGTGATCAGCATACGACACTCCACACCCAGTTGATGCACAAAACACAGCAAAGTTTAACTGATTCTGGTAAAACTGCATCGGATGACTAAACCACACTTTCGGGATGTAGTCTTTTTTAATAGGAGGGTTAAGATAGCTCTTCAATGGAGTACTCACCTTTACTTGAAAGGCGTCAGCGTCACAGAAATGTCAAGAGTATCAGTTGTTATGTTTTTAAGATTGTAGTGCGGTCCAACAGAATATTTTGCATCAGTATATTTAAAGGGAATCATTTTTAATTTGTTTAAAAAATGTTTGTAACAATAACAACTCAAGACCGTCCTTCGTTTTTAGAACATGCTATTGATAACGATTGCGGAACCAGAACGGTCGCGCTCCATGAAATTTTTTACAAAGTCGTATGGTTTAATATAACCGAATCCAAGGAGAATAATAAGATTAAAAAAGTTAATAATAGAGGACAATTAGTTAGCCAGTTAACCATACCTGATGGTTATTACGGGTTTTGCTCACTAAAAGAAGCAATGAGTAACTTTGACATTACTCTCAAACTTAACAATGCGAATCTGAAAACAATGTTGACCTTTAAGCCTGAAGAAGAAGAAGTAGGGTACTATTTTGATAAAGAGCTAGCTAAAATGTTAGGCTTTACAACTGACAATCGACCCACTCATAGTTTTAGAGTTGCGTCAGACAAAACTACTTATGAGGGGGAAAATCCGCTCGATCTTGCATTACATTCATTACTCTATGTTCATTTGGATGAGCTGAGCACTGATGAAAATTTATATGATGGAAGGCCCTCAACTGTTTTAAGAGCTCTTCCGTCAGGGAAAGCTGCATATTGCGATTATGAAATTATACAATTCCCTAATTTACAGTTTAAAAGATTAGTTTGTGGGAGGGTTGGATCATTTAATATAAAAATCAAAGACAAAGCGGGGAAAGTTGTGAAATGTGATAACCTACACATTGTTTTGGAAATAAAATAATACGTTACTAAAAATAATGTCGCGTGGACCAGAAGAATCAGGAGTTACATTAGCGCCTGTGAGGTGTATAACTTTAGAATTAAAAGACCTTGCAGATGTTGCGGACTTTGAACAGAATGGTGAGATAGGCGCTTTGTATGGTTTTGAGTACACTAAAGATGGTGATTATAAACGTAAAGAGGTTGCCGACAACAAAAAGTTTCCTAAACTAGAACAACTGCGCAATGTAGAAGCAAATAATGCTGGCCAGTATGAATATAAAGTTCGAAAACCTGACAACAAATGGCATTTAGAACCATATTTAGAATGGGACATAAAATTTGAATTCATAAGCCCATTTACATTTTTTAGCCGTCAAAAAAGTTTCAGAAAAGCATTCAACTCTGGCCCTTTACATATAAGTCTTATGCCAAAGGACAATAGTCGGAAAGAGATTGAAATAACGCCGTATGGGAAAAAACAGTACATCCTCCACAGAAAAGAATCAGTTTTGAAAGATGCTTCTACAAAATTACAGTTCATTCCACGCAGGAAATTAGGAGACACGTTCACAATGATATTTGAAATTTCTGTCTTTAAAGATGTGGAGAAGGATGGGGTTGTGGGCGTTAGTGACGTCCTTATAAAAGGAATTAATATTAGCTGGCAAAACTTAGACGTTAAACGTCTTAAAGTTACCATCGTCGTTCTTCACAATGGTGAGGATATTAAGGTTATAACAACAAGCAACAAAATCAATGTTGACTTAAATAGAAACAATCTTACAGAACTGAATTGGATTAATCTTACACATTTAGGCCTTATAGGGTTTTATTATACTGAACAAGTTCTGACAGAGAGTATGATAAATATAATAACAGGATTAAATTAAATTAAATTAAATTCTGTTATGAAAACTATGGAGCAGTTAAACTTTATGCCAAAAGAGCCTCATTGTTCGTTGATTTGTGTGCGGACTGGCTGTGGAAAAACAATATTTGTCCTAGACCTATTACAAACAGTTTATCGCTATAATTTTGATTATGCTGTAATTTTCTGTCCAACATTTGAATTTAACAAAGCATATCATGATAGAAGGTTTATATGGACAGATGATGACATATATTTAGTTAATCCTAGCAATAAACTGAGCGAGTGTTTAGAATACTTTTATAGAGCGTTTAAAGGAACGCAGACACTATTTATTATAGATGACTGTGCAGCAGAAAAAGACATAGTTAAAAAGAGAAACGCTTTGTCAAAACTGGCTTTCAGTGGAAGGCATGCTGGAATAAGTGTGTGGATTTTATGTCAAAAATATAACTCAGTATTAAAAGACTTTAGAGAACAGTTAACGACTTTAGTTTTATTTTACATGAAAGGTACAGATGCATTTGATGAATGTATGCGTGAAAATGGTGTTATTGAAGACAAACAAGAAATCCAAAGGATTAAGCAAAAACTAAAATCTGAAAAGTTTAGTAAATTAGTAATGAATACGGATAATCCTACACAGTATGTTTGTTTGTAGATAATCGTTATTTTTTTGGTTATTAAAAGAAACGTGTGATGGATTATCAAGAGAACAGTAAAATGTCTGAGAGAACTATAAAATGCCTATCCCGACTCAAACCGCTCGAAACTGGTTGAGAGCGGTTTGAGTCAGGATTGGTATTTTATAGTTCTCTGTGTCTTTTCACTTTCGTTACGAATCATGGTTCTCGACGCGGGTGTCGTGCGCGTGCAGACTGTATCTGTGACGTACGTATTTGGTACAGGACAGTGAGTCCATATGGTTAGAAGTGGTTTTTTTTTAAAAAGTAAATGACAGTCGACACACATGCAGGGATGTATGTGTTTGTGACAGAATAGGGTTGGAGAAAGATATTTTAGGTTGCAGGGAGACAGTCCCATTATGAATTTTAGTAGTCGGAAAGAAGGGTAAGGTAAAGTTTAAGGCGGGTAGCTCAGCAGTTGATAGGATAAAAACGGAGGGTATGCAGCATGTAATATTGTATGAAGTATGGTTGTGTTGGCATAACAAGGATTAACCACTGGGTTATCTGACAAGAGATGACATGAGAGTGGGGTGCTGGATGGAAATTTTGGCGAACAAATCATGTTGTGTTGATATATGATTATAATTGACCGTGCAAAAAGGGGTAAGAATGTGAAGGATTGTGGTTGCGAGCCGATTCTCTGGTATGAATAGGCTAGAACTGTGAACTGTTAAAAATTGATAAGTTTTTTTGTTCTTTTGTTGTTGTTGGTTTTTGAGATGTGTATTACTACGGATTACTATGTGGAAACATTTCCTTGTGAGATTGCCCATTTCCTAGTTTATTTAGTATTTCCTAAGGGGGCCCATGGAGTCCGTGTTGGAGTGTTTAGATTGGTTTTATTTCTCCGAGAATTGGGTGTGATTCATAATTTCATATGTAATAGCGTAGATTGGCTTAGAGAGAATATTGTTTTACTGCTGTTGTAAGGGTTGACAGGGAATGGATCTGATAACCCCAAAGTAACGGGTTGGGGGGGAGTGTACTCAAAATTCAAGGGGTCACTCTCATGCCCGAGTGGGAAGTAGGCAA
Source organism: Conus ventricosus (assembly GCA_018398815.1). Lineage (NCBI taxonomy): Eukaryota > Metazoa > Mollusca > Gastropoda > Neogastropoda > Conidae > Conus > Conus ventricosus. Next base: position 43,987,307 of record CM031628.1, on the reverse strand, counting down.
GCGAGATTGAGAGTTAAAGCTTTACCAGGTAGCCTATGGGCCTTGATGACTCGGGTAGTAGCAACGTTACAGTAGTGGCCTACAGTTGTGTCAGCAGGTATCCTGTTCTGTCCTGAGGCTGGGGCCAGACCACCGCAGTCTACTGCCGCGTGCGGGCAGATGAGCGGCGGTTTCCCGTTGCCTGCTGCTTTTCCCGGGAGAGGGAGACCACCCAGGCCGTCTGCCGTCTGTGAGGCAGCTCTCCTCTTGCTACCGGGGTTCGTCCGGGAGTTTCTCCAGCCACCTGTTACTCTTCCCCGTTCGGGCGTCCTGTGAGAGGGCGCTGCACCAGACCTTCTCCTCACCAGTGTCCGGCGGGGCCTTCAGAGGAGGAGGCGTCCTTCGAGCCCCGGACTCGTCGAGAGGGCGTCTGGTGTGTGGGTGCGTTAGGTGTCGTGCCCAGCGCGGGGAAGGAGTCAGACCGTGAGGAGACACGGTCGCCGCCGGGTGTAGTCTTTCGGGAGTCGGACTGTGGGAGGCCACGGTCAGCGCCGGAGTGCAGAGTCTTCTGGGGAGGTGTCAGCCTGTGAGGGGCCAAGTACAGCGCCAAGGACTGGAGCTGGCCGGGATGGGTTGTCCCACGGGTGTGGTAGAGAGGGTGTAGCGTTAGGGAGTAGGGTTAAGGGTGTTAGCTACTGCCTCCTTTTGGGACGTAGTGGCCAGCACAGTGTAGGGTACTTGTCGTTGCCTCCCTTAGGGACGCAGTGACCAGTACGGTAGTGATCCCGGGTGAAACGAGAAGGGTGGGTCCTGAGGAGAGGTGTGGGTGGTAGTAGTTTAGAGATTAGAGTCCCTTGGGGTTGTCCTTGTCCCTAGTATTTAGCCACCACGTGTGCGGGCTATCTCTGCGTCCCTAGGTCGCAGTGATATACCGCAACTGGTGCTTTAGCATAGGTTAGGGTTTCTCAGGGTCATAGCAGGGTAGTGTGGGTCAGTGAAGAAGTGAGATACCGGTGGGTGGCTGTGGATGAACGTGACTGGTGGCGCCATAGTGTGTGTGTGAAATAAAGAAGTGCGCATGATTGTAAAGCTGTGTTAGTGTGCTGTGTTGTCTGCTCTAGTGTGTAATAGGCGTGGGTAGGGGTGGTAGGGCCGTCCGGCTTAGCGACCGTGACAGCCATCTGGACCAGTAGCTTTGTTTTCATTGATGTTGGTCAGTAACTTAAATACTCCTGCTTTGTTTACTTTGATGTTTTGCATTTCAGGGAGTTTATCATCATCCTTTAGTCTAACGTTAATTAAAGGTTTGGGATTTGAGAAAATTGAACAAAACTGCTTGTTTAGTAAATTTGCTTTCCCTTCAGGGTGTTATTGGTTGAGTGAATCAATATTATTCTGTTCTTCTGTTATGCATTTAAAAGTCAACGTGAACGATACTGTTGTACGTCCAGATTCTTTCTTTACATCACCATGCAAAGGATTCTTTCTGGCTCCCCTCCTTTTTGTTTGACATATCTACCTATTCACACAAATGATTCCATTTTCGCTCCCTCCCTTTCCCCTCCCGTTCTATGAACATTGAGTATTGTTCTTGTTACAGCTAACTTTGTGAAAGTCATTGTAGTACTTTTAAACGCTCTAATGTGTGTGTGTGTGTGTGTGTGTGTGTGTGTGTGTGTGTGTGTGTGTGTGTGTGTGTGTGTGTGTGTGTGTGTGTGTGCGCGTGTGTGTGTTTGTGTGTGTGTGGGTGTTGTTGTCGTGCGTGCGTGCGTGCGTGCGTGCGTGCGTGCGTGCGTGCGTGCATGCGCGCGCGCGCGCGAGCGCGCGCGTGCGTGCGTGCGTGCGTGTGTGTGTGTGTCTCAGACCGGAATGGAAATCCATAGCATTGTCAACATCATCCTCATTCTCACTGATGGGCATTTCAAAAAGAAAGTTATTTGGGAAAGATATTCAGCGGAAGAGGGACGCACAGAGACACAGAGCTACCCGGAAAGTGGGAATTCGAAAATTCAAAATGACCTCTAGAAGTCGTAGTGGAAATTCGAAAATTCAAAATGACCTCTAGAAGTCGTAGTGGAAATTCGAAAATTCAAAATGACCTCTAGAAGTCGTGATCCAGTTCTTCTCTCAAGACCTTCTGCTACCAAGCTCTCCCTGGAGATTTGTCCTAGTAGATCGATTCTTTATGCTTCGTTTTGAAGATATTTTTAGAACACTGATAGTTTTGGTTTGGTAACAAATATATAGAAAAATAAAATAAAGCACAAAATGTAGGGCCCAAAGGGTTGTGAGGGGCTGGCCCTTTCATTTTTGGGGGGAAAAAGGGGGGGGAACCATAGGTAAAATTTCCTTTTTCCCTGGGTGTTCAAATCGACCCCACGGGAAAAAACTCCCCAAGGGGGAAAAAAAAAACGTTGAAAATGTTTAAATTTTTACGCGGGCTTTCTGGCAGCTTTTTTAAGGGTTACCCGAAAATTCTTTAAATTTTTTTAGAGGGTAAGGGGAGGAGAGAGAGGGGAGAGAGATGAGAGAGAGGAGAGTTGAGGGGGGGGGAGAGAGAGAGGAGTGTGTGTGGTGTGTTGGGTGTGTGTGTGTGTGGGGTGTGTGTGTGTGTGTGTGTGTGTGTTGTGTTGCAGGGGGGAAAAATCACACGATAGGGGTTTACGTGGGCCCCCGGGTCGTTGTAGAACTTTGTTTTGTCAGTGTTTCGAGAGTTTGGGGTCACGGAAAATCCTACTTTTTTATTGCTTCGAAAAACCCGAAAATGGAGCAAAAACGTAAAGGGAATAATTACCCCAATTTCAGAAATTAAAGTTTGTAGAAACATTTTAAGACTTGTTGCCCCTTTTGTTTTAATAAAAATTTAACATTCCACTCTACCATTAGAGAAAAGAAAAGGGCTTTTTTTTTTCACGTGCCTCCCCCAAGGTCTTGCCCCCTTTTGTCGGCTTCGAAAAAAATTTTTATTGTTCATGCCAGTATTATGTCCCCTTGCGTGTTTTGGCTTTAGGTTCCCTTTTGAAAACAGGAGGGTTAAAAGACCCCTAGGGGGTTTTTAAACAAAAAAAAAAGATGTGGACACAGCATGCATGACCACCACACACGGCGCGCACAGCCCCCACCCCACACAAAAACACAACACACACACCACACACACTCACAACCCCAACACTGACAACAAAAAGGGGACCAATTTTAAAGTTTCCCCAAAAGGGAAATTTTTGCTCCATAAAAAAAAATTTATCTTTACTTGAATAAAATTTTTTGGGGGAATAAAAGTTTCTTTTTATTTTTTACAATCATTTAAATGTCATCGCGTTTAATCCCCATTTCCCTGGATTCTTTCCCCCCCAGTTTATGAACAATGTGGGACCGAATCCAAAAGCTATCTATGTGCTTTGAAGGCCTGGATTTTTGCAAAAGAATTTCCACCTTTACCCCAATAACATCCCTTTGTTCATACTGTGCAGCAATGGTAAAATTTATTTTCTTTGATATTAAACATTGCTTCATTTTATTTCCCCAAAAAAGGACCTGATGATGGGGAATACGAATGGCAAAAAGGGGTTTTCCCCAAGAAAAAAGGGACAAATGGGCCCTTGGGGAGGAGATTTTAATAAACCATGCCCCTTTTTTGGGGCCAGGGTGCTCTTATTTTCCCAAGTAATAGATTATTATTTTAACTACCTGATTTAATTTTGTATTTCCCTAAATAATGGAAATTTTATCGATTCCAGAATAGCCACAAAAACCCCCCCCCATTGTTTTAAACCTTTACACTCCATCATTTGTGGGTAAACTAAAGGGGGAAAACAGGAAAATAAACACGGGGAATAGTCATTTTCCCAATAATAATATCTTTGAATGACATATTAAAAAAGGGAAAAATCTCAGAAGAAAATTTTTCCCAAAATATATTTACAAAAAAGCAGTTTTGGTTTTGTTTTAAACCCCCAAATCTTAACAAATAGGCATAGTGTTCTCAGTAATGAAAAGTAGTGCCAATACACTGCATTTTGTAAATATTTTTTTAGCAGCGTGCAATTCGACCCGAAGTTAAAAAAAAACACAAAGTAAAAAAAAACTTAAGGGAAATTTTAATGGTGGAACAAAAAATGTTAAAAACCCCAATGAAAAAAAAAAAAAAGGAAAATTTTCCCAGATTTATTGAAAAAAGAGATCGCAAGTAGTCATAAAAAAAATGAAAAAAGGCAGATAAAGAAAAAAAAAGGGGTAATAGAGACGCAAAGCTGCACCCAATTGGAAAAAATTTTTTGTAACTTGAAGGTTAAAAATCTTCAAAATATTTTTTAAAGTGTGGGGGGAAAAACTGAAAGCTATGAAAAATGGATTAACATCGAACAGTACTATAACAATAGTTTAACAACGTCTTCCTAGTGCTGTGGGAAAAAAAGAAGCCTTTGAAAAACATATTTGTTTAAGGGGAAAAGCCTTAAAGGGTCTAAAAAGTCCCACCAAATATCAGAGGGGAAAAAAGAAGGTAGTAAAGCAATGAAAGGGTACAGCAGAAAAATAGTAAAAAATATCAATGCCCCTTTTAACTTCCAAAAAGGGTAAAAAAGCCTTTAAAATCCATCCCATCAAAAAAATTCATTTTTGGGTTTTTGTGAATATTAATCAAATGTTAAAAAATTTACTGAAATTTTGTAGAGTTTCTTCATAAATTATTTAGTATTTGGGTTGGCGAAAGGGTGTTTCCCAAAAATATGGAAAGTCGATTATTGTTAAAATTTCCCAAAAGAAAGGGAAAAATTTAAAAGGATCCTAAAAATTTTATAGACCCATTGCTTAAAATTTCCCCATGTATGTAAACTTTCAGAAAAAAATTTTTTTTGAATAGACTTGAAATTTCCCTGCGAAAAAAAATAACACATCCCAAATTCAATAAAACCCTGGTTTCAAAAATTTCGACCCCACTCCCAAAAATTTTTAGTGAAATTATAAACCCAAATAAAAAGAAACATTTGTTTAGCAAAAATTTGTTTTTTTTTGCTATTTTTTTGTTTATAAAAAAGGGCTTACGCCCAAAGTGTGGCATTTTCCGTATTGAATAAACTTAAAAATTGGCTTGACGGGAAAATATATAAAACCTATGTCAGATTTTTTCAAAAAAGGATAGGGTAAAAAAAAAAACAAGAGTGGGAAAAAACATTTTCCCACAAGTGAACACTTTTCAAGGGGGAACCCCTCAAGGGTCAGTATTAGCCCCCACTTCTCTTCTCTTTTTTAAATGCATGATCTGCCAAAAAAATTATAAAAAAGGGGGTTGTTTTTGGTCCAATATGCAGATGATATATGATGTGGAGGGATGTAAGTTAAAAAAAAAAAAACTTACGCGAGTAAAAAATTCTTTAAAAAAGATCTATCAAGCAGAACTAAATAAGATGGGGGTTTATATAAACCCTAAAGGGATTAAGTCTGTAAAGGGAAAAAACAAATAGGATTTTTTAAAAAACAGTGGTTTAAAACCCAGAAAGTATCCCTGTTTTCAATTGGAGGTTATTCTCTTAAGACGTTACAGAGTAAAATTTCTAGGGTTTTTTTACATCAAAAATTTATTTTGGAAAACTTTCATATGGGAATATTTTTTAAAAAAGGGCGGGGAAAAAAACTTTTAAACTTTCTAAAAATCATTTTCTAAAAAAAAATTGGGGGCAGATCCGCTACATTGATTATTTTATGTAAATTTTTAAATGGATCAAAAATAATTTGTTCCCCAAAAAATTCTTAAACGCCCCTTAAATATTTATTAAAAAAAAATGCAAGTATTGAAGAAAGGGCTTTTTGAAATTACCCCTTGGTTTCCCTGTGAAAGCTTCATCGTTAAGTACATATCTTGAAGCTCAGGTACTTCCTTAGATGTTATAGAGATTTAAAACCCAGTTGAAAATTTTTCCCAAAAAGTAACCCTAAAAAAAACACACTTAAATCAAAAATTCAAAAAAAGTTTCAGATTTTGTTTTTTCCAAAAAAGGGGAAAGTCTAAAATTTCTCAAAAAAACTTTTAGAAAATTACCATCAAAAATTTTTTCGTTTTGGGGGTTTTTCTTTGGGAAAAAGAAAATTTTTCTCTCCCGGGCCCTTCTTTTTGCCCTTTTCCCACCCGGGGGAATTTAAAAAAAGCTATTTTGATTTTGATCACCCCAACAAAAAAAAAGATAAAAATTATAAATTTGTAGCAAGTTATACTAAGTGTCATAGGGACGGGGAAATACCAAACCAATTAAAATATCACAGAGGGTTAAAGGGATTGGTAAGAAAACAGGTTGTGCATTTTAAATCCCTGTTTGGGGGTTTGGGAAAAAAATTTTTTTTCCTTTTGGATGAAACAAAATCCATTTTACTAAATTTTAACGAATACTCGGGGCTTTGAATTACCTTTTAAATTTCCCAAAAACAATTTTTCAAGCTCTGTTTTGGGTAGAAAAAAATTTCAGTCCTTAAGGAAATTTAAAAGATTTTAATTTGCATATGGGCCCGGGAAATTTAAATTATTGAGATAAGTTTTTTGACCCATATGCTTTTTGAAGGGGGCCCCCAAACTATCTTTTGTTGGATTCTTCACACTGTTTTTTTTAATTAAAACGATAAAGTAGTTTGGGAAAAGCTAAGGTGGAGCAAAACTTTTGGGTGGTTTGAAGATTTTAAACCCCCCCCCCTTATGGTCTTGACCCAGTGCAATTTATTTAAAAACATTTTTTTCGAAACTTTCAAAGATAGAAGATTAAACTTTACAATAAAAATCGTTTTATTTTGACTTTTAAAATAAATTAAACATGTTTTTATTTTTAAAAAAAAAATTTTATACTTTAAATTGGGATGTTAGGGGGAAAATTTGATGTTTTTTAAACAAAACCTTGGTTAAAAAAATAGTATGTTTATGTAAAAAGAAAAAAAACAGTGTTCATATTGTTACATGTAAAAGAAAATAAAAAAAAATTTAATTCCAGTTTTTGGAGAAAAAATGGGTGCACGGGCCTCTTTGAGCCCCCAGCTTAACATATGAGTTTTTTGTATGCTTTGAGCGCACTCCTTTGGGGGGAAGTATTTATGGGTTTTCCCCTTTTTTTTTGTGGGGGGGGGGATGGGGGGATATGTGTGGGGGGGGAAATTGGAAAAAATGTACCCAAAACCCCCAAAATGACAGGACTGAGAAAGGTTTTAAATTTCTTTTCCTAGATGGGTTTTTTTAATTAGGTTTTGTTAAAAATTTTAGCTTTTTTCCTTTTTTAAACTTATTTAAAAACAAATTTTTTTGTAATTACCAAATTTTTATTCATTTTAAGCACTTTATAAAAGACACACATATGCACACAAAAAATCTTCCGCCCTAAAAACACGAGCACCCCGCACATGCACACATTTCGTGCACACGCACTGCCCCCCTACGTGTGTGTGCACCCAAACCTAAGCACCACCCCTTTCCTTTTTCCCCTCTACTCTTTCGGCACGATTTTTTTTTTTCCGTCTAATAAACACGTTTAGTGGAAAGTTTGTTAAAAGAATGACCCCACACCACACACAAAACCCCACACACAAACCCCCCCACAAACACACACACACCCACACACCACACACACACACACACACACCCCACACAAACCCCCCCACCACACAAACACACACACACACCACCACAATGTGCTTTTTTACAGTGTTTCTGAATCTTTACCCGAGAAAAAAGAAACCCTCTTTAAAAAAACCATTAAAAAGGGGTTTTATTGGAGGGTTGGTATGACCCCAAAAGCCCTTTCCCGACCCCTCATGCGTAACTGGCATGATTTCAGTTTCCCACATCGTGGGGCCCGGGAACGCAAAACCTTTTTTGACAGGGTTTAAAACAATATTGTTACAAAAAGAAGCTGGCCCTCATGTAACAGGGGGGTAACAAACAGATTCCCATGTTTTTTTACAGTGCTTTAACACCCCAAACCCCCGTGAAACCCATGTGCATGAAAACCCACCCTTTGTTTTACCAGTAGCAACCCCACTAACCCCGGGACCCCCCATGCAGCGACAAAAAAAAGGACACAACTGAAAACCCCGAAAGCTACGACACAACGGCAGCTACTTGCTAACGGGGAATTTTCCCAAAGACATTCTCTGGCCGTATAGACTAGGAAAATTTCAGAAAAAAAAACCCCCCCCAGGGTTTCTTTTTATGGGAAACCCGTCAGACAACACTTTAAAGGTTCTGGGTGTGTTTAATCCATTTTTTTTTGTCCCGACAAAATGAAAATTTCTTAGATGGCCTGGAATATATGATTTTCAAAATGGCGACAAATGAAGTACGGAAAACCCGGTTTTTTTTTCAAACACACCTTATGTGCTTTTGTTTTACCCCCCTTTCGCTAAACTTTTTTATTTTTCCCGTTAAATTTTTTTCGGTTAGTTTGTTTTAGCCATTTGATTTAAAAATTTTTTTGAAGTAAATGTCAAAAAAAAGTACACAACAATAAAAAAATAACAAGAAAAACCTTTTAGTGACCTCAAACCCTTTTTACACTTTGACCCAAATGGAATGCTTCTGGGAAAGGGGGTTAGCAACCCGTCTGGGAAATGTGGGCAAAGAGGACGTCGAACAAAAAAATGAAGAAAAGGGAAAGCATGAATGCAAGTCCCCGAAAAAAAAATTTTTAGCGTTGCAAAGATTTGGGGTATAATGTGAAATGTGGTCCCACTCGACCCCAAAGCACCTTGGTCTGGGGGAAATACTCTTATCTGGCTTCTAGGTCAAAGGAAATTTGGGCATCTATTTCCTGTGCTGGACCCACATGAGTTACAAAAGCATAAAGGGAAAATTTGGGACAGCCTGGCAGAAAATACTTTTTAAAGGGGAATAGATCCATCAACAAAGGGCGTGGTTTACCCAAATTTTTTGTGCCCGGAAGATCGTACCTTCCCCCGTGGGCAATTAGGAAATTTTTTGATTTTTCTTGGCAGAGAGGCCCCGGGGTTTAGGGTACTTCCCGCTTCAAACAAAGGGCTCAACCAAAAGAAAGTACCCGAGGGCCCTGACCCAAATTGTTATGGGACAGTTATAGAAGGCCCTTCAGAACCTACAATTACAAATTTAAAAAAAAGCATGAGTGGTTTTTAAAATAAAATATGAAAAAGAAGTGTTGTTCAGGCCGTAGGGAAAAGGGATGATTTCAACCCCATGTTTCAGAAAGGGGAAGGACAGTGAGACAGGTTTGGGCAAGTTCAACCCCAATCTTCAGCCGGCTGACCCGCGTGGAGCATTGGGCTTTCCCCCAAAAAAGTCCCGCATGGAAATTGGGGCTCCCCCAACACTGTTTATTCAGAGATGCAAACATGTTGCTAACCCAAAATGGGGCAACACTTGTTGTGCTAAAGTTTTTGAAGCCCGTTTTGCAAAATGATGGGTTGAAAAAGGGCGGAAAAAAAAAATTTCCCGAACCCTTTTGGGTTTTCAGGGATGGTTGGGCTTTTTATGTCACTAAACTTTATGAAGGTCATTGGAAAACACATGGTTTGCTCCCCGGATTGGGAGTTGTGGGTAGAAAGCCGGGCTCCTTTGGGGCCAAAAATGCGGAACAAGTTTTTGCAGGAAAGTCGTAATCGAGGTTGAAAAATTTACAAATTAACCCCCAAGCCGTGAAAAAATCTTTTTCTCAGCTGTTGCAATTCATCCCAAAGAACAAAAGAGAGAAATAAAAAGGAGATTGAAGTAATTTTACAGAAAAGGGAAAACACCCCGGGTTTCTGTCTCTTTTGCTTCCAAGCGTTCAGAGATCCCTTTTTGGGTGGGCTTTGTTTCATCCATGGTGATGCCAAATTTCAGTTTTTTGGATTATGCAAATGGTGGAATCATGCTAATGTTCAAAGAGCAAGAGAGGGGTGATGGGCTGCATTGCCCCCAATTCACGTCCATCTCTATATAAAGATGCGTTGACCACACTAAGAAAGCGGGGCTGTGTGTACATGAGCGAAATGCCGAAAAAATGCCCCGAAGAGGTCAAAGGCGGAAATTTTAAGCTGGAAACTTTGTTGTGAAAGGTGGGGGGGAAACCCGCCTTTTTAACCAAGTTTGATCCCGATCAAAGCCAGGAGTTGCTCCCAAAGGGACAGGGAAAAAAAAGTGGCAATCGGGGTTCCCACAAAACCATCAGCTTTGAGCAGATGGACGCTGTCCTTCAAATTTTCGTTCCCCCCCTTTTTTGTGAAAACCGGGAAAAATTTTGACATGGTTAGAGGATACTGTCAACCATAATGAGTGCAAAAGAGGAAGAAGAAGCAGAATTTGGGAAAAATGAAGATGGGGTGTCCACTATCTGAAAAACTTCAAAAGAAGAACTGCAAAAAACATTGCAAACAAAAGATTTTCACCCCCCAAAAGGCCCTTTAGGGGGACTTTTTAACTGCATAGCAGAAAAAGGTTTTAAAATAAATTGAACACGTTTTTTGAGGGGAGGTTGCTTTCCCCCATGCTGAAAGGGAAAATAAAAGGTCGTGATGCTTGACAAAGAAAAGGGCCCCTAACTTTTGCCAAGGGTTTTAAAGAAGTAAACCCCGGAAGGGAAAGTGCCAGTACCAAAAAGAAAACAATAAAGGCAGGGAAAGGAAAATTTTCAGAGATTTTATCATGCCCCATGCGGCCCGGGGCGGAACATTGACCCTCCCTGGCTTAAAACACGAATTTATGCCCGTACCCTCTGCCCCAAGCAGGTGGTGGGAAAGTACGTTCGGTTCAAAAGGGGCTTCTGCTTTAGGCACTCACTCGGTTTAAAATACCCCGTCCCCCAAACCTAGATGAGGCTGATCTTGGTGACCCAAAGCCACACTTTGTTGATGGAAGGATCTCTGCGCATTGGGAAAAAACCCCCCCCAAACGACTACATTTGGAGACCCGGCAGAGTTTTCATCAAGGGTCTTCATCAAGTGGGCGAGGTTTCCAAAAATTTGTTTTAGTTTTCGACAGATACAACCCGACTTCCCTTCAAGCCCGAAAAACCGGGGGAAGGCGAGGTAAAGATTCTCAGCCAATTTAGAAAAAAAAAAATTGAGGGAAGGGGAGGGGAGTTTCCCCACCCGAAAGTGGGAGAGCTTCATTTTCCCCCTTTATAAAAAAGGTGATGGCGAAGTTTTTGTCAAGGGCAGATAAAATGCATGTCCAGCTGACCAAATATTGTTTTTAGGTGGGGGATTCAGTGAATTTACCCCAAAGGGGGAGTCTTCAAATCCAAAAACGATGTAGTCTCTGGGGCTTCACACGAGGAGGTGAACCCGGAAAATCCCGCACTGTGTACACAGTGAGGTTTAGGCAAGCAGGGTTTTTTGGGGTCCCAGGGACACAGATGTTACAGTTCTGTGTGGTGATTTCCCTTTTGCATCAAAATGTTTCCCAAAAATTGGATAAAAGCAGGGACTGCCAAAACCAGGGAAAAAAACATCCCCCTCATGCTGCTATGAAAAAACCCCGCCCGGAAAAAAAATAAAATCCAAAAACCTTTTCTGGATTTCTTTCTTTCAGGGGTGTTACACAAAAGTCGTACTTTGCTGGAATAGAAACAACTTCTTGAGGTTTTCCCGCAGCAATGATCGTTGAGTTCACTGGGAAAAAAAAAACTCTCAACCCCGAGATTGTGCAAAGCTGAAGGGTTTTTTTTCCAGTGGTATGGTGGGACAAAAACTGGACTCGGTGAAAATGGCTTTGTCAGTCTGTTTCGCAAAGATTTCACCCGAAACACTGCCCCAAAAAAGGATTTCCCTTTTTTTTTCCCCCACAAAGCGGGCACTCTGGAGACAAATATTTTGGCTAAAGCCCCACCTGCCCGCCCCCCCCTCCCCCACCAGAAACCCCTGGGGTGGAAACTAGAAGGCGGCACCTTGATTCTGTTTCAAATCACTCCCAAAAAGTTCCCGAGGGATGGTGAAGCAAAAAGCAGTGCCCTTTCCCCGGGGTTTTGTGCAGGAGAGCTAGTCTTCCTTGCCCAGTAGATGCAAGGCAGTGAAAAAATTTTTTGGGTTTCAACAAAAGAAAAAGAAGTGTATGAGTTCCCCCCAAAGGGATCAGTGATTTTTGAAGGAAATAATGAGCAAATTATGGGTATTTGTTTACAGATTCCCTTTGGGGTGGTTTTAAACGAAATTTCCAAAAATATTGAAAAATTTTACTAAAGAAAGCAAAAAAGATTCCCAAATTTTTGGGCGAAGTACCAATTTGATTTTATTTTTTCCTTTTTATGGGCCCATTGACTTTTAAATAAAAACACAAAAGGGCTTATAAAATTCATCTCCTTTCTTTCAAACCCCCCTTCCCCCCCTCGTTGGGCAACCCCCCTCCCTTTGAAAGTAAGAAAAGCTTTTCTGATAGGCTGTGAAAGTTTTGGTTTTTTAAAGGTAAAGAAATTTTTAAATATAAATATTTTCCCGGTGTTGAATCTCTTCTCTCTCTTTTCTCTCTCTCTCTCTTCCCCTCTCTTTCTCTTCTCTCTCTCTCTTTTCTCTCTCTCTTCTCTCTTCTCTCCCTTTTCTTCCATTCCCCCGTCCCCCCCTGCCCCACGTTCCCCCCACTCCCCCCTTCTTCCACTTCCATCCGTCCCCCTCTGCCACATGCTTCCACCCACTCCCTCTACCTTCCACTTCCACCGTCCCCCTCTGCCACATGCTTCCACCCACTCCCCTCTACCTTCCACTTCCACCCGTCCCCTCTGCCACATGCTTCCACCCACTCCACTCCTTCCACTTCCATCCCCCTGTGCCTCCTACAGCATTCACCCCTCTCCTTCCACCTCCACCTGTCCCTTCCATCTTGTATTTCTGGACTTCCAGTGCCGCCCCCACATCCTCCTTTCCCCCTCCTCTGTACAGCATGCATGAGTTTCCCACCCTGCCAGAACCAGTACACCCAGGAATAGAGGACTGACCCCCGCACGTCCTGAGCGAGTCCAGAGCCAAAGCAACCACCCTGAGGCCCACACATACTGCCGTGACTTAAGACCTGGTCCACCTTCCCATGGGGAGGCGTCAAGTCCTGGCGTAACTACGGGCTGCAACGACGTGCACCAGGTAGGAGTTCTTGTCAGTGCTTCAGAGGATCTTCGGAGTCCCACATCGATCCCAGCAGACGTACAGGACGATAGCCTGACTCTGCTTAAACAGAAAGTCTCCTCTGTGGACCCGCCAGCCGACGTGGAGAGTCAGTCCTTTGACTGTATGGAGACAACAGCTGCAGCGAGTGACGGTGCTGGTGCGCTGAAGAACCCTCGGCCCTCTCAAGTGTCCCTTGTCAATGAAACTGAGGGTCGGTCCCCAGGCTATGGCCCCTGTACCCGAAGTCGTGTGAGGACCAGGCAGATGCAACTCACGGAAAGTTTTTCCAGGGCCCACCCGAAAAACAGCTCTGGACGTATCTCTGGACGATATAACAATCCTCTGGTGCCCCTGCATCCTCCAGACAACGTGGGAGACCTAGGGATACGGCCGTGCTCGTGTCATGACAGTAAGAAAGAATGTCTCTCCTTTTTGACTTACAATATTGAGGGTCTGTCCTTAGTTTATGACTTTGATGTAAAAAATTATATCTCTCAGTTTGATTTTGTTGTTCTACGGAAACTTTTTCAAGAACATTTCCCTCTTTTCTTTTTCCTGATTATAAAGTTTTTCTTTGTCCTGGTATACGATTAACTGATGCTACTACAGCACGCTTGTCTGGTGGGATTGCATTTCTCGTAAGGAAGACTTATGCTAATATGGTTTAAACAAATTAGAGTAGAATATAGATCATACTATAGTACTTCAGCTTAAAACTCCAGACCTAGATGTTCTTCTGGTTGGGATTTATTTGCCTCAGCAAACAGTATCTATTATACAAATACTGAAATAGATAATGGAGTTTCACTTCTAGAAACAGTGCATAATGGATTCTTTTGAAGAAGTTGGTGATTGTCCATTGATCATCTTTGGTGACTTAAATGCAAGAACAGGTGGACTAAATGCAAAGAAATGTTCTGTATTTGATGGAGACTTTAACAATAGAGATGATACTCCCGGTGATGACTTCTTCCGTGCGTCAAAAGATCGTTCAACAAACGATTTTGGTCACTATTTAATTAACATTTGTCAGCACTTTGAATTAGTTATTTTGAACGGTTTTCTACCTGGTGATGTAAACGGCAATTATACATATATAGCCCACAATGGTTCAAGTGTAATCGACTACTTTATCTCTTCAAGAAGCTTAATTTCATCGTGCCGCGAGTTGAAAGTAACTCAGCGGATAGAATCCAAACACATGCCCGTTGAACTTAAGGTAGGTTTTCCAACCGTAGTCAGAAACCAGTAGCACCTTAATTACACAATTGCAAAAATATGTGTGGGATCCAGCTAAAGAAATGATTTTATTTGTGCACTTGGATCTGATGTTGTAACTTCAATTTTTGATGAAGCTATTAAATTTATCGATATTGATTTCGAACATGCTCTAGCAAAATTTAACGAGGGTCTTTCTGTGGCTGGTCAGTGCATGAATAAAGTTATCATCATTGGTAACGACAAGCGCAGCCCGTGGTTTGATATAGAATGCTCTGTTAGCGCCGTCATGTAAGACAGGCACTGAGAATGTTCAGTCGGATAAAACTTGCTACATAGCCCTGTCGCGTTGACCTGAGATTAAATTATTGTTACTTGAGAAATCAATACAAAGATTTACTCCGCTATAAGCAGCAGTTATATCGACAATGTGTTCTGCGCACTCTTAATGAAAACGCTAGAGATTCTAAACAATTCTGGAGGACTCTGAAGTCAATAAGAAGTAGTTCCGTTGTGTCAAACTCATTATCCAACGCAGACTTTTTTCAACTTTTTGATTGTCAGATCCAGCCAATCCTTACTTATGGCGCTGAGTATGGGCTTAACTGCAAACACCTCGGCTATAGAAAAATACATTTGTTTGCATCTCAAGAGATTCCTGAATGTTTCTATAAAAGCGCCTAAATGCCTGGTTTATGGAGAAACTGGTAGGTTTCCACTTTATATAAACATTTATACTAAATGCGTGAAGTATTGGATACATGTCGTTAATATGCCTGACAATCGTCTTCCAAAAAAAGCGTATAAAATGTTATATGATTTACATTGCCGGGGTAAAAACAATTGGGTTACATCAGTCTGCCTCACATTAAATCGTTACGGTTTTGGATATGTATGGGAAAATCAAGGAGTTCCCAACGTAAAAGTTTTCCTTTCAAAATTCAAAAGTCGGCTAATCGATTGTCATTTACAAGAATGGTATAGCCACATAGAATCCAAGGACCGATTTCTCTTTTATTCTTCTTTTAAGCAGTTTTGGGAAATGCCAAATTATCTATTCACTGTAAACAACGTGAGCAGTCGTAAAAACTTGATACGGTTCAGACTTGGTGTATCCTGTTTGAACACACACAGACTGCGGTATTCGAGCGTCCCCCGTGAAGCACTGTGCTGTCCGTTCTGCCCGTGCGAGTTGGAATCCGAATACCATTTTCTGATAGTATGTCCTAAATACAAAGTTATTCGCGAGCGTTACATACCTTTCAAGTTTTATAGACGACCATCGGCTTTCAAGATGTCGTTACTGCTCGCTAACGGAAAAATCTGTAATGCTGTGGCTACATTCATAACAAAAGCTCTTGAGGTCAGATGTGGACAGACTGATGTGACTTAGAACCATTGTTCCTGCATGCACCGTCCAAGTTGCCTTAGTAATATCACACCGATAGCGTGTGATTGAGGTGTGTGTGTGTGTGTGTGTGTTGTGTGTGTGTGTGTGTGTGTGTGTGTGTGTGTGTGTGTGTGTGTGTGTGTGTGTGTATGTGTGTGTGAGAGAGAGAGAGAGAGAGAGAGAGAGAGAGAGAGAGAGAGAGAGAGAGAGATTGAGAGAGAGAGAGAGAGAGAGAGAGAGAGAGAGAGAGAGAGAGAGAGAGAAAGTGAACATGGTCAACGATCGTTGATTATGTTCGCGAGATTTATTGTGTAGTTTGTGTGCTTATGCATATACTGTATTTGACGATGTATTGATTTCTTTCCTTACTTATTTCATTTGCGATCAGTTTGATTTTGTTTCTACCCCTCCCTCTGTTCCCATTGACACGGGCATGTGGCCTAGTTCAATTAAAATTTTTTGTCTTTGTCTTTGTCTCTTTTGTCTCTCTCTCTCTCTTCTCTCTCTCTCTCTCTCTCTCCCCTCCTCTCTCTCTCTCTCTCTCTCTCTCTCTCTCTCTTCGCATATTTCGTCAAACACAAAAACCAAATGTTTTTGTTTCTAATTAACAGATTGTTTTGTTACTTAAGGCAAGGCAAGGAGAGAATGAACTGGGCTCCATTTTTATTTTGTTTGTAACTGCTGTCATGTTGTACGGGCTTGTCGTTTTGTCCATTTATCATTAAAAAATTGGTTGAATTTTAAACAAAAAAAATAAGGTGTTTTTTCTTCTTTTAAATACAAATATAACAATTTTTTTTGTCAATAACAAAACTTTTTGTGGCGAAAACAATGGAAGTTCAGTTACAGAACCTTATTTCAGTACTTATGGCAGCCATTTTGAATATTTAATTTTAGTGCAGAAACAAACGCTTTTTCAGAGGTTGTCAGACAAACAAAACTGAAAAGGCATGGTCACATTCTTTGGGAATCAGTCATCTGACAATTCCTAACATCATTTGCCCCTACTTTTTTTTTGGGCCTTTTTGTGAAATTTGTCCTAGTCTAGTAGTGCAGCAGTCAAAACTAGCTCATTGTTTAGATATCAGCAAGGCATTTCAACCATCGGCCCCGGGAAAGAGTTTTGGGATTCTGTGTTTTGAACAGGCCTCTAGGCCCGGGACATACACTGGCCTGTTAGGAATCCCATTTTGTTTTCGATCTCTGCAAGAAAACAACCAGTAGTGCTGATTTAGTGGAAACTGCCATTAAGCTATAAAGACAAAAATTTTTTGTTTGTTTGTTTCTTTTTATTATTCTCTTTTGTTTATTACGTTTGTTATGACATTTTGCCAACGTAGCTAAAATTTTTTAGGTGCACCCTGCATTCACGATTTTTTTAGAACTGCACAATGCGATTACCAGCGAGATTTCCTTTTCTAAAATTGGACTTTAAACTCAGTTTGAGCCACACTTAAATATGACATATCTTTTTTGTTTCTCCTTTAATCAAAATTTGAAAAACGTCCGCCAGTACCAATTGTTGTACTTGTTTTAAACTGACAATTGCTCTCCATTACCAGTCGACCCTACCACCCAAAGGGGATATTTTTTCCCGCCCCATAGTTTAAACAGGTAGGGTCAATATAGTTATGTTATAATGAGTTCTTTCTCCTTGAGAAAAAGAGTTCATTCTGAAAACACCGATAATATTTATTTCATGCAGACGAAAGAAGATTTTCCATTGAAGCAGTCTGAAAAGAGCTTCAGTGCAGATTGTGTTCTCTATAGCCAGCCTGCATTCTGAAGTGAGCTTTCAGTGCAGTTTGTGTTCTTTATAGCCAGCCTGCAGTCTGAAGTGAGCTTTCAGTGCAGTTCGTGTTCTCTATAGCCAGCCTGCAGTCTGAAGTGAGCGTTCAGTGCAGTTCGTGGTTCTCTATAGCCCGCCTGCAGTCTGAAGTGAGCTTTCAGTGCAGTTCGTTGTTCTTTGTAGCCAGCCTGCAGTGTGCAGTGAGCTTTCAGTGCAGTTGTGTTCTTTATAGCCGCCTGCATCTGAAGTGAGCTTTCAGTGCAGTTCGTGTTCTCTATAGCCAGCCTGCAGTCTGAAGTGGCTTTCGGTGCAGTTCGTGTTCTCTATAGCCAGCCTGCAGTCTGAAGTGAGCTTTCAGTGCTGTTTGTGTTCTTTATAGCCACCTGCAGTCTGAAGTGAGCTTTCAGTGCAGTTTCGTGTTCTTTTGCAGCCTCAGTCTGAAGTGAGCTTCAGGCAGTTCGTGTCTTATAGCACCCGCAGTCTGAATGGCTTTCAGTGCAGTCGTGTTCTTTTAGCCCGCCTGCATCTGAAGTGAGCTTCGTCAGTTCGTGTTCTTATAGCCAGCCTGCAGTCTGAAGTGAGCTTCGGTGCAGTTCGGTTCTCTATGCCGCCTGCCCGTCGAGTGGCGTTCCGTGGTTCATGTTCTCTATGCCAGCTGCAGTCTGAATGGCTTCAGTGCAGTCGTGTTCTCTATGCCGCCTGCAGTCTGAAAGAGCTTTCGGGCAGTTTGTTCTCTATAGCCCGCTGCAGTCTGAAGTGAGCGTTCCGTGCGAGTGGAATCCGAATACCATTTTCTGATAGTATGTCCTAAATACAAAGTTATTCGCGAGCGTTACATACCTTTCAAGTTTTATAGACGACCATCGGCTTTCAAGATGTCGTTACTGCTCGCTAACGGAAAAATCTGTAATGCTGTGGCTACATTCATAACAAAAGCTCTTGAGGTCAGATGTGGACAGACTGATGTGACTTAGAACCATTGTTCCTGCATGCACCGTCCAAGTTGCCTTAGTAATATCACACCGATAGCGTGTGATTGAGGTGTGTGTGTGTGTGTGTGTGTGTGTGTGGTGTGTGTGTGTGTGTGTGTGTGTGTGTGTGTTGTGTGTGTGTGTGGTATGTGTGTGTGAGAGAGAGAGAGAGAGAGAGAGAGAGAGAGAGAGAGAGAGAGAGAGAGAGATTGAGAGAAGAGAGAGAGAGAGAGAGAGAGAGAAGAGAGAGAGAGAGAGAGAAAAGTGAACATGGTCAACGATCGTTGATTATGTTCGCGAGATTTATTGTGTAGTTTGTGTGCTTATGCATATACTGTATTTGACGATGTATTGATTTCTTTCCTTACTTATTTCATTTGCGATCAGTTTGATTTTGTTTCTACCCCTCCCTCTGTTCCCATTGACACGGGCATGTGGCCTAGTTCAATTAAAACATTTGTCTTTGTCTTTGTCTCTTTGTCTCTCTCTCTCTTTTCTCTCTCTCTCTCCTCTCTCTCTCTCTCTCTCTCTCTCTCTCTCTCTCTCTCTCTCTCTCTTCGCATATTTCGTCAAACACAAAAAACAAATGTTTTTGTTTCTAATTAACAGATTGTTTTGTTACTTAAGGCAAGGCAAGGAGAGAAGTGAACTGTGGCTCCATTTTTATTTTGTTTGTAACTGCTGTCATGTTGTACTGGCTTGTCGTTTTGTCCATTTATCATTAAAAAATTGGTTGAATATTTAAAACAAAAACAATAAGGTGTTTTTTCTTCTTTTAAATACAAAATATAACAATAGTTTGTCAATAACAAAACTTTTTGTGGCGAAAACAATGGAAGTTCAGTTACAGAATCCTTATTTCAGTACTTATGGCAGCCATTTTGAATATTTAATTTTAGTGCAGAAACTACGCTTTTCAGAGGTTGTCAGACAACAAAACTGAAAAGAGCATGGTCACATTCTTTAGAATCAGTCATCTGACAATTCCTAACATCATTTGCCACCTACTTTTTGTTTGGGCCTTTTTTGTGAAATTTGTCCTAGTCTAGTAGTGCAGCAGTCAAAACTAGCTCATATGTTTAGATATCAGCAAGGCATTTCAACCATCGGCCGCCGGAAGAGCTTTGGATTCTGTGTTTTGAACATGGCCTCTAGGGCCCTGGGACATACACTGGCCTGTCTAGGAATCCCATTTTGTTTTCGATCTCTGCAAGAAAACAACCAGTAGTGCTGATTTAGTGGAAACTGCCAATTAAGCTATAAAGACAAACATTTTTTGTTTGTTTGTTTTCTTTGATTATTCTCTTTTGTTTTATTACGTTTGTTATGACATTTTGCCAACGTAGCTAATTTATTAGGTGCACATGCATTCACGATTTTTTTAGA
>CM031628.1:43948459-43961497 GCA_018398815.1 Conus ventricosus | reverse complement strand
CCCCGGCCAGGGGGAACGGGCTCATAGGCACAAGCCCGAATCAACGGCGCAGGCAGCAGGGGACCATACTTTTTCTCAGATGAGAGCCGTTTTTTGTATTGAAAAGGCTGAGGGCGTGTCAGAAAAATGGCGTCGATTTGGTGAATGCTATGCTGACTCCTGTGTGGTAGAACGGAACCCCTGGGAGCCCAACGTTATGATATGGGGTGCAATTGGCATTAACCACGCCATAGACCAGTCATCTTTCAGAACATTGGTCCTGGTCGGGGACGGGTGTCAATGCACAGCGCTACATCAACCGGGTGCTCAGACCCCATGTCGATCCTTTTTTTTGCCCCAACACCCAAACTGGACATTCCAACAGACAATGCAAGACCACACACCGCCAGGGCCACCCAGCAATTTCTTCAGCATAACAACGTCAATGTGCTGCCCTGGCCAGCCCTCATCCCGATTTAAACCCAATAGAACATTTTTTGGGATGAACTTGGCAACAGTTGGACCTCCTGCTCCACGACCAGCAACAGGCGGCTCAACTTCACCAGGCCATCGTCCATGTTGGGCTGGTGGCCAAGGGGACGCATCAACCACCAGGTCCACTCAATGAGCCGCAGGTGTCAAGCAGTTGTCAACCAAATGGTGGCCACACCGGTATTGGGACTTCAAGCTGGTTTGTCACGTGACCTTGGATTTCCACACAAAAAAACATATTGCTGATGACTTTTTCACACATTACCGGTGTAATGAATCAAATCACGTTGAATTCTCGCTTCCACTCTGTACAATTGTGGACCGATACAATTCACCCCCAACCTTCACTTGTTTTGTTTTCGTGTTTTTTAGGGAAGTCAGAAATATGTTGCTTTTTCATTTTCTGATGGTACCGTAGTTTGGTATAAAATATTGCTGTGAAGACATTTGTTGCTCAGGGGGCACTGTTTTTTTTTAGTGCAGTGCAAGATGTCCTTTCGGCACCCTTCTCTTTGTATTGCTTTTCGTTTTATTAGATGAGTCAATTATGTTTAAGGTTGGGCATACATGATATGATAGTTTAATGGTGTTTTTGTTGAATATTTGTGTTTTTTTTGGAATGATGTTTCCAAATTTAACGAATTATTTTTGTTAACTGTAAACTCTCCCCCACTCCTTCCCTTTGTTTCCACCCTACCCCTCTCCCCTGCCCCCCCCCCCCCCAGCTTCCCTTCCCCTCGCTTAAACCCCGCGCCCTTACCCCCCCCCTCTGTTTTTTTTCCAATGTCCCCCACGTAGGCATTCGTCCATACTTATTAGTTTATTTATTATTGTTTACCTGTGTTTTTGGAAGATATATCATAAAGATATATTTCGATTCTGTTGTATGATTCAAGACAGAAGCCTCCTGGTTGGGGGTAGGGTGAATCGACCAGGCCCTCAAAAAACACTATTGGTCACAGCGAAATAGCATTCTCCACACTTAAGGAACCTAGGAGTCATGTTTGATGAAGATCTGCCATGAAACCTCATGTAAAAAAAGTTTGTCAGGTACGATCACCATTAAGGAAAATTAGCACTATTCGCCCCTATCTTTCACAACAGGGCCCCTCAACTCTTGTTACTTCACTTGTTTTGTCTCGTCTTGACTATGGAAATTCTCTTGTTGCCGGGACCCTGAACCCCTCTGCTAACAAACTCCAAAAAGTTCAAAATAGTGCTGCTAGTTAGTTTTTAGATGTCCCCCCCAGACTCACACCACTCCACTCCTTCGGCCCTGCATTGGCTCCCCATCGCCCAAGAATAAGATTATAAACTTAGCATTAGTGTTTCCCAAAGTCCCTCAACCAAACCGCACCGCACGCACCAAAGATATTCTCACAGTCTACACCCCCTCTAGACTCCCCCGTTCATCTACTGACACAAAAACGTTCAAGTTCCCCGACCAACAAAAAACTCAAGGACAGCGTGCCTTCTCTTACACGGCCCCCATAACATGGAACAGCCTGCCCTCTCCATGTACGAAATTCTAATTCCCTGACACAGTTCAAAAGCTCCCTTTAAAACCCACCTCTTTCGACCGCCTTTCCCGCTCACTAGTGAGATGCAGCTCTTGCTTTGCACATGTACATAATGACTGATTTTGATGAGTGTTATACCTTATTGAGTTTCAGACACCTTAACCATGTACAGTTAGTTATCCTTGTATATTTCTTATCCCTTATTTTATTACTATTTTGTATTGTGAGTGTGTGGATTGTGAGTTTTGTGAGTTTGCTACGTATGAGTATATATGCACGAAATGCCATTGTAAACGCCACGAGCTTCTTGACAAGAAGGTGTGTGCGTATAAATAATCACTATTATTATTATTATTATTATTAATGACTTGGCAAAGATTTGAATAAAAGAAAAAGAAAGGGGGGGGGGGGGGGGGGGGGGGGGGGGGGGAGGGACAAGGAAGGCAGAGGACTTAATGAAATATAGAATAAGGAAAATATGTTATAAATAGAAAAACCCTTCACTGGCAGCATAACGGAACCATTGTAATCCCTCTTGAAGACAGATCTAATCATATCGCCGCTAGATCGGACTCATTAGGGATCATGAAGACACACACACACACACACACACACACACACACACACACACACACACACACACACACACCAGGCGCACGCGCGTGCACACACACACACACGCACACACACACACACACACACACACACACACACACACACACACACACACAACACACACACACACACACACACACACACACACACACATAATATATATATATATAATATATATATATATATATATATATATATATATATATATATATATATTCTCCACCCCCTCCCCACCCCCCACCCCTCCCCTTCTTTTCCGAAAAGGAAACATTCTTGATATGTAATATAGGCACGATTGTCAGAAGGCTAAATACAAGACAGGAATTTTGTACAGTAAGTTCCGGAAAAGATAGTTAATAGATATTAGGAAAATTACACACAGAAAAAGTACAGAAGACCAGTTTTGTTAACTGTAAAACACCCCCCTCCCTCCTTCCCTTTGTTTCCACCCTCCCCCTCTCCCCTGCCCCCCCCCCCCACCCCGCATCCAGGCTTCTCCTTCCCCTCGCTTACCCTGCGCCCTTACCCCCCCCCCCACCCCCTCTTCTGCTTTTTTCCAATATCCCCCACATAGGCATTCTGTTCATACATATTAGCTCTATTTATTATTGTTTACCTGTGTTTTGGAAGATATATTTCAATTCTGTTGTGCTGTGCCTCTAAGGACATTGGAGATTACATTGGTGGGTTGCGAGAGTGGAGGGAGATTCTGGTGCACACAATTTTTTTTAAAGTTAACATGAGTATGTTTGTTGGATATATGACTTACTTGACTTGTTCCCGTTGGCTCCTAGTGGAGCATAGGTCATCCACGAGCCTTTTCCACCTCTGCCTGTCCCGGGCGGCAACTTCCAGCTGGCCCCAGGAATAGCCCAGTCTAGTTGTCTCCGCCTCCGTTGATCTTCTCCAGATGGTGCGTGGTCGGCCTCTCTTGCGTCTTCCCTGTGGGTTCCATCGCAAGGCATGGCGGACAACGCTGGCTGCTGGTTTTCTGAGGGTATGGCCAAGCCAGCCCCACTTCCTGCGCTTAATTTGATCTTCAATGGGCTCTTGTCCGGCTCTTCTCCACAAGTCTTCGTTTGTGATCATGTCCTGCCACCTGATGCGATAGATGTACCTCAAGCATCTGTTCACAAAGGTCTGCAGGCGGTGTGTCGATGACTTGGTGGTGCGCCACGTTTCACAGGCATAGAGAAGCACAGACTTCACATTTGTGTTGAAGATGCGGATCGTGGTTTTTGCAGAGATGATGTGTGAGGTCCAGACAGGTCGGAGCATCTTGAAAGCTGCGGATGCCTTGCCTATTCTTGTTTGGATGTCTTTGTCTGTGCCCCCGTCCTTGCTGAAAATGCTGCGAGGTATGTGAAGCTGTCGACGTTCTCTAGGTCTTCTCCGTCGAGTGCAATATTGTTGTCGTTGGCCTCATTGATCCTCATCACTCTGGTTTTGCCTTACTGATCTTCAGTCCTGTCCGTGCGGAAATACTGTCCAGGGCAGTGGTTTTCTCCTGCATGTGGCTGTGACGGTGGGACAGGAGGGCAACATCATCGGCAAAGTCAATGTCTTCCAGCGGGGAGGTCAGGGTCCACTGGATGCCTCGTTGTTGGTCTTGTATCGTTCTTTCCATGATCCAGTCGATGGCAGTCAGGAACAGGAACGGTGAGAGTAGGCAGCCCTGACGAACGCCGCTCAATATGTCAAAGGGTTCCGTCAGGGATCCACCGTGTACCACTTGGCATGTTGATGGTTCATATGCTGCTCGGATGAGGTTTATGAACTTCTCTGGTACCCATGGTGGGAAAGAAGCTTCCAGAGGTCGGTCTGTCGATGCTATCAAAGGCCTTCTCAAAATCGATGAAGGTGACATACAGGGGCGAGTTCCATTCCAGTGACTGCTTGACGATGATACGGAGAGCAGCTATCTGGTCTGTGCAATGATCTTTCACTGCGGAATCCAGCCTGTTCTTTCTCAGCCTCTTGTCGATGTTGTCCTTCAGCCGCTCGAGGATGATTCTGTTGAAGACCTTCCCGGGGATGCTGAGCGGTGTAAAGCCTATCCAGTTCTTGCACTCCTTTAGGTTTCCTTTCTTAGGGAGCTTAATAAGGCATCCATGCTTCCAGTCTCAGGGTAGTTCTTCGGCCTCCCAAACTTTCTTGAAGAGTTCATGAAGCATATTGATGGTTGCTTCGCTGCCAGTCTTGATTGTTTCTGGTGGGATATTGTCGGGGCCTGATGCTTTGTTGTTCTTGAGGTGTCGGATGGCCTTCCGGATCTCTTCCTTGGTAGGGGGGTTGGTGTTCATGTCTAGTGGTGTCTCGGAGGGTGGTATGTCTGGTGGATCTGGTGGTGCTGGCCGGTTGAGGAGCTCCTGGAAGTGTTCTTTCCAGTGGTGCAACTGGGCATCTGGGTTGGTGAGCGTGTTCCCGTCTTTGTCCTTCACAGGTGCCTCTGTCACTCGTCGACTCCCTGCTAACTTCCGTGTTATGTCGTACAGCTCCGTCATGTTCTTCTGTCCGGCTGCTTTTTCTGCTTCTTCTGCCAGGTTCTCCGCATAGTTTCTCTTGTCCAGTCTTATTCTTCTCTTCACTTCTTTGTTTGCTTCTGTGTGCAGTTTCTGTGCCTCTGCCTTACTTGCTCTCTGGTCTTGCTTATGTTGACTGCTGCTTTCCTATCTTTTCTCTCTTTCACTTTCCTCAGTGTCTCTGCTGAGATCCAGGGCTTGTGGACTCTTGTCTTCCTTCCCAGAATCTTCTCACATGTTTCACTAAGCACTGCCTTTGATTGTTCCCAAAGCTGTTCTACTGAGGACTCTTCATCGACAAGGGATGCTAATGTGTCAATCTGTGGAAAGTTCCACATTGAAGCTGTCTTTTTGTCTGCAGGTCTTTTAGCATGTCCACGTTGTATCTGTTCCCTGGCTTGTTGGTCTTCCTGGCAAGTCTCTTCAGCTTGAAACTTGAACTTCCCACAACAAGCTGATGGTCTGATCCAACGTCTGCCCCTCTCATTGCTCTGACATCCCGTAGTGACCTCCTAAAGCAGGCTCCTCCTTCCCTCGCTTACCCTGCGCCCTTACCCCCCCCCCACCCCCTTCTGCTTTTTTCCAATATCCCCCACGTACGCATTCTGTCCATACATATTAGGTTTATTTATTATTGTTTACCTGTGTTTTGGAAGATATATCTCGATTCTGTTGTGCTGTGCCTCTAAGGACATTGGAGATTACATTGGTGGGTTGCGAGAGTGGAGGGAGATGCTGGTGCACACATTTTTTTAAAAGTTAACATGAGTAGTTTTGTTGGATATATGGGGAGAGAGAAAGTGAGGGTGGTGAGCAGGTTGATGCGTTGGTGGAGATGATGGGGCTGGAGGAGGGAGGGAGGAGGTGGGGAGGGTGGTGAGTGGGAGTGAGAGAAGGTATACCCGCGTGTTTACGTGAGGTGGAAGATGAAGATGAACGGAAATCCTGATACATGTGAGCAAGAGAGTGAGTGTGAACGTGGATACCTGAATGCACGAGAAAAAGGTTTGTCTGATTTGTACAGAAAAAGGTTTCTTGAATTTTTTCTTGTTTAATGTACCTTATATATACAGTACGCTTCTTCAAACAGTTGTGTAAAAATATTATTAAAATGAAGTGCTAAAATTCATCAGATGAATTTAGCACTTCATTTTAATAATATTTTTTAACAAATGTTGCTCCCCAATGGGGGTTGAGCTTTTTCACATTTTTTAAGGACGTTTTTAATACTGTTTATGATATATATATATATATATATATATATATATATATATATATATATATATATTTGTTAAAATAAGGTATTAAAATGATGTACCTTATATATTTTTATTTTAATACCTTATTTTAACAAATGTTGCTCCCCAAGGGGTTGAGCACTCTAAAAATCGTTTTAGGTATTTTAATCACATTGATATATATATATATATATATATATATATATATATATATATATATATATATTATATATGTGTGTGTGTGTGTGTGTGTGTGTGTGTGTGTGTGTGTGTGTGTGTGTGTGTGTGTGTGGTGTGTGTGTGTGTTACATATAGATAGATAGATAGATAGATAGATAGATAGATAGATAGATAGATAGATCTGAAAAGCCAAATGACGAGGACAGAAACAGATGGTCATGGTGCCCCACAGCTTTGTTAGTGCACGGAAGCAGACATCCGGTCACTCCATACATAGCAACGGGTCGCCTCGTGGTAGTAAACTGTTTTACCCCGTATGTCGTCACATACACCAAAATAGCAGTCTGTCCCATTACTGGTCACATACACCAAAACAGAAGTCTGTCCCACCACTGGTCACATACACCAAAACAGCAGTCTGTCACATCACTGGTCACATACACCAAAACAGCAGTCTGTCCCACCATTGGTCACATACACCAAAACAGAAGTCTGTCACACCACTGGTCACACACACACCAAAACAGCAGTCTATCACACCACTGGTCCCATACACCAAAACCGCAGTCTGTGCACTGCTGGTCACATACACCAAATCAGCAGTCTGTCACACCACTGTCACATACACCAAAACAGAAGTCTGTCCCACTACTGGTCATATACACCAAAACAGCAGTCTGTCACATCCACTGGTCACATACACCAAAACAGCAGTCTGTCACACCACTGTCACACATACCAAAACAGCAGTCTGTCCCACCGTGGTCACATACACCAAAACAGCAGTCTGTCACACCACTGGTCACATACACCAAAAGCAGCAGTCTATCCCTCTGCTGTTTGGATATACGAGAATGTTTTGTGTCCAGATACCAAACTTGCTATCAATGGGCCTAGCATGAAACTAAAGGGAATGCAACTGGTTTGTTGGCTATCATTGATTGTCAAATCCTGCTCGTAAAACCTTTGTCCTTTGCTTGGAACGTTCGACTCTTGGATTTCTTGTCGAAATTGAACCTTTGGTACTCGTGTTCAGTATTTTGCGGAGCGAGGCCACTCAAACTCTCAAATGGGACATATTTATAAGGACCCATATATTCTCCTGTTGAAAGCACCCCAGGCTAGCGAGATTACACCAGAACACAGTGTTGCTGAACCCCATGAGGGGTAAGCTCTTTATGGTTTAGGTGGGGATGGTTAATGTCCCAACCACACTCATTTGCATATCATATTGCCAACATTTCCCGTGTCACCGAAAAGTCGGGGCAAAACATTTTACTACCACGAGGCGTCGCGTTATGTATGGACTGACCTAATGTCTGCTTCCTTTGTGAGATGTTGGCAAATGAATCTGATGTATCTGAGTTTAGTATAAACATACTGGCATGGTTAATGGGTTTATTTAGACAGAAATTCATTGTCACATTCCATGTGCTGTCAGAACTTCCAGACATTTACCTGCAAGAAAGGATAAAGAGGAATGCTGCCATCGTGCACACGTTGCTTGATTTCCAGGCTCTGTCCACCCAGAAAGTAAGAACCATTGTACATGTAGTCTGCCACACACAGTACGCTGATGTACAATCCCAGCACAAATTTAGACATGCAAAGCTGAAAAACAAATACTTTGATAGCTTCCTTTTCTTTGAGTGCTCCAAAATACCTCACTAAAACCAAGCCATTCCCCAGCAAGATGAAGGAGACGAGAAAGTAAAGCAAAGTACGCTGCCCCTGTTTTCCCAAAAGATGGTCACAGGTGGAAAAAACAGGTGAAGGTGCATGGCATTTCTTTATGTTGAAGTTGTCAGGCAGGGTGTGAACACAGCACAGCTGGAAATTGTCAGCATACAGCTCCTGAAGACTGTTGAGATTCTTCAGTAACGTGTTGGAAAATCGTGATATGTCATTACCTTGGAGGTCTAGCTTTCTAAGATTGAAATGGACCAGGTCCCCTTCCAGCACTCTATTGATGTTACTGCCGGACATGTTCAGGTTGGTGAGTCCAGAGAAGGGCTTCAGTCTATGGAGATCCAGGTACACCAGTTCTACAAAGGTCAGGTCCAGGCTAGTAAGTCTTGGAAAGGTTTTCACCCCAACTGAATGGTTCGGAAAGAGAGCTGCCAATGGATTGTTTGCCAGGATCAAGTGATTCAGATTACTGACGTTTCCCAGAGTCTCCAATATAACTGTTTTTAGCTGGTTATGGCTTACATCAAGAATCTTGAGGTTGGAAGAGGTGGGAAAGTAGTTCTGACAGAAAACATTTCCTGAGCTTCAGGTATATTAACATTGTATTTTTGAACAGGCTTTCTGCTTTCATACCAGTATCAGAGGCATCTAAATAACGAACATCAGGGTAATCCCCTACAGGAAACACATGGTCACACACAAACGCCAATCCCTGACAGAAGCAGTGGTCAGGACAAGTCATGGAGCAGTGCCATTCATCATCAAGCTGAGGGCAATGGACATTACCGTCACATACATGATCTGGATGCAGGCATACCTGGGACTGACGACAACGAAAGTACCCAGACATGTGTAGGTCTCACAGTCTGTCTCATCCTCTCTGTGAGGACAGTCGTAGACGCCGTTACATCGTACATACACTGGTAAACGGTAGGCCACCAAAGGACATTCAAAATGGGTTGGGGGCACGGAGTGCCTGGCTCATAATAAAACACGGTCCATGGCTTCGTCACGAGAGTTTCCACGTAAATTAATCAGCGATGGCAGTCTTCTATTGTCATGGATTGACGATGAGAGATAGTTTAGAAAAACGGCTTGTTCAAAATTGACGCATCCAGCCAAGTCCACAGAGTTCTTGCACTGAGGGCCAAACGTACGGCACAGTGTGTTTCCCTGAAACACTAACTCCTTTCATTGTTGCAGAGTTGATGAAAAGGGAATGAATCAATCAATCAATGAACACACCGAAGACATATTTTCATTGCATGCTTCACTTTAGCGGTTGATAGTATTATGGATACCCTACCAACTACCTATGCATTGTGTGAGAAGTTTTTCTTCGGCAGGACAGAGAAGTGAGGAGAACATATTCTACGTTTAACTTTTATCCATTGATATGAAAAAGAGGCTGAGGAGATCGGAAAGAAGCTCAAATGAGCGCCAAGTCTGTTCAGTGACAGTGGATAGTAAGTGTGTGTGCGTGTGCGCGCGTGTGCGCGCGCGCGTGTGGTGTGTGTGTGTGTGTGTGTGTGTGTGTGTGTGTGTGTGTGTGTGTGTGTGTGTGTGTGTGTGTGTGTGCGTGCGAGCGTTGCGCGCGTGTGTGTGTGTGTGCGCGTGTGCGTGTGCGTGTCTGTGTGTGTGCACGCGCGCGTGTGTGTGTGTGTGTGTGTGTTGTCGATTCCCTTCTTGATCCCACCTAGGTGAATGAATGGATTGTTTCTGTTCAGTCTCTCCAATGTTGATGTTCCTAAAATTCAGGCTTCAAGCTCACCTCTTGCCCAACGAGCTGGGCAGCCAGTTCGAAGCCAGATTAGATATGCTGCAAGGCTCTCTCTACCGGTTCATGAGAGCAATTTTAATAAACATTCTTTACTAAGGAAAATGAATAAAGATTGTGATTTTCATTACGAATAATGAATTTTACTTAATGCTTCTGACTGGAACTTTTTCTTTTATTTTTTCTGTCCCAACCTCTGCGCCACCTCAGAGGCAGTGCACCCACGCCGCTCATTCCGACACCCCGTCCACAGCCACAACCGGTCGGTCCCCCGCAGCCCCGGCACCGGCAATCCACAGGGAGCAGTCAATGTCAGTTGTCAAGAGGCAACCCACCGGAGGAGACACTGCACTGCTGCCGCGTGACTTCGGTGGTGTTCAGTGGCGCCTGTTCTGATCTAACATACGCAGGACACCACCTACTAAACCCCCTACTGACAATAATTGCTTAGTCGCGGAGCCGGCGTGAGTGAGTCTCCCTCCGGAGGGCGCCACCACGTCCGTCCAACGATAGCTCCCATAGGCTCGCCGATACCGGTGACCCCGACGGAACCAAACCAAGGTCACAGACGTGGAGAGGACATCGAAATTGAGGTCACCATGAGAGCAGGGCATGAAGGGCCACAGAATTTGAGACTTTTTTTAAAATCCTTATCGATGAGAATGAGGATGATTAAGATGATGCTACGGATTTCTATTTCGGTCTGAGACTACATGACAGGGCTGTACTCAACGCTTCCTTTCAAATATATCCCAGCGTCAACCAGGCCCGAGAGATACAGGCACCTGCAGTGTTGGTCAGGAAATTTGAGCAACACTCTCAGAAACGCATCCATTAAGTGGATGAAACACGACTGTGTGGTCCCAGTCTTCCCAACTGAGTTCGCAGCAAATTCAACTCCGGGTCGGAGCCGGTCGGGCAGAAAAACCCACATGACTCTGATGGGATTCGAACCCACGACCTCCCAGCCGGGAGTCCGCGACGCTAACCACTTCGCAACGGCGGCTGGTCTGACTGAAACTTTAGAAGAATAAGTTTGTGATAAAGCCAGATGTTCCGATTTCATCCGTTAAGGCCACACCATAAAATCTTTATCCATTCCTTTTAGAAGTGGTTTGTTCGTGGCCATTTACTATGAATGCTCCTCATATTAAACCTCCTTTACCATTTGTTTCTATTCAAACGCCGTGCTTTAGAGCTTGTCCGTGCCCTCCTTTTTCGGCCTCTTCTGACTGTCCACGTTTTCTCTGCGCACCAACCTCCAACAGACTGGAAGAACTACCAGACAAGAATTTCCTTGATCCATTTCAGATTATGTTGGAACACTGTGACCTTCATCCTGGTTGATGCATATCGGTTATTAAGCACTTCTTAAACTTCACCCTTCTTTTGTACTACATAGGGGTGTTGAAGCTCGCTTGAAACATCCCCCTTTCCATTGCTAGCTAAACGAATCGAACTTTTTAAATTTCATCAAGAGGGTTATGAGGGGAGGGACATAACCGAACATTTTTAACTTCCAAGGCTGGTTAGTGATGAGGGACATTTAAATTTTTCCCGGGAAACATTCCTTTTAATTTCATCAGGCTGGTTAGTGACTGGGGGGCATAACTCAACATTCTTAACTTCAAAAGGGCGGGTTTGATGGAGGGCATAACCGAACATTTTTAAACTTCCAAGGCTGGTTAGTGACGGGGGGGGACTAACTCGAACATTTTTAACTTATCAAGGCTGGTTAGTGACTGGGGGGACTAACTCGAAACATTTTTAATTCATAAGGGGGGAGTGACTGGGGGACATAAGCTGGTGAAAACCACAGGGGTTTCACGGCTTTTGTTTCATTCATTTTGGGGAAACACCACTGTGACACACCCTTTCCACGTTTCAGGCACACGATCTGACCCCTGAACGCAGTTCCTGGGGCAGGCCCCTTGAACATCTGTCTCCCGGCGACATCCTCAACCAAAATGCACAGCTTTGGATTCAACCATGGCATAACTGAACATCAGCCCTGTCCCAACACAAACTGTCAGCAGCTAGGGGTGACCCCCCGGGTTTTTAAAAAGGTGCTGGGGACCGTGAAGTATAAACAGAAAAGGAAGAAGGTGCGCAAAAATTTGTTTTGGTTCATGGAAAATTTTTTAAAGACCATGTGGGAAAAAAACCACCCCACAAGTTTTTCAGAACTAAGAAAACATTTACACTTACTAAGTAGGAAAAAGTGTTTTTTTCACCATTCAAAGTAAACGTCCTCTGAATGAAAAAAAAAAGACAAAACAAAAACAAACAAAGAACAAAAAGGCCCTTCCACGAGTCCCCCTTAAGGGCGTCCATACCCTTTTCTGCAAATTTTTGGGGCAAGGGCAAAAGCGAAGGAACAGCGTTGGCCCCAGCTTTACTAATTTGTAGGCTTGAACTGAACCTTGTTCCTGTGGT
This sequence comes from Conus ventricosus, assembly GCA_018398815.1. Taxonomy (NCBI): domain Eukaryota; kingdom Metazoa; phylum Mollusca; class Gastropoda; order Neogastropoda; family Conidae; genus Conus; species Conus ventricosus. The sequence continues at coordinate 43,949,049 of CM031628.1, read as the reverse complement.
CTGTTTCTCAACCAAATTTTTACCTTTATGATTTCAACGCACAATCTCTTTCTCTGTCAGAATGTATTACCTTGCTTCCACCCTTTCAAACATTTTTTCTTCTGGATCGTCTTCCGTTCAATTACCTGATTTTATGACATGATGAACCTTTTCTCTCATTTGTGGATTAATTCCTAATGCATGCAAATTTCTTGATTTATTACTGCTGAAGAAAAATCTAGATAAATTACAATGAAATTGAATAGACCCCACCTTTTCCTTTTCATGAAGTCTTGAAAAGCTACCATTTGATTTATACCTTCTTTGTTGTTACTGGTTTTAGGATTGTTGTTGTTGTTGTTGTTTACAATTGAACTTGACTCTCAGCAGTTTTCTCACCCCTTTCCAGTCACTACTTAGGTTCTCATTATAGCACTGAAACTGAGCAGACAATCTATACAGGACCAAAACTGCTCCTCAGAAGTGGTGTGTACATATCATAGTATTTTGGAATCACCTCTGACTTTCTGCTGGTTCTGCAGTTTAACATCAGTGGTATCTTGTTGTTGCCCACATAAAACAGAACATGATTCAGAACACAAAGACAATCA
>CM031628.1:43933459-43945959 GCA_018398815.1 Conus ventricosus | reverse complement strand
GTATGCCCCCGCCACCCCCCCCCCCCACTTCCTTTTAAGCTGTGAGCCCTGCATCAACCATTCCATACTATGTCATGCGTCACTGAACGTACATCATGCTCCCCATCCTACATCACTCTCAAGGTTCATACCTGACCACTGGCACCACAAGATAACGGTTTTTCTGCAGAGCACGGTGGATGAACACAAAAATTCTCATCACTTCCATCAAAACAATCCGCGTGATAATCACAAACCAGGGTGAAAGGCAAATGCTCTCCGCTGCGAGCACAAAGGAAGTACTTGGAGTCTGATGTGTTAGGTGCTACACACCATGATGACGTCATGACAGTGATTTCATCATGCGAGAACAAAGCGTTGACGTTGTTGTCAGCCCAGCAATGACTTTGCAAGTCACAAGCCAGAAATTTCGGAATTGTGTGACCCCCAGGACACTGAGTAGATGAGAAAGGGTAGGTGAGACTGGGGGAAGAGACATTGGCCAGTTTGATGGGGTCTTCTTGTCGTTTTCTTTGTTGTTGTTGTTGTTGTAGTTGTCCTCTATCAGGTCGGTTGGACCCAGAGGGGCTATCAAATTCACACAAGTAGAAGTAATAGTTTGGTTCACGGCATGTGTCATCCATATGCACGAATTCGTCACTGTAGTAAAGGATTGCCCCACACTGAGGGATACGTAGCGTCTTGCCTGTTATCACACACACACACACACACACACAACACACACACACACACACACACACACACACACACACACACACACACACACTCACTCACACACACCACCACAGCCACACACCCCACACACACACACACACACACACACACACACACACACACACACACACACACACACACACGAAACGAATTGAAAGCAGTGAGGCAGAGAAAAGACACTGTGACATACTATGACTCATTTGGCACGTGCAAATGAACCAGTAACATACAAGGTGATTCAAGTGGCCATCGCCTTGAACCATACATATTCTTTATATATCCCAGAAATGCTGATGAAGTATTTGCCATGCTTCTGAATTAGTTTTGTTTTCACAAAAGAACACTGTCACGGTCGCTAAGCTGGATGGCCCTACCACCCCTACCCACACCTATCACACACTAGGTCAGACAACACAGCACACTAACACAGCTTTACAATCATGCACACTTCTTTATTTCAACATACACACTATTGTGCCGCCACTCACGTCCATCCACAACCGCACACAGGTATCCCACTTCCCCGCTGTTCAACGCTACCCTGCTACAATGACCTGGGGGGCCCTAACCTATCCTAAAGCACCAGTTGCGGTATATTACTGTGACCTGGGGATGCAGCGATAGCCCGCACACGCGGTGGCTAACTACCAGGGACTAGGACTAACCCAAGGGGCTCTAATCTCTAAACTACTACCACCCACCCCTCTCCCCGGGACCCACCCTTCCTTTCTTTTTTAACCCAGGACCACTACCACACCAGTCACTGCGTCCCTAAGGGAGGCAACGACAGGTACCCTATGCTGTGCCGGCCACTACGTCCCTAAAGGAGGCAGCAGCTAACACCCCTAACCCTACTGCCTATTGCTACACCCCCTTCCTACCACAAAATTTGACACCCTTCCTCCCCAGAAAACCCTGCTCCTCGGCGCTGTCCGTGGCCTCTCGCAGGCTGACTCCTCCATGGAAGACCCTGCTCCTTGGTGCTTTCCATGGCCCCTCGCAGGCTGACTCCTCCACGGAAGACCCTGTTCCTTGGCGCTGTCCATGGCCTCATGCAAGACGACTTCCTCCAGCGGAACACAACTCTCACACACACACCCATCCCCTCTCAACGGACCCGACTCTTGAAGGAACCCCTCCTCCACTGAAGGCTCCACCAGAACTGAAGTTGAAGGAACGCCTGGCGCAGCACCCCCTCACAAGGTGCCTGCACAGGGCAGTCCTTCCCTCCTGGGAAAGAGGAACAGGTGGCTGGAGAACTGCCTCACAGAGGCAGACGGCCTGGGTGGACTCCCCTCCCAGAAGAGCGCAGGTAGCAGGAAGAGAACTGCATCACAGACGGCAGATGGCCTGGGTGGACTCCCCCTCCTGGAAGAACAGTAGGTAATGGGAAGCCGCCACCCACCTGCCAGCACGCGGCAGCACGCTGCATTGATCTGGCTCCAGTCTCGACATGGAAGCAGGATATCTGCTGAAACAACTGGACAGACAGACGATCAACCACACCAGTTCTGCAACTGGCTGAAAGTGACTGCCAACGAGGACAACACAGAACTTGGCACAGGCCAAGGGTACACCAGACCCGACTTCGGTCCCTGGTGTTCGTCGGAGTGGGCGTGCTCCTTGTATTTGTGGCAGGTGCGCCGTCAGTTCGTGCCGAGTGACTTCGAGTCATAGTTAGAGCCAGGTCCTCGTTGGGTCTGGTGTGCCCTTTGCCTGTGTGTTGTCCTCGTTGGCAGCCACTTTCAGCCAGGACTGCCCTGTTCAGGCGCCTTCTGAGTGGGTGTTGTGCCCCTTCAACTTCAGTTCTGGCGGAGCCTTCAGTGGAGAAGGGGTTCCTTCAAGAGACGGGTCCATTGAGAGGGGGCTGGATGTGTGTGTGTGTGTGTGAGTGTTGTGTTCCGCAGGAGGAAGTCGTCTTGTGTGAGGCCACGGACAGCGCTGAGGAGCAGGGTCTTCCGTGGAGGAGTCAGTCTGTTGAGAGGTTATTGGGAGCGTGAGTGATTACGCTGTGCAGTTTAGGTGAGGTGCCGGAGGGTACCGGGTGTCCCTTGTGTCCCTTGTGTGTAGTATACCCCTGGTGAGTAGTTGGAATTGGTACCAAGCCCATGACTGTGCACGCTGTGTGGTTAGATATCCTGTGGGGATTAAGGGCAGAGTAAGTCCAGGTGACTGTGTGGGGGTGCACAGTGTTGCGACGCTAGGGAATGTTGTGAGTGCATCTGGACTTGAGGGGTACAAGTGCACTGTGGTTGTGTAGTGTGACCTACCAGAGACAGTGAGGCCTGTGACTGTGGGCGGTCCATGTGAACTGGTGTGCATGCACAGTGGACAGGGGGCATACTGTGTCACGTGATTGGGTCAGTGTCCAGGCTGTGCGTTGTTGGTATTGTATGGATTGGAGCCCATGTGGGTATATGTATGAGGTACATGAGTACGTGTGGAGTGATGCTTTGTTGCGTGACTCATTGAGGGTATTGTATACTTGTGCTGAGTTGCTTCAGTTCGTTAGTTAAGGGGGGGGGGGGGGGGGAGAGCGCGTAGTTAGGAACATCCACTTGCACTCACATTGGATACTGTCCCTTGCTAGCTCTGTGGTGATAGGGGTTATCCTATGTCTAGACACACCCGAGCCCATCCGCAGTACGACCTCGATAGTGTCATGGATCCACAGGCCCCTATGGCGGATACCAAACCTAAGGTTAGTGAGCTGGGTGCGTTGGTGGATCAAGAGCAGGGGACGGGGGCTTATGCAAAGTTTGCCAAGTTGGGAGTGGCGATGGGTTTAGCTGGGGGAGACCTCGCCAAGCTCGTCACAGACTCAGTACGTAATGAGGATGAGAAAACAGCGAGATAAGCAGACTTGGAGCTCCGGATGGAGAAAAAGGTGATGCAGAAGATGAAGGAAGAGAGGGAGCTAGAGATGCAGCAGAAGAAGATTGAAGAGGAGAAAGCTGCTAGGCAGAGGGAGCTAGAGATGCAGCAGAAGAAGATTGAAGAGGAGAAAGCTGCTAGGCAGAGGGAGCTATAGATGCAGCAGAAGAAGACTGAAGAGGAGAAAGCTTCTAAGCAAAGGGAACTAGAGATGAAGCAGAAGAAGATCGAAGATGAGAGGGAAAGGTTAGAGCAAAAGGATGAGGATGAGAAAGCAGCGAGACAGATGGAACTGGAGCTGCAGAGGAAGAAGATGGAGGAAGATGGGCGATAAGAGAAATAGAAACTCAGACACGGCAAGCCGAGCTAGATCTCAAGAAACGAAGGGATGAAGCCGAGTTAGAGGTAAGAGAGCGAGAGCTACTCATACAGGAGAAGCAGGCCTTGGATGAAGCTGCCCATAGAGAACGCTTGATTGAGGTGGAGGAAAAGCAGCATGTCCACCTTGAGCCATTGGGAGAGAACTACGATGTGGACGCTTTCATCACCCAACTTGAGCATGTAACCCAGATGTGTAAGTGGAGCAAGACCTCATGACCCACACGTCTGATGTCTCTGCTGAGAGGTAGGGCTAGAGAAGCGGTGCTGGGTTGAATGCGGATGAGCTAGGCGACTACGATAGGATAAAGAGCGCCCTATTAAGCCACTTCAGGCTGGATGCTGAGGCCTACCGGGAAAAGTTCAGGAGCATCAAGAAGGACGCTGCTGAGACTCGCCCAGATGCTGGGAAGGATGAAGCGGTGGTTTTCCCTCTGGTGTGCAGCAGCGGGTAAGGATGAGAGCGTGGCAGAGGATGTAAAGGATCTGTTTTTCCAAGAACAGTTTTATCAGCTGTTGTCTCCAGAGTTCACGATTGAGGCGCGGAAGACATGCCCGAAAACTGTGGAACAACTTGCAACTGAAGCTACTGTTTTGGCAGAGGCCAAAAGATTGGGGAGGAAGGTGAGGTAAGACCGAACAGTTAACCAGCCCAACCTGGGTAATAGGCGTGAAACAGTAGGGAGCCAGCCCACAGGGAGGTCCCAACGAAGTGATGGTGCGCTACAGCAGCTGGACATGAGGGCAGAGGGGCCTAGATCGACCGTAATGTGTTTCAACTGCAGGAAGCCAGGCCATTTCGCTAGGAAATGCCCTGAGCCCCATTCCGTTGGAGCTGTTCATTGTTGTGACAAACCCCAAGCTCGAGTAGTCCCTACGTTGTGTCGCCCATGCGCTGAGCAGCAGTACGATCCTGCGTGCATTGTAGAGGTCAACGGGTCTCTGGCAATGGATTACGGGACACTGGTGCCGGATACGCCGTAGTGGTCAAGTGGTTGGTACCGCCAGACGCGTACCAGGAGAGACAGTCCCAGTAGTGTTGGCTGAATCCAGATGTAGATCTGTGTAACCCGTGGCAGTGATTGAGTTGAAGTCACCATTCATCGCAGGAAAGTTGGAGGTGTTGGTCATGAATAGCCCTGTGCAGGAAGTCCTGATTGCGAACTTTGCAAAGAGGTTAGGGGATCCTGAATGGACACGTGTGCCTGTATACGCAGACCCGGCATTGGTGGGAGCAGTGCAGACACGTGCACAGAGAGCCAGAGAGCAGCAGGAGCCTGTGCCACTGACCGTAGAGGAATGCATCCTGAACACGTCTACCCAGCAGTAAATCTGGATGCAGGACCAGGATGAAACCTTGAGGAAGGCTCGGAGTGCATGAGAAGCAGGGACGCACTTCCACACAAAGTTTGGACGAGTCGAGTACGCTCGGAAATCTGGTGTACTGGTCCGGCGGTTTGAGGGTCCCAAGGACGTAGCAAGTCAGATCTGCGTCCCAGCTGAACTACGGACCACGGTGATGAAGCTAGGCCACGACGTGCCCATGTCTGGTCGCTTAGGTACCACCCGAACCAAGGAGCGAGTTGGTTGCCATTTCTATTGGCCAGGCATGCATGCTGATATTCGTCGATACTGCCAGTCATGTTTCCAGTGTCAGCGCACTATGGACAAAGGAAGAGTGTCAAGAGTTCCCCTCGTGAGGATGCCACTGATGCGCGGGCCCATGCAGATACTGAGAGATCGGTGGTTGCAATCCGAGAGGCAAGAGCTCCGCACAGCGACAAAGTACGTCGTCAACCTAGGAACAAAATAGCTGAGACGTGCGAGTTGGCAAAGGACTCGGCAACGGCAGCTTGCAGGTACAAGCGACATTTTGACTTGAGGGCAGAACCCAGGAAGATAGCTGTAGGGTCTAGAGTGCTAGTGGGAGGATCACAAAGTGGACACTGCAGCTGCAGCCATTCCAGTTTACGGAGCAGGCAGTGTCTGGAAAGGACAATGTGGCGGCAGAGAGAACAGTAATATGCCGACTCTAAGCCACTTTCACCCTCAACCAGTTTTCGGGCGAAAGTGCCCTAGAATCAGCATATTACTGTTCTCTGACAAGTAAGACTTCAATAACCAAAAAATAACTATTATCTACAAACATACTGTGTAGGGTTGATCGTTTTTAATACTAATTTACTAAACTTTTTAATAAAAAAAATGCAAAACTCTTCGCATCTAGCCACATTACTGATCACCCATGGGTCTAACTTGAGACCCTATGGCGCCCTAGGGCCCCAAGCCAGATCCAGAGGATCACAGATAATGTGGCTAGATGCGAAGAGTTTTGGGAATATGCCTCTAATAGTGGTATTTCTACACTTGGTTGCCTACTTTCAGTTTGTCTAATTTGGGGCAATTCTCTCACCCCATTTTCAGTGGCCCTTCCTAGGACACGCACACATTGTGGTTTGCAGGCGTTTATAGCCACGCCAGTGACCTAGACAACACATTGTGGTTTGCGGGCGTTTATAGCCGCGCCAGTGACCTAGACGAAACACGAAAATGGGAAGGGTCACTATAGGGCAGAGAAGAGGGCCAAATTAAGACTTTCCAACCCACACAAACAAGCACAAAACCACCGCAGGCATATTCCAACTTTTACACTTTTTGGATTAATTTATATATATTGTACAAACTGAAAGCTTTCATAATTTTATGGTGTTTATGGTGTTTATGCATAATTGGGGGTGTTATTAAATTGTTTTTTTTTCAAGCAGAATAGTTTTAAAGGTTAAACAACAACTGTGCTTTAAAGTACTTTTTAGTAGCTACTTTGTACAATATTTATATTAAAAACTTTAGCAAATTAAACACAAAAACAAAAACTTTTAATAATTAATTCTCTCTCACTGATCTATAAATAGATAATTTATTCAGGGGACGTAATTATATTTTTTTGCATAATTAAAGGGAAAGATAAATCACTTTCAGTCACCTTAAGTCAAAAAAAAAATTAAAAAAAAAATTAAAAAAAAAAAAATTAAAAAAAAAAAAAAATTAAAAAAAAAATAATAAATAAAAATAAAAAAAAAAAATAAAATTAAAAAAAAAAAAAAAATAAATTAAAATTAAAAAAAAAAAAAAAAAAAAAATTTAATTTTTTTTTTAAAAGTCACCTTAGTTATGTTTTTAATCAAGTCACTTCTAAGTTCTTACTCAAGTTGTTCTCAAGTCATCCTCAAGTCACTTCTAAGTTCTTACTCAAGTCATCCTCAAGTTGTCCTCAAGTATCCTCAAGTTATCCTCAAGTCATCCTCAAGTCACTTCTAAGTTCTTACTCAAGTTGTCCTCAAGTCATCCTCAAGTTCTTACCAAGTTAACCTAAGATCATAACTAAGTCATCCTCTAAGCACAACCAGTTCTTATTTAAGTTATCTTATAATTATCAAAAAAATACAATCTATGTTTTTATCTTAAATAGTAAATGTCTAATATAGTACACACAGCCTCAAAAAACGCGTCATTGCTGAGGATGTCTTGCTCAGCGTTCTCTGCATAGATCTTAAGGAAGTTCTTACATCCTAAGCAACCGCATTGATTACAATTCTGGTCTATGGAAATGTCTTTTATTTGATCCATGTCTTTATTTATTGACTTTATATTTTATAAAATTTACGCCTTTGATTATTTTTTTTAAAAAAAATTTAAAAATTAAGTTCTTAAAAAATTTTTCCCCTTTTAAAATTGGATAAAAAATGATGCTTTTTTTTGGGGGGGTGCGGGCGGGCGGGTTTTTTTTTGATTTAGGGGTTTAAAAATTTTTTTGTTTTGGTTTTGTTTTGGTTGCCTTTGTTTATATTTTTATAACCGTAAAAAACCCCCCCCAGCAGCGGGAAAGGGGCCCGAAAAAAATGGGAAAACCCATTTTTAAAGTTCAAAAAATTCCATGGGGGATTTTGGGTTTGCTGTAGGCCTTTTTCCACATGGATTTTTAAGGGGGGAATTTGTTTTCGCTTGTTTGGCGTTGGCGGTTTTTTATGTTTTCAGATGAGTTATTTTTCTGAAACTTTAATTTTTTTTGTCTTTTTCCACTTCCCTTTTTTTTTTTCCTGTTTTTAACACCCCCAGGATGGGGTTTTGTTTTTTCATTGGGCCCCCTGGTTCAGTTTTTTCTGCTTTTTTGGGGCTTGGTTATTTTCTCCCTGATTCATTTTTTCCTGTTTTGGGTTTTCTGATGATTTTCCGGGCTGTTTTTTTTGGGGGAAACAAAATCTTTTGTTTAAAAAATTTTTAAACCCCTGTTTTTTTGGCGTTTAACAATGTTCCAAATCTGAAATTTTTAAATCACCCCTAGAGACTTAATGACTTTTTTTAAAAACGGGACTTGCTTTTTTAAATCTTTCGTAAGTCTTTTTCAGAATCAAGGGGAAAAATCTATGATAGTTTGTGTAAAAATAAAAACCCCTTTTCCCCCACACTTTTCACCATTTGGGACCCCGCTGTGCTTAAAGGGGGGGATGATATTTTAAAAATTGTCTTGCGGCGACATCTTTTGTTTTGGTTCAAGGCTAAATTTCAGTTCCGGGGAAAATGTTTTGTTTTTCCCCGTGCCAAAGAATAAAACCCCTTTTCCCTTTTGGGGGCAAAAACAGCTTGATCTTAAACTTGGTTTTCTTTAAGTTCGGGAAAGGTTTTTTTGGGGCTGCCTTGAAAGGCTGTGAAAGATCATCGCTGTTCATGTTTTTTATTAATTATAAAAATTTTTTTTAAAAAAATTGAGCCCCCAAAAAAAAAAAAAACTGTTCCCAAACCCTTGTTACCATTCTGTGTTTTTGGGGAGGACAAAGTGTGGAAATACTCAATGCTTGGTAAAAACCCTTTTTAAAAATTTAAAAACCACCCGGGATTTTCCCAAAACTGGGACTTTGAGGTTTCCAGCAAAGTTTTTGCTATTTTTGGGCAGCTTCGTTTGCTATAAAAGATTTTTTGGTTAAGCAAGGAAAAATTTCCCAGAAAATATAAATATTTTAAGAAAAAAATACATTTATAAAAAATGGCTTTTCACTCGCAAAAATTGATGGGCCCGGGCGCTGTGGGGGAAGGGCGCTTGTTTTTAGCGGAGTAATTTGGTTTTTAGTAAACTGGGGGGATGCCGGCGAGGAAAAAAGACAAAACCAAAGCTATGGTGAACTAGCTGGGGCACAAGACGCCAAATGAAAGGAAGAGATTTGGGAGCAGTTAAAATTTTATTAAGGGCAACTGAAAAGACGGGGGGCCATGGGGCCTTACACATTTAAAAAATTTTGATCAAGCAAAAAAACAATATTATTCTTGAACGGGCCCAAACCAACGAGACTTTGGCCCCCCCCAAAAAATTCAGGGGACTTTTATCAACCATCAAAAAAAACAAAAGATGAAAAAGAAATCGGGTTTATTGTGGGTTGGGTTTTATGACCGTCGTGTTTTTTGTTCACATAATATTGGCTAAAATAAAAAATGAACAAAATCTATTTTTCCCCCCCCAAAGGATAGGGGGAAAAGGGCATCCAGAAATTTAAAAAAGCTAAAAAAAGCAGCGGGGTCAGTGAAAAAACGGGAAAAGGAAAGGAAAAATCAAAACAAGCAAATTTGGCAAAATTTTTTTTACCAGCGCCTAGACGAAACAGAGACCCCTTTTGTGAAGGGAAAAATTCCAAACGACCCCTTTAAAAGGGAAATCTTCTAATTTACCCTCTGATAGGATTAGACAAAAAAAGATTTATGTACGCACTCACAGTTTTTTTCAAGAACCCAAAAATGGGGGAACCCCCAAACAAAAGAGTGCTTCTGTGGTTTCTGTCGCTTTTCAATGGTATACCAACGAGGCCGCCTTTTAAATTACCCTTGCATGATTCAAGTTGACGATGGAAAAGAATTTTAAAGGCAAGTGATCAATTATTGTAAAAACAGGTACTATAGAAGAGGCATTCCGGGATTTCACAGATCCGGTTTAGTTGAACTTACAACAGTTAGCAAAGACTTTTCTCCAGTATCACAGGAGTGATTGACATCTCGAAACAAATGGTTAGAAGATGCCTCAGTTTTGCGCGCAAGATAATGAGATTTAAAGGGCTAAAACAGTACAAGATCAAAAGAAAAACAATAAATGTTGTTGAAGGAGGTCTTCATCGCAAACTATTGCCTTTGGTTTGAAAGAAAGGTCTTATTAGGGGGGAAGCAGAAGGGGACACTGCTCGGGGAAACGATCCAGTTTGGAGTGTTGATCCATATGAAATAAAACGAATTGTAAAAATGAATCCGCCCGTGTTTTAATTACGAGAAATGACACAACAAAACAACCAGCTCCTCAAAGATCTTTTGTGAAAGAAGAACTGCAGATAATCCGCCAGACACAGTTCCGCTTTAATTAATTTACGGTTCTCCAGTGCCAATTGCATATGAAAACTCTGGATTAACAAACACCCGTTTTTGTTTGTTCTATCTAACGAACTTCTTTGTTACAACTGTTGTGTTGATCTCATGTAGATTAGATCGCAGTTTTACGTTGTCATGATGAAAAGTCTTATTGCCAAACAATGCTTCTTTGTAGTTGTCATGTGTTTATGTTTGACTGCACAACGCTGCGAGATATTCCCTTTGCTTTCTTAATGATTTTCTCCTGGTCGAATACGTACATTTTTGGCCTTAAACCAAAACCCCTTGATCCCTTTCCAGATAATTCATCCTTATCTTTCCTAAACCTTCTTGTTAGTAATTGAATGCAAAGGCGAATCTTTAGGGTAATCGGACGTGTCGTACCACCCCGCATGCCTTTAGCCACTTCGTTTTTCCATGTCTTTATAGATGTCTTCAGTAGGGATATCTTTAACAAAACTATTCTGTATCTGTGTAAAGTATCTGGACTCAGGATACGGGGCTTAAGTAGTCATAAAGAAACTCTAACATCAAAAGCTTTGATAATTCTAAAACAGTAAACCCAAAAAAAAACAGGTTTGTCTAATTTGACTTTCTTTTCTTCATCATTATGCCAAAAAGGTGATCTGGATCTTTAAATTTCCTGATAATTTGGTTTGAAGTCAGCTTAATTGCTTCGTTCTCTTTGGTGACTAATCTGACATCTTTGCGCTTGTGCGGATTCTCCATAGTCTTTCCAAAACAGCTGTTGTTCATCAGCTTGAAAAAGTCTTTTTCTGAAGCATCTGTGGATTTAGTTCTGAGGTCAGTGTTCTTCATGATGTATGGTTTCATGAACTGTTCTTGATCAAAAAGCATTATGCGATGAATGCTGTCAACTTCAACCCATGTCTTAAATAAAATTGCAGAAGTCTGTAATGACAGACATAATTTTTTTTGCCCGAAGATTAGGCACAAGTTTAGCGGTTCTCTTGGGGTCCATCTTTAGGGCTTTCTGCTGCTAAGGATAGTCATTTGCAGGTCATGGAGTTCATGAGGATATTCTAAGTCAAAATTCTAGAATGAAACCACGCTGCGATCAGGCGTTAAATGTTCAACCACTTTAATGCCTTTTGAATATTATTCGTCCCGTGTACATCTTGAAGTTACGTAATGGAAGTGGGTTGCGCCATTGCCCAACCATACAGATTGTTTGCGTCTAAATACATGAGATAGTTAGACTTTTACTCGGATCATAGTCGTCCAAGTATTTGTTGTTTGCTTTACAGTAATGATGCGACGCCATATAATTCCCCACGCAACCCGTTTTCAATCATCTGAATCATTGGTAAATTGACAATAAATCAATCTGTACTCCAGTAAACTTTAAGGGAAAACGTCCCAGCTCATCCGGGCGCAGAAATGTAATGCGCGGGATCCAGGCTATAATGTTTCATACAGGGCTTCCCATAATTTTCAAAGACGTCCGCCAACAAACATACATCTGCCTTCAAGTATGAATCATGATAATTTTCCCCTCGTTTTTACAATCTAACTTCTGCCACGCATCTTTAGCATGCTGGTAAACGAATCACTGATGTCCTTTCCCCTTTAAAACTAAAAGAACGCGCCTTTAGGTGGAAGTGTTCTTCATCAAACCTTTCCCAACTGTTCATATACTCATAAGGGTAAACGCCTTTCTAACAAGAGTTGAGTCAAAATATTTTCTGTTATTGGGAGGTCTTTAAAGAATAGCCAGTGACTTAATGAACCCCTCATGTGTTGCATAGAGTCATAAAAAGACATGTTATTTAGATTAAAGCACATGTACTTTTTTGATGACTGTGCAATGCATGTACCTGAAGGCGCTGGTTACTGCTTGCATTATTAAGGTGAGAGTCGTAACCTCGCAAGTTGTGAAAGAATACGGCAGCTTCCAATGTCTTTGGGTCAAACTTTAGTTGAGATTGCATTTACTGTGCGCGGGACTCTAAACTTCCCACTAATGTGATCATGGTCTCTTACTGTGGGGTTTACACTCTTGGGCGTTAGCTCTAAACCGCAAATCCAACAATGCGTGGCTGAGTCATACTGTTGTTGGTCTTCAGGCGCCATTATGATTTCAGAATTGGGTTATTGAATTATTTTCGGAA